>KV751319.1:695642-719544 GCA_001698575.1 Mola mola
GTTGCATGGGGGCTGCTGTTGCCTTTGGTACTTTGTGTACAATGTAAACCTGTATGTATTTGTGCCCCCGCACACACTCCTGCACTTGTCCGTCTTTGTCCTCTCTGTGTCCCTTTCCTGTGTCTGCAAACTGCATAATGTTGTCCAATGAATTATTCATGTGCTGTCAACGTCCTCCGTGAGCATTGTCTTGTCAGAAATCTGCCTGTTCCATTCCGTTCTTGTCCTACGTTCATGCTACCGCTGGCTTATCCCAACAGTGTTTAGGTGTTAACTGCCTCTTTGTTCCGTTGTAACCTGGAGAACAAAGATGGTTTTAGCGTTTCTGGTTTGACCCCAGCCCCGGAAAGACGTCCGAGCCTGTGATGTCGCACGAGAGAGTGCCTCCAGTCAATTCAGCCATTTGAGTCATCAGCCTATTTAAAGTCCTCTATTTTATGCAATTATTTTGGTCACCAGGTCTTAAAACGGTTGTCTTAATGTCAGAGCAGCATTAACTTAAAGGTCGTGAGAATTGTAGAGTAGAGCAGCTGGCATTTAGAAATAAAAAAAATAATAAAACTGAAGCCAGAATAAAGGCGCTGTTTGGACTCGGAGCTCCTCCTTGCTGCTGCCGCGTGGAGGCAAGACATTCCGATTGCTGACTTCTTTGATGCAGGTGGTGGCGGTGGTGGCACTTGGGTTGTGGTGACCTTTCAAGTTCATCAGGTTTCAATGTTGTATTTTGTTAGTGTCCAGCCCAAAAACTGGCCATTTCGCAAGATTTACAGATACATACATGAGTCTTTGTGAGACATTTCCAGCTTGTTAAGCTAACAGTCAGAGACTGTACCTCAGTCATGTCTCTAAAGAAATATATATTGTTTATAGAGTCTAGTATAGATTTTATACAAGATTCCTATATGTTTAATGTTGTCTTAAAATCATATGATACCTACTGTATTTTTCTAGAAGGAAAGATAATTAAGTAGCCAGCTAAAGTTATCTGATGAGTCATGGTTATTTTTGAGAGTTGATGTATGAAGCATGAATGCTGTTTCTTGATTATCATGTTTTATTTCTCCCCATGATGTTCATTTTTTTCCATTAGTTGAGTAGCTGAAGTCTCCCCTCCTTCGTCTAAAATCAAACCACAGGCAGAATCAAAAAACAAAAAGTTAATGATTGTCAGTATAAGGACATTCAAATGGTAAAGATTGAAGTTTGGGGTTTTTCCAGCCTTGGTGTTGATCCAGATCAGGGAGTCAAAATTTAAGGTGCAGTAATTAGTGGCTTCTTGTCATTCTTCAGATTACAGTACATATGCCAAATTTCTTTCTAGCGTTTGAGTTTACACAGTAGTGTTCCTCCCACTGGCTCTGCCCAGGAACTTCTTATTATAATGATATTAGATGTTCAGATGGCGGAGGTTTTTTTTCTTCACGGTTTAAATATTTTTAATATAAAGAGTCATAATTGAATTTGTTTGCATTTCTTCTATAATGCAAGTCAATTGGGAGAAAGAGGGGGGAAAATAACAAGGCTCTTAAAGTGGGGAAAAACTCAACCTTTTACTGTTATTACTGTCAGTTTTGGCCACTAATGAGCCTCCTTGCTGATTGATAGCCGATAACTGAAGGCGAATGAGAGGGGACTTTGGATACTCGTCACGAACACCATCATAGCCATTACTAAATCTTCCCCGCCTCCTCCGGCCGGGTTGTGTAGATGGGGAGCTTGTGACAGCCGAGCCCAGTGAGCCCTCCCCACCACCACACCCACATACACAGTCACTCGGTCAGTCTCTTAACCCTCGCTCACTGCTGCCTCTTTTCAGGTCTTGGAGCGACACGGAGAACTTCTACTCCAACGATCGTAGCATCCTGACGCTGTCGCCCATCGAGTCCACCCGCTGCTGACTCCCAAGGTCTCTGACTGTAACTCACACAGCTGCAGGAGAGCTGCTCCTCCACTGTCAACCATAATCACACCCCAATCCCTGCCGCCACCATTTTGTAAACCTGCTCGATTTGAAGTCGATGCATTCTCGGCCGGACACAGAAGGGAGCTGTCCCAATGTGTGAAACTAAAGGACTCCAGGCTGCTTCATCCCTCACGCGTTTGTTTCATCTCTGTGAGTCGATTCTCAGCTGAATGCTTGACAGGGACATCAGATGGGAGCTGCAATATGGAAGGAAAAGAAACATGAACTGTTGAGGAGAGCGGCATGAAGCCAACATCAGTGGAGATGATCAGTCAGCAACATTTCAGACTCCCGCTGCTAACAGAGGGTCTGCAAGGTCCTGCAAATGTGTCACAAAACACCATATTTAAATCCTTAAGCTTTTATCAGGCTAAGCAAGGCATGTCAGCTCACAGGTGCTGTCACAGCTGGAGGGACTATCAAACTATCGAAGATATATTTCTCATTCATTTTCTGTCCAGATGCCACTTTTTTTCCCGCAACTAGTTTAAAAATGACCTTTACGTGTTGCACGTTTGCACACACAGAATGGAGATTTCCTGACTGTCTAGACTTTTTTTCTTTAAAACTTTGCTTACATCAGGCATCGGTCTTGCTTGAATCATTGCGGACGACCTGTAACCTAATCATGCTGGTTTGGATGTGCTGACTCACCTGGATCACCCATGTAGCACCAGGACAAATGCTCCACAAATTTAGACTACCTGTTAAATGTGTGTGAGAGGTTTCCAGCTCGCAGCCACCTCATGTTGCTTCGCCAAACTTACATAAATACCCTCTCTCAACTATCAGCCTCACTGTACCTTCAGACGAAAAGGGGAAGAAAAACTAAACCTGCTCTGAGAGCTCGTTCTTGCTCTTTCAGAGCCTCGCCGCTTCCCTGATATCTGAACTAGCTTGCCTGGGATTTACAGTACTCGATGGCTACTGTGCAAGGAAACTCATCTGCCATGGAACCAAAGACCAAAGGATTCAGACTGGAGATTTATTTTTGTGCCTGATTGTAAAGAAGCTTATATTGTTAAGAAGACTATTATTATTGTTTGTGCTGCTTTCTCGTCTGACCATTCAGACCTCTGTCTTCCCCGTTGTGTCGCTCTAAATGTGGCCAGGTGGGGTCTGTTGAAAAAGCCATACATTTTCAGAAGTTAGATTATTGGAACAATTGAAGTTACTGCAGATAGAAGCTGTTTGAGCCTGTCGTCGTTTAGTGTTTGGAAACTTGCTCTCCTTAAATGCCTTTTCTCATTCAGCCTGGTTTGCGAAGGCATCTCACCATTGAAGACCCTGAAGCTCTGGGATTAGTTTAAGGAAACTAAGAGTTGCCTGAAATATATCCTGAGCATTTCATCAGATATCAGTACCGTTTTTTTTTTTTTTTATTTCATTGTGATGAAAATGGCTTTAGTGGTGAGATGCTCTTCAGAACCACGGCTGACACAGGTCGATCCGGACAGCAGAATTTCTAACAGATAAACATTAAGTTTCAGTCAAGAGGAAAAGAAAAGCAGACTGTTTGCACAAGTCGCACATAAAAATCACATTTTTCTTTTGTCTCATTGCTTCTCACACCATTGAAACCATCTATCATATTTTTGATGTGACATTGTTCTGCCTGTTTCTCTCCATGTTGATGACGAGTGTGTGTGTAAGTGTTGGTGTGTTTCTTGTACTGCAGCCATTTCGGTCGAACGAAGTAGAGTACTTAGCTTTGCACAATCTCAGTGGCCAGATGCTGCCCACAGGTCTTTCATTGAAGCTCTTCTTCCAAAAAAAAAAAAAAAAAAAAAGTCACAGGAGAAGTTTGATAGAGAAATCCAGAAGCCTCTTGTAGAAACTTTACAAGACAACCGTTTTAAACTTGACGCCATCTTTGAGCTCACAGCAGTGACCAGTACACAGGGGACATATGGTCAGGATGTTTCTTTTTTCTGTCAGTTCACTAAATACTCTATTTTCGCTGTGGTACTCGTTTTTTTATACATACCTGGGTCTGTTATGTAGTTTTTGCTCATATACTGTAGGAGACAATGAAAACATCTATTTATTATTGCAGTACTTCTGTGCTTGTGTTTCTGGACATATCAGTATATGTGTGTCATGGTCTGTGTGCATCATCCTCCTAATATAGACATGTTATCAGGAGGTTGAACCTCCACCAACGCTGTTTGTTTGTTTGTTTCACCTGAAAGGTGCAGCTGGTAGTCTTAATGTTGGTTTGTTACAGGATTCACTCTATCCACCTGGATGCTGATTTGTTTTCTGGCAAAGTCAAGTCATGAATCATAACAAACAAACCCAGTGAAGTTTCACTGACAAGAACAATGTGACTTGACTTGGTCATCCTAGGATATGAATATCACTGCTGGAAATACCCATAAAACCTATAATCTGTACCTGGATTGGGAAAAATTCATGTTAATTCTGTTAAAAGGGGTGGGCGTCACCAATTTAAAGCATGCCAGCACAGAGCTCCACTCAGTCTATGAAAATAGTTGCATAATGTTGCCGGAGGGGAGCTGATAGGAACATTCTAAATTAGGGGCACAGAGTGCCCGTTAAGGTTCCACAAAGATGTATGCTCAGCAGTTTATGAGCATAAAATCAGACCTGAATTCAGGATATCTTGGCCTCTGCTGCATCAGTTTTGATTATTTGTTTAATAAAAATGCAATACTAAATCTAAGACTACCCCTTTAATACCTTATGGTCAAATTTGATGAAGCAGGTATCCAGTCCTGGATCTTCCTCCAGCCCAAACTACCTCCAGAGCCACAAAGACAAAACTCAGCCTTTTTTTTTTTTTTTTTTTAAGTTTTCCCCAGTTTGAGGAGCTCCATTTTGTGACAAATAAAAGGTTTCCAGGATTTAGAGGCAATTTATGCAAAACCACAAACAAGTTGATAGGAATTTTGGGAAAAGACAATTGCCATTTGAATGTTAAGAATGTGTTTCCACCTTACGTCAGTAAATGAACTCGAAAGCATATTTTTCTTTTTCTATGCAGCAAAGTTGCAGCGCTGATGTCATCAAAGCTTTATAGCAGCAGCCTGTTTCTAGAAGCTGGAGATAACCCAGCCACATTCTTTAAAGAAAAAAGAAAAAAAAGGTGATTTGATCCATGATTGCACATCCTAATTTAATTGGATTCCCTATTAAAGTTACGCCGTTACATTAGTTGTGATTTTAAGAATCACTCCTGCTCCTGGAGATAATAAACATTGTTAGAATCGGCGTGGGCATCGGAGACATCTGTTATTGTAGAAAACCAGACATGTAGACACTATTTGTTAGGGTCCTTGAAGCATGTCCTCAATCTATTCAATGAATGAATTTACAGTTGTGACCATAAATTTTCAAAGGATCAAACTAAATGTACAAACCTGGTCAGAAGTTTTGTAGAAAAACAAACCGGTAAACGTTGACAGGTGACAGTGCTGTTGGAAAGGTCGGCTCTGGTTTGCAGATTTGAATCAAATTAAGGATTCCTTAATCAAATCAGCTAAAAGGGGGAGTCCAAATGAAAATGTCAGCCGATCAGTTTTGATCAGCTGAACGTCCTGTGGCTCAGTGTCAGCGGGGCTGACATTTGTGTTCTGTCACCAGTACATCGTACTGCCACAGCCGATTAATGAAACGCCACCACCGTCATCGCTCCTCTGTTGACTTGTCCGTCTGTCTTCCTTCCTCCTTCTGTCTTTAAATCTGTCTCACAGCTGATGTTTATGAAGATGCGGTTCTATTTACAAATAAATCCATTTTTAAGAAAGATGTCTTCTGAATGGCTTCATTTAAATGCTGTACTGACAAATGTTGGACATTTAACTAAGTAGAACAAAAAAGCTCTTCTAGTTAATAAAGGAGAGAAAACAAACACATTGTATCACGCAGATAGCTTGAATTCCACAGAAACTTCACAAACTGAATATTTTGGTGTTTGGACTTTAGGTCAATCAAAAAACACATTTAAGTGCTTAAGAATGATATGAATAAGCAATGAGAATATTGTTTTTTTTAAGGTTGCATACATCTAGGAGCAAATATCAGTTGCATCCATATGACTGACTCATGTAATAAACAGGTTTGTGGCACGTCGGCCTACTAGTATTGAAGACACATTTTAGAGGTAGTGTTCCATAAATTAACCAGAAGGCATTGAAATGTAATTTCATTTACACAACCAACCATAAAATAAAGAATAGACTACAAATGTGAATATAAAGAGTTTTTTTTAAGATTAGATCACAGCGACTACAGGAGACAACTATCAGGTGGACTCAATGGTGAGCAGAGTCAAACACACAGCTTGTGTCACTGCTGCAGTGGATGACCGAAAGACATTAATTCTTCACTCCTTTAATTATTCCTACTTATTGTTCATGAACCTCAGGCAAACTTCACTATCCTTTAATTAGCTGCAAGAAAAAAGCTTTAGTCTATATTTCCTTAGAGGATCATTTTTTCTCTCATACTTTAGGATCCAAACTGATCATAAGGTCTTGTTCTAGAAATGAGGATGAGGTCTCTGCTGCAACTCATCCAAATGTCTTGAACGTACTTTTAAGTTTGATCTAGTTAAACGTCTGTAAAGAGGTTTAATCATCCCAAAAAGGTTTACACATAGTATGACATGGGGCTGTGCGGACTTTTGAAACTTTTTTATTATTACAGTTCTTTGACCAGTCCAATATCATAAAAAAAAAAAAAAATCATTATGTCATAATATACAAAATGAACTCAGGGGTTTGTCAGTTCCAGTCTACAAGGCCTCATTAACAGCATTTAGTAAGAAGCAGTGAACAGCAAAAACAGGTCAAGTTCTCATGTCCGTAGCGGATTTACACAACCAACCATCTGTCTGCTTAAAGCTGTCTGTGACCGACTTTTCATCCGGAAAGGGTTGTTTTCACATCGAAGCCAAATCCGCTCAGAACTGGTGGGAATCACGTGATAATTCTGGAGTGTTCAGATTATTCTGGAGGTCATTCGACTCAAGTGCAACCTTACAACACCTCTGCTGTTTTGTTTTTGTTTGTTTTTTTAATTTAAGAGGGAAAAACCGGGGCAGCTGATGAGGAGTTTGCCATAAGTCTGGAAGGACAGAAATCCATTGATTTCCTGCCAAAACCTCCCTGTGACATAACTCTGCAAATATTCTGACCAATATCACATTTATTTCATATATTAGTTTTCTAATGTCCACCTCGGACAAGCTTACGAAAAACTATGTGCACAGAGAGGACACAAGCCAGTCTTCCAAATAACCACCAACAGGTCAAGATACAGAGACTTTTAGGGAGTTGAAACATAACACACACAAACGAAAAGCAGATATAATCAACAATCAACATAAAACGTCACTTAAGAAACACGTGACCCATTCAAAAGGAGCTAATTCACATGCATACTCGTGGCATATTGGCATATTTACTTTTCTTCTGCATGACCTTATTCTATTACTTCTTTGTATTCCACTTTTTGCTGTTAGTCATCTTGATGTGTTGATATTTTTCTGTTTGAAACTTGTAAAGCATTTTATTTATGCTACAGAGCTACAAAGTTTCCTTTCATTTCTCGATAAGCAGCATTGGGAGGATGCAACATAAAGCATTAATATTTGCATTTAATGACTGATAAAAAGCCAATGTCATGATTATGCATGTTAATAAGCAACTACTTAGAATGTGTTCCCTAATCTGAAGTGTTACTCTGCTGTGCATTACAGGTATTTAACTTTAAGATGAGTTGTTACGCTGCTGTCACATTTCAGCCCACTCTGACTCCTCCTGACCCCCTCAAATCAAATTCAGGTTCCGTGCGTGAACATTGTTTTTTTTTATCTATTTTTTTTTTTTTTTTTTGTCTCATCTGATCCAGACTGAACCAAGCTCACCGTGTCTGATGAATCCGGTCCTGATTCAGGAAATAATTAGGAGCTGGAATCCATCTTATTTAGCCAGACTCGCCGTCCTAACAGTAACTAGTTCCAGCTCCCTCCTACCTGTCACTGTGCATTTGTGGTTGGGTGTTTGAGTCTCTTTACTGGCTGCTCCCCTCCTCCGTCTCCTCCTCCTCCTCCAGTTCAACCAGAGGAGCATGGCGATCGGCCTGAGAGCCCTCGGTGAAGAAGACCTTCTTGATTACGCCGGACTTAGGTGCTCGGATTATGTGCTGCAGAGACAAAAATTATTAACTTTGTAGCACTCGTTTCAGCGTGTGTGTGTCCATATGTGTGTGTGTGCGTGTACCTGGGATACACTGAGTGAAGGTGAGAATGTGTGTGAGGCATCAAGAGTCCCTTACCTCCATCTTCATAGCAATCATGACCATCAGAGGGTCACCGACAGCCACTTTGTCTCCAGCCTTTACCAGCACCTGAACGCAGCACAATAGATTATTAAGTTTGATTGGACCACTGACATCAATAAAGATGGACGATGCGCCGCCACTTCCTGCCTCTGTACAGAGATGAAGCCGTAATATCCACATACAAATGCAGCCATCTTGTGCTGGTGACATCATTTTTAGCCAGAGTCTGCGCAGTAGTGTCCAGGAAACAGAACCACTGTTAACATGATCCGCCCAATCACCAGCTGTCCAGCTGTTAATAATGGCGTTTCACCCCAATTTTCCAGCATCAAGTAACCAATTAAAAAGAAACTGAACACTTGAACATACATGATAACAACTACCTAAAAACAACAGAGACCATCGTCAGGAAAAATTTATCTGAGGGCTAGTTTTTCAGTTTCACCTGAGAAAACGAAGGAGGGCTTTAGGACCTATACTGGAGCCTGCCACCAGGGGGCAATCGAGATGCTTTGGCTCTACTTTTGGGGCGCTCTCATGTCGACCATCCTCACACACAGTCTGTAGTTTGGACAGTTTAGTTTTGCTCCTCTAAACGTCAGACACTTAATGTCACTAAAGGATGATGAGGGAATAATTTATATCTTTATTTTTACTTTCTTTAAACTTTCATTACACTGGCTGCCACTTCAATCAAATTTTATCAATATAGCCAAAAATCACAATTTACACATTATCTCACTGGGCTTTGACAAACTGTACAGATGTGACATCCTCTGCCCTTAGACCCTCCAACCGGGTGAAGAAAAACTTAAAAAACCCTAAACAGGGAAAATCAGGCACCTCAGGGAAGAACCACAGAGGAGGGATCCTTCTTCCTAGGATGGACAGACGTGCAATAAATGTCACTTGTACAGAAAAAAAACCAACATGAGACATCCCTGTCAATAACAATAACAAGCTGGGAATATTGCAGCGCTCACACTACTACAGCCACTCACTAACTGGACGTTTGGTGTCAACGACAGTAAAAGGATTGTTGTAATGGTTCATTTCAGTTCTAATAAACCTTTTTGTGCTGATTTACAGCAGTGATTAAACCAGCAGACAAAAATGAGCAGCAAAGCCGATTATAAGAAAGACAAAGTTGAAATAGTTCAACATTCTGGAAAGACACATATTTGCTTTTTTGTTCCTACTCTCTAAATACCAACATGAGCTTTTTATTTTGAGTTTACTTGGAATTGTTGTTTAAAGATAGTCAAGAGGTTCTGGCTTTCATAAAAAGGAAACAGGGGAGAAAAAAAAAGTAAAAACCTTTTGTTGAAGTGTGTTATCATGCTGACGCAAAGGACCTGCTGCAAGGCTGGAAACACTCATTTTTGATAAAAAAAAAAAAAAAAAAGATGCCACCATGACAGTAATAGTGCACTACAAAAAAGTAGAATATTGTGATTTTTTTTCAGTTCAGACATGTTCAGACAGTGAACATTAAATCTTCTTCGCTCATCACATGTAGACTAAGGCCGGGTGAAGAAAAACTTAAAAAACCCTAAACAGGGAAAATCAGGCACCTCAGGGAAGAACCACAGAGGAGGGATCCTTCTTCCTAGGATGGACAGACGTGCAATAAATGTCACTTGTACAGAAAAAAAACCAACATGAGACATCCCTGTCAATAACAATAACAAGCTGGGAATATTGCAGCGCTCACACTACTACAGCCACTCACTAACTGGACGTTTGGTGTCAACGACAGTAAAAGGATTGTTGTAATGGTTCATTTCAGTTCTAATAAACCTTTTTGTGCTGATTTACAGCAGTGATTAAACCAGCAGACAAAAATGAGCAGCAAAGCCGATTATAAGAAAGACAAAAGTTGAAATAGTTCAACATTCTGGAAAGACACATATTTGCTTTTTTGTTCCTACTCTCTAAATACCAACATGAGCTTTTTATTTTGAGTTTACTTGGAATTGTTGTTTAAAGATAGTCAAGAGGTTCTGGCTTTCATAAAAAGGAAACAGGGGAGAAAAAAAAAGTAAAAACCTTTTGTTGAAGTGTGTTATCATGCTGACGCAAAGGACCTGCTGCAAGGCTGGAAACACTCATTTTTGAAAAAAAAAAAAAAAAAAAAAAGATGCCACCATGACAGTAATAGTGCACTACAAAAAAGTAGAATATTGTGATTTTTTTTCAGTTCAGACATGTTCAGACAGTGAACATTAAATCTTCTTCGCTCATCACATGTAGACTAAGGCGTTTCAAGTTCTTTTTTAATCCCTAAACACCAGCTGGTGGCCAAACCTGATATCAGAAAATGCTGAAAATCTTATCAGTTCCAGAACTCATAGATATTGATAGATAAGATTTTGGTAAATTTCATAATATCCCTGATTTCTTGGGACATAACTGGCTAGAAACATGAATGACTGAATGTGTGCATGTTAGAATTCAGCTATTAAAAATAGTTTTTAAATTGTGTCTATAAGTCATTCCTTTTTCTGTGCAGCATTTAAATAAAATTCTTTTTTTGACGCATTAATCGGTTTCTTCATGTCAATAGCTCATTGTGGTCCTTGTGTGATGTGATAGGTTTACACATTCATTATTTTATATGATGACTCAAATGTGTCACATAGTTCTACCTGAGGAAAAATAAAAAGATTCTTCTGCATGACAATTACATTTAATGTTAACATCCTTTTGCAAATACTACCAAACCCACCTTCTCTATGGTTCCAGTCATGGGGGCCACGGCTCCTCCCTGAGCCCCCGAGCCGCTCACACCGGTCAGATACTTGGGCATTGGAACAGACACCTGGGAGCTTCCCTCCTGCACACAATATGTAAAGATGTCCAGAAACGGTAGTGACAGTTAACTGGCAGCTGGGCTAAGAGGATTTGAATGCTCTTTAAGTTCCCCGTTTACAAGATGATGGCTGCTTAGGACAAGAAATACACACAGTTGCTGTTGTGGTAGGTGAGGGAGCACCTTACCTTTGCTTTAAACTGACTGGGGAACATGTGGATTTGCAGCTTTTAAATCATCTCTTATTTTGCAGAAAATTGACCAGGAATAAATCAACTTTAAATAGGACAAGCTCACTAAAAACTAATACAAAATTATCTATTATTTGTACTAAAGGCAAAATGCCAACTATAAATGAAATGTTTACTATCTAAAAAGTTCAAATGGACAATTATTTATCATTAAATTTAAACAATTTAATTTAAAATCATAAGAAACAAAAAATTCATATAATTGTCCCATTAACAAATCACAAATGTTTATTTTTTTTGCTACTTTAAATATAGATTAATCACATTATGATTGCTCCGCTGATTTAGGGAAAATGTAAATTACAAATCCGTGTATGTACAATCAGCAATAAAAAAAGCAAATGGCTCTTATGCTCAGCTTGTGTGTCTACGATAGTGGGAGAAACACACCGTGGAGAACAGATGCACTGTGTTGTCCAGGATCACCAGTTTGGGACGAGACTTCACCCCATTGACAGAACAGTGCAGGAATGACGCTCCACCTTCCATCTCCACCTCGCCGGTCACGTGGTACACCTCTTCACCAATCTGACAGTTACGTGTTTAAGATAATTGTGGACGATTTACATTTATATAAATAAACTTACATCTTCACCTATTAAACCTACTGTGTTATATTAACAGTAGTTTGAATAAACACTCTTAACTCAAGGTCCATTTTACTATTGATAATCTCAGTAAACATGTTATATATAGCCAATTATCTGTAATTCATCTATTGGTATGAACCTGTAGTTGGTTGCTTTGTAATGCCAGCTGTCTAATTAATTTGCAAACAGCTAGAAATTAATTCACATTACACCTCACACACACACACACACACACACACAGTAATTTTAGCTATAAATTTGGGCATCTCAAGTTCTTGACAGAAACGTGTCCATAGAAACCTTGAACCTTGCCTGAAAAAGTTAGATATGGTCTCAATATTTAAGTTATGTTACAATCCGTTTAAACGTATTCAAAAATACATGTAAATTATTTAATATTCCTACATATAGCACAGGTAACTAGTATACAAGCCACATTTGGCTCACCTGCATTGTGTAGCTTCCATCTTCATTGTACACGACAACCACATCAACATCTGCAAAACACACGAGATGTTTGTAATACTAATGGTTTGAGGAGAAAGCTGAAGGAAACAACAGGAGACAATAAAGTAACTTAAAGTAGAGGCTTCAGTCAGATATCATCATCGCACTGACACAGCAGCAGCCGCCAGATTTATTTTTGGCCTCACAGTGATGTTTCTAATAGAAACATGGAATAATGAATAGGAGTTCATTTTAAAGCAGACCAGCTCTAAACTTAATTATTCAAACATTCATTAAATAAATGAGATCACAGCCGACAGCAACTTCACTTATGACACTTTGGTCCTTTTGCTCAAAATTCTCTTTGTATTTCCTCCTCCTTTACTTCTCCACTTTTTGTCCCTTCCTATTCACCAGAGGGGGCTAAAGGCTCACAGTACGTGTCTGTTACTTACTTTTGTCTCCCAGCTGTAGAGTCATGTTTCTGTTAAACTGAATGTTGCTCCTCCAGCCGCTGCTGGAGCCAAATGGAGAGAACGGGTCTAAAAACGTCACACACACACATAGTGTACACTTAATACAACTTGGTTCCTTCCGGGTCAAATGTGCGTTGTCCACACAAACGTTACTCCTCACCAGTGGAGGTGTGTGTGAACTCTCGTGTGTGTTGCCTCTCCTGCAGCACCAGGCCCAGAGCTGCCTGGCAGATCGTTTCCCAAGCAGGAGCTCTCGGAGTGGGGAAGAGGTCTGCGTAGTGCTGAGGGATGAAGCTGGTAGTCACGTTTCCGGCGTCAAATTCCGGGTGGCCCGAAAGACTCAACAAAAAGTCAATGTTAGTGTTCAGTCCCACAATCTGAGGAAAGAAAGGACAGAGTTGGGAACTAGTTAAAGGCATTTTTGCATTCCATTGTCGTAAAATGTAAATGAAAAGTAACATGAGCGGATTCAGGTTTAGTAAATACATTCAGGCGCTGTGTGTTCTGTGTGTCTCACATTGTACTGTCGTAAGCAGTAGCGCAGCTTCTTTAAGGCAGCAGATCGGTCTTCCCCCCACACAACCAGCTTGGCAATCATTGGGTCATAATGTGCCGACACCTCGTCCCCTGGAAACAAACACAATCATCAGCTTTTGCTCGATTCTGACTAAATGTATTTGTCCCCTTCTCGTCTTTCCTTAAATGCACCGAGTGAAGCTTTCACACAGATACATTTCCTACTCTTTAGAGATGCACTGATTGTGAAATTCTGGTGAGAATGTTATTTATAAGTTGTTTACATACAAAAATGATTCATTTTTGAAAACTGTTTCAACACTTTTAACCTGCTTTATGACCCACTCAATGAGATGATATCTTTCAGTAGTTACATAACCTTGCCGTGATCGCAGGATGATGAATGTGACGCCACAGTTTAATATTTTGGCACTTCTTTGAATGCCGTTATTTTTGAAAAGCAGTTATCATAAACAGGTGGATCCACTAGTGTTTTTTTATACCAGGTGTTATATATAATTAAAAAAATATTACGATTTTATTGTGAAGAGCAGACAGAGATATGAAACTAACAATTGACAAAAAGCGTACATATATTAACTAGGACTGGGCATTTCTAGCACACGTCATTCGATGAAGAACTGAATATTCGCTGCGGCCAAGCGTACATATATTAACTAGGACTGGGCATTTCTAGCACACATGTCATTCGATGAAGAACTGAATATTCGCTGCGGCAGCTGCATCTTCTACCACCCCGATCCCCTGGACCGGACCAAGCCACACGCACTAACAAACGAGAGGGAGCATGGCTTGTCAACTGTTTCGGGTATTGTATTTATTTTTATAGTTACGTGCAAGCTGTAAGTTCACAACACAAATTTTAAAATGATAACTTGTGAACACACCTGAGTGTCGGAAATGAGCTGAGATTAACATTAACTAATGGTTCCTTCTGTTAAGTGACTGTTCAATCCTCATCCATATTTTAGTTTAGAAAAAATTAGCTTATCAACATGGTCAGGATGAAGCCTACAGCGCAGTCTGTTTACAATAAATGCTGCTGTGGAAAGACCCGCTTAAGGGCACAGAAGTTGCAGGCCCACACAACTATGCCCTTGCTAATTTTGCCTTTCGGGGCGTATTTGTGTTCGTTGATTTTCCACCAGTCAGTGGGACCAGTCTGAAGCAGTGGGCACTTCTCCTGGCAGTAGTTCTTGAATTCAGCAATAACTGTGTCCTCTGGTTCCATGTTGCAATAATCATCGCCAAATAGGACTGAGATGGCAGACATAACATCATCACTTTGTCTTTTCTTGGCCAATGACTTAGTTTCTTGTGATTCAACTGTGACCATCTCCTCCATGCCCTCAGAGCCCCTGGACAGCAAGTTTTAATTCATCAATTGTAATCCCCAGGTGTTCACGTCTTGGGTCCATAAAGGATGCGATGTTTGCACCGTTCCAGTGAAGCAGACAAATGCACACTTGAACTGAGACACTCTGGATGACTCTCCTTGGGTTTCTTTAAGGTGTTTACCTGGAAGAGTCCCAGTAACTGAGTAAACCATGGCTATGGATTCCCCAGCTTTTCCACAGAGCGCGGTGGTTTTAGAAAGTGCAGCACAGCTATGAGCTCTTCCATAACACTCCAGTTATCAGTCATTTCAAGGGCACGTGCATCTGACAGTTTGGTGAACACTGTGACAAAACTGCAGATATTGCCCATCTTCACTCCATGTGACTCCAGTCACATATTCAAGCTGCTTGGTGTTGGCTGGCATCACATTGTCATTTACACATGCCATGACTTTTCCATTCAGTCCTCAGCAATCAGTGGCAGTGGATAACATAGTCACCAGGTTTTCAGCTTTATAGCGCTCTGGCATCGCTTTGGTCTGTACAACAGCACACTGTAGGTCCCAATTGCGTATGTAATGGCATGTAACTGTTACATACAACTCAGTTCTAAGTGCTGTCCATGAATCTGTGGTCAGAGACAGTTTTTCAACACTTGTCAAATGGATAAGGAGCTCAGCTGCATTATCATCATACGGTTTCCCCAGGCATGCAGTAACTGTCTTTCTTGATAGGATTGCATACACAGCCTGGACGAACGGCATCAAACTCCGAAAACCTTCACCAAGGGGAGCAGATCTTTCACGATCACCTTTGAGATGAGGACTATTGTTTTCTCTGCAATCGGTCATTAAACTTACTTTTTCTGGTGGCATATGTCATCATGGATGGTTGATTTTTGGGCAATGGCCCACTTTCTGCCTGGTGCCTTACTCTCAAATTACGATATGCTAGCTTTGCCAAGCTGAGTTTGTACTGCACCTAATTGAATTTATTTTGTTGAAAGACTTACACATGGAACATTTTGACGGCGGTAGTAGTCTTTGCATGTTTCTGCTGTTTGCATAGTTACTGTAGAATGTCACAGCTCTCGGAGCTCTGACAAACACTAGGCTGACTTCGAGCAGAAAGGACTGTGCTATGCTTATTACACTGGAAGTAACGCAACATCATCAGATATCGTGTTACTTACAGGCACCAGCGAAATCAACAGGAGAATATATTTTTATATATGTTTTCATACAAACCAACAATCGGGCAAACTGTCTTAATTTTCATAATTTTTTAGAATATCCATATATTCAAAAATCATGACCCATCCCTAAAATTAACATTAGTTAATGCAGTAATAAGCATTTATTAACAGTAAATTAACAGTAAATTAATATGTAAATTGATATGTATTAATATTTCATGTAACCCCTTACTAACAGTAAGGGGTTACATGTTAACTAATGTACTTATTCAATAATTTATAATACTGTTAACATTTGTTAACACAGTAATGGCTAATAACTAAAAGTTAAATAATACATTAACAACCATTTGTACACAGCCACTAACACTAACCTAATTACGCATTTATTAATGTTCTTTGTAACCCTTATTGTAAAGTTGAAAACAAGTATCCGTTAAATGACACTTGACAGTATGGGTTTTAAACTATTGAATAATGTATTAATTACTATCTTGATTAACATGAAGACCATTAGTAAATGATTAGTTCGCACGTTAACTGTTATTAAAGGCTTATTACTGTATTTACTAATGTCAATTACCATACTCTCATTATAAAGTATTACTGATGACAAATGGATGAAGACGAATCCGGCTGCACAAAGAGTCATTTTTTTGCTTTTTACTTGATCTGCTTGATAACAAAAAAGAACGGAAATGTATCCCTGTAAAAACAAGCAGAGAGCTGGAATTCTTACCCTCCCTGACGCCAGTCTCTATGCGTGTGTGCAGGTCTGGTGGAGGGGTGGAGAGATGAAGCAGAGGCCCTGCCCCTGGAAGGAAATCATTGTTTGGGTCCTCTGCATAGATTCGGGCCTCAAACGAGTGCCCCCTTAAAATGATGTCATCCTGAAGGAGAGGCAGGCGCTCCCCTGCTGCCACCTGATGGACAATCAGACTACTCAGTATGACTGAAATCAAAAAGGTTTTGGGATCAAAAGGATGTGTCTTTTCCATTTTGTCCTCTCTCACCCTGAGCTGCCACTCCACCAGGTCAGTGTCAGTGATCATCTCAGAGACGGGGTGCTCCACCTGCAGCCGGGTGTTCATCTCCATGAAGTAAAAGTTATGTTGGGCGTCCATTATAAACTCCACCGTACCTGCACCGAAACATTAATATGTGAACACGCTGTGTTCTGAGGCTCAGTGGTGAGACACGTGAAGGTGAGTGCTCATGTGTCCCACCTGCCCCCACATAGTTCACAGCCTTGGCGGCTCTGACTGCTGCTTCTCCAAGTTTCCTCCGAACCTCAGGACTAATACCAGGCTACAGAAACAGAGGGAGAACACAGTAAAACATTTCAGGCTTGGCACAAACATACTCAGCTGATCACAACCCTACATAGATCTTCATATTTTATTCTCACTTAACAGTACACAGATGAAATGAAGTTATTGGGGAAAGGTTTCTAGTTCCTTGTTTGACCACATTCGTAGTGGGAATAGTGTGACTTAACAAAACATTTTCAAAAACTTACAAACTCTACTTTTCTCCATCTCTGGTAAGGAAAAACAAAAAAGAAAAAACAATAAACAATAAGAACCAGTTTTTCGACAGAAACAGTAAGACTGGTGGATTATTTCAGAAAGGTGTCTCATAAATCCTGAAACTAAACCTCAAATCATGCCATTAGTTGAGTTGAGGCAAATTCAGATGTATCATTGCAAGAATTCTTTTTCTTAAACACAGAACTTATCCCACATATACTCACTAACATCCGGCTTGTCTTTAGTGGGAAAGTGAACATTCGGCACTCATGCACACATTCAATAAATTTAAACATGGCCTTCCATGTGTTTGTACGTATAAGCTTTTCATTCTGTTTTTGTTTAAGAAGTGCTTTAATGTTACTCTGGGGTAAGTTTTAAAAAGAGACTAAAGTAAAAGATAAGAATCCACAGTTGTATTGCCAATGTCTCTGTGCCGCTTTCTACTATTTTTATGCCTCTGTGCCAGTGACAGACCGGGCCAGAGGCATTATGTTTTTAGGTTGTCTGATCGTCCGGGTCATTCTTGCGAATGCAATCTCTCTACAACCTTTTGAAGGTTTTTCCTCAAACTTTACACAATGTTTACTTTGACTCAAGTTTGAACTGATTAGATTTTGGAGGTCAAAGTTCAAGGTCACTGCAGTATCATTTGTGTGAGACATTTGAATACTAAAACAAACTCAGATCAAAGCCACTGTAAACTGGCGTATACCGGAAGACCAAAAGTTACTGTGACCTTAAATGTTGTGAGCACAATATCTCCAGAATGCTTTGAGGGATTTTTATCAAATTTGGCATTAACCTACATTTGTACACAATGGTGAATTTGTCACATTTTGGAGGTCAAAGTATGTCACAGTATAGTGGGATTTTTGTTCAGTGTGAAAGGGGTTTTTACAAATAACAACCTGGTCTCTACCTTGCCAAACAGGCTCTTGTGTTATAAATTCAATCAAACTTTTTGCTGATATGCATACGACACTCACTCTTTGTTTGACTATTTGTCTAATTTAATTTAATTTCAACTATGAAGATTTTTCCTATATCTTTCCTATATCTTTATTTACTTATGTGTATTTCATAAAACAGCAATCAACCAGCTCTGTGAACTAGAGTTTAGTACAAAACATGCTCCTAAACCTTCGAAAATAAGATTTCTACCATTAACACTACCACAAAAACCACCCCAGTCCTTCTTCTTGACCCACATCTATACTTTCACTGTTCACTTTGTATCCCTTATGCCAGAAGAATGCAGGTGGTAAGTTTTCTTGTTTTTCTACAAGATCAAACATAATACACAAAAAATATATAAAGTTTGTGTACCCCTGGTGCTTCCTCTATGATCTTCTGATGTCTTCTCTGGACACTGCAGTCTCTCTCAAACAGGTATACAGCATTGCCGTGCATGTCCCCAAACACCTGAACCTCCACGTGTCTACAAGAGACAGACGGATTTAAAAAGGGCACATAAAAAAAAACATAGAAAATTCATAAAACTAGCTGATTACCAGGATAAATAAACAAACATCACCTGGGATCCTCTACAAACTTTTCGACCAGCATTACGTCGTCATTGAAAGATTTTCTGGCCTCTCGTCTCGCCGATTCCAACTGCTCCAAGAAGTCTGCATCTGAGCGGGCAATACGCATCCCCTAAACACACCCACACGCACACGCACACAAATTTAAATTTCCTGAAGTTACGCTGCCAAATTTATTTAGGCTTTTCACATCTTCTCACCTTCCCTCCTCCACCACGGACAGCCTTAATCATCACAGGGTATCCAATCTTAGCAGCCTCTGCCAGCAGCCTCTCGTTCGATTGGTCCTCACCATGGTAACCCCCAATGATTGGCACCCCAGCAGCTGACATGATGTGTTTAGATGTACTGAAAAGGATAAAAAGCAGAAAATGTCAAATATTCTCCTAATCTATTTATGTTTTTAATTAACCTTTCCTTGCTGAAAGCAGCCAGTTTTGTTCCACTGATCACTCTACAAGGATCAATAACACTTCAAGTTAGAAAACACAAATCAAAAAACTATTATTTTATTCAATTTTGATTAGAGACAGGATCGTGTGTTACCTTTTAATGCCCATGTCGCGGATCGCAGAGGAGGGCGGCCCAATGAAGATGATGCCTTCCTCTTTACACGCCTCAGCAAACTCGGTGTTTTCTGACAGAAAGCCATAACCAGGGTGGACAGCCTACAAATACACACAAATATCACATTCAGTCAATATTTCATCTCTACAATGTTTTATTAAACACAATTTTCTGACATTCAAATATTTTAAAATCCCTGAAAATGGGCTGAAAGCACATTCCTTCGCTGCTGTTTCATTAAGCTGTTGAAAGAGCAGTGTGCACAAAGATGTCTAGGGTTAGAGGAAACGTGGGAAAAATTCAACCATAAAGTCACATGTTTGAGCCTATTCACAATCAGATGAGCAATCTGTTATGAACCAAACTTATACAGGTAGTGAGCACCTTTTGTTTTTGTTGTCTGACAGCTTGACATCACATTCTTGGTTGTAAAATTTGCAATATCTGCTATGTTCGTACAATGTGCTCACATCTTTATAGCCAAACAGTTTTTTGTTGAAGCTGGCTCATTGGCAAAAGACACTTTTTCAAATAGCAAATACAAGAGCGACTTGTTGTTGTATTTGTGATATACCAAATCTAACTTGCCCATTCGGAATTTATGGAAAGTGCACAGAAATGTGAAGATTTTGCTGGTGGCAAACATTGGTCAGATACAAGCCAGCATAGTCCAGGTTGGACAATCTAGGAGACGTGAACATGAGAAAAAACGTATTTTTGGCTGGAGAGGGTCTTCAAAAAAAGAAAAAAAAGAAATTAAAAGAAATAAAAACTAAAAAAATTGGCTGATCGTGCAAGTGACATGAAATCCTGTGACTGTTTGAAGAAAATGCAACACACAAAAAAAAATATGTTTTAAAAATCATGTAATAGTAGAGCAATGCTGTCTGTTGAAAGCGTGGCTCTTAACTCCATACCAGTGTTTGTTGTTGGTGATAGACCAAGGAAAGTGGAGATATGATCATATAAATTTCATAATAGCCTATTTGCATATTTTTGATGATTGAGTATGACAAAGAAATAAAATAACTGTCCAATCATAAAGCTGATGTTGTGCTTAACTAAAATTATATCAAAGAAATGTAGGAGACATTGAACCCCCCTCCTAACCCCGGAGGGGAGAGGAGAGTTGGGTACCCACTTCAATGTGAATTCCATGATTATACAGCAGTATTGTAGTCTTGATTGTTCATCACATAAAAGGTGTTTAATGAACACTGTAGCTGTTTCTGAATGCTGACATTAAGTGATCATCTGTGGAAAGTGTCTTAAACCATCTTCCATGAAGCCAACTATGGAATAGTTAGTAACTACAGGTTCAGTAGACCCTTGACGTAGGTGTTCTTCTCTGCCCCCTTTTGATCAAAGTTTCACTTTCTAACTCGTGGATTGTACCACATTCAATGTTTGTTTGGTAAACTTTCAAATGGGGGGATAGGACAGCAAAATCAAAAGTATGCAAAGGTGGCCAAAATAGCCCAACATGCCTTTATGAGTCATATCTCTTCTTTAAGCTGCTTACAACAAGTAAAGACATACTCACATGTGATCCAGATTTCTTGGCGATGTTTAGAACTTTCTCCATGCAGAGGTAACTCTGCTGAGAGGGTGGAGGCCCAATGTGGTAGGCTTCATCCGCCTACAATGAAACCAAAGCAAAATCACCTTGTGTCCTAGCTCACGAGAACCATCTGAGCAACTTGCTGTCTCACAGCATTCAGCGCAGAACAGAGCACAGACAGAGAAGCAGTGTCTTACCATTGCCACGTGCATGGAGTGTTTATCTGCATCGCTGTACACAGCCACCGAGCGGACGCCCATCTTCTTGGCCGTGCGCATCACACGACACGCAATTTCTCCTCGATTGGCGATTAGCACTTTCTCTATCCTCCCCACCCCTGGAGAAGATGCAGCAGTTCCTGTCAAGTACAACTTTAATGTCTTTAATGAGGAGCAAGTTGCTTTATACACATTAGTACAACATAAATTGTAGTAGATACGGTCATTAAAAAAGAAAGACGTGTTTACATCCAGGTGAGGAAAAAAGTAGTAGCAGCTGGAACAAATAAAGAATAAAATCTTTTCTTCCAGACTAACACTTTCCTTAAAAAGAACTGATGACTTGCCTGTTTAACAATACAATCTGTTTTTCCATTAAAATTAAAATTCTAATTGAGGACAGTGCCTAAATATTCTAAATATGCGGGACCATGAGCAGGGCAGAAGGTCCTCAAAAATAGCGTTTATTTGGTCTGAACCACATTTATTTGGAGGAGAGATTGGCCACACAACTTAACAAAATTGTCGAGTACTAGGCCACGATGCTGCTTCTCACAATTTCAGTCATTAGAATACATTAGGATAATGTTAATACAGGACTGCACTCTGGCACTGAGAATCCCTAATATATCACAAATTAAATTAAAGTAGAACTTAATACAGACCCTCTGAGATTAGTTTGACAAGACGTTATCAAGCGTGCATGTATTAACATGTGGCTGAATACAATGAAAAGCAGAAAAAAGGTCAATAAAAACCAGAGATGCATGGCTTCGACTTCCCTCTAGGTACGTCACCATGACATTTAACAGACACCAAATTCATTCTGAATGTTAACTCAGCATTACTCATTGCCTCTCTTCAAATCAAGCAGGCAAAAAGTTACATGGAACTCAATCTCCAAACTCTAAGTGAATTAATTTCAATGTGGTTAGTATTTTCTTTAATGTTTTATGTCATTGTGAATTGGTATTCTTTCATTTGTGCCTTCTGGTTGAATACTGGACAATTTTCCACTATTTTATAGACTAAATGATTGATAAATGAGAATTAACTAACAGTCAATAGCAGCTCATTGTATGCAAGCCTGGCATTGGGAGGGAGAGAGACGACGTTTTAGGTTTGCATCCCAAACAGATAAAAACCTCTGGCACTGCATTTGTCACCCAGGTCAGGTGAAACCAAAAAAAAAGAGACAAGGACGGAAACGAGGAGCGTTTCTTTTACTCACCTCCAGAAACGAGCCTCACACCTCTTCTGGCCCATGACAGTTTTCTGAGGATAGAATATATTTAGTAAAGTTACCATTCATATGGAATGACGTTAAATCCTGTGCAATAGTAGCAAAGTTATGAAACAGAGTGTTCAGGGACTACAAAACCAAACCTTGCATTGCATGACACAGGTCTATGTGTAGAACCCTATGCTGTACCAGTGGAAGAAGCTAGCTGTCAGTCTACCTTTATTTAACCTTGCTGTGCTCCTATCCTATTCCCTATTCGTTAGCGCTCATAATGGAAAAAACATTTATTTCAACCTTTTCTTGTTGACCAGAGGAGTGATGTCGGCTTGTCTAATTCAACAATCTTGAACACCAGCAGATGATTTACGAAGTGATTTGTGAAAAAAGTTAGCCGACGATACTCAAGTCAGGTTAGTTCAGCCTGCACGCATGATAACTGTAAGCTAGCGTTAAAATCACGCCTCAAAAGCCGGCTGTTGGAATGCAGTGTTACAGGGGAAATTCTGTTTCAGGACAACATCGTGTCAGTATTGATGTACTCACTGTGTAAATATTCTTAGACCCTGAAGACTTGAGAAACTCAGAATTACTGCAGCCATAGCTGCCTGCTGCAAATGCTAGCTGACTGACCAGCTAGAGAGAAAAGGGCGAAGACGTTATGCGAAGTTATTTCAATGCTCATACACGGTTTGGTTCTAAAATGAAGTTACCAACCCCCTCGAATAACACAGACAAAGACATTTAGGGGCTTTAAAGTCTACACTTATGCTAATAAACGCAGTCACATTTTTATACATTTCTGTTTTATCAGTTTTGGTCTTTCCCAGCACCCGTAGTCTGGACAGCCAATAAGAGGGACAAATATGGAGGCGGGTAGGAAACTGCAGTTACTATATGACCAACTGATGGCAGCGTTTCTCTCACAATAGTGATGGGAATTCCGGCTCTTTTGGCTCGGCTCACTAAAAAGAGCCGACTCTTTCGGCTCCCAAGCGGCTCTTCAGGTTGTTTTGTTGCTTTAATTAATTTATTATCAACAACAATATAAAAGTATGCACAAAATGAATTACTAATGTAAAAAAACGTGTTTTTTCTTTATATATGCTTATTATATAAATATGCTTTTATTTATTCACTCCACATAAAATGTAAAAAATAAATTATAAAATACAAAAACCAACTATTTACAATTCAACTTTTAACTATTTAAATTTCCAGCTTTTTCCTTTTAAACAAATTTAAAGTGAAACAACACAAAACACTGCAAACCACAACACAATAAAATATAAATTAAAATATGCAAAACAAAAAGAAAAAAAA
>KV751319.1:731141-748930 GCA_001698575.1 Mola mola
TTCGTAGCATTTAGTAATATATCTATTAGATATATATTACTGAATTTAAATTACAGATGAATTAGGAATAAAAGACCTCTTCATGTTGTCTGCATATACCTTTATGGAATTTAAATTTTTTGCAGAGGAAATTTCAAATGGGATCAAATTAAGTTGTCTAACAAGTAAGCTGTCTGATAAATGTGGTGGAGTAAAGAGTGTTCAATAAGCAGCGCAGCTGAAAAGTAGTATTCAGTGCAAGTATAAATAGATCAATTGAGTTAGAATTACTGTTGCATATGTTTGTTTGCCATCGGACTTTCTTTCTCTTACATGCTTTCGGTAGATTAATATACATGTAAGACCAGCAGCATAAACATTCACTCTAATGTTATGTTTTCATTACATTCTACAGGAGCCAGAGGCGGTCAGTCCCAAGCCTGATGTCCCGATGTTCTGTGATGACCCGTCTGTGGAGAAAGCTGTGTACAGCGCTGTGAGCAAGTACAACAAGAAGCTGAATGTCGGAAACAAGCTGGCCCTCTTTCAGATACTAAACGCCAGCAAGGTACACGGTTTGTAAATGTGTGCAGTACTCAGTATACCAGTTACTTCGTCTTGTATTTTGAGCATAGATTTCAGGACTCTGGCATAAGGTCACAAAGAAAAGAAAAATTCTACCACCTGATGTTGGTCTAATATTTAAGAGAGCTCTTTAAGTACTGTAGTTGTTTTTTTAATGAAAGGCTGCTTTTACAGGGCTGCTCTGCTGGTTGCACTGAATCACTGCTGTAGCTTTTTGAGTGTTCTGTACGCCCACGGTCACATCCGTGCAACAAGGGGAAATAATACACAAAGAAAGTACAGCACATTGGGAACGCAGTGCCTCTTTACAATGTTTTGTGTACAATTAAACGTGGAAGTTGGTAAGGTCACAGTAGACTTTACTCCAAATCCAAAAGAAGCGATGGTTTAGTAAAACAAAACATGTTCAGTCTTTACTGCTTAAATGAGAACTCTGATATTTTTCTACCTCAGCTCTCTTTCCCCATCGCTGTAAAAATTTCACAAAATCCATCTCATATGTTTATTGTATAAAATAACAATAATAATTATTAAATATAATTATAAAATAAGTTCTTTCAGTGTTGCTGTTCCCATAATGAAAAACCAGACATCACATTTCGGAGGTGAAATTGCAAGGCGATGAAACAAGAGGAACTAAAGCTGTGGAATGATTACCAAGAAAACATGTTTCGATACTTTGCCCTTTTGGTACACACAGATTGTGCGTTTTTGTGTCTACAGTCCGAGTTTAGGCAGGACCCAGTGTACAGACTGAGGTTCTCCACCAGGAGGAGCGACTGCCCAGCTGGGAGCCCCAAACCGTGGACAGAGTGCAACTACCTGCCTCGGCAAAAGGTAGTCCTGATCAGATAAAACTGTGCTCCAATCCTGTGTGGAGACCAAAAGTAATAACCGTAAATACTTCCTCTTTAACAAAGTTGCAGATATCCTGTGTAGCCTGCAATCGATAAATTATAAACCTGACAGCTTCTGTCCTGTTTCTCCTCCGGAAGCCCATTGTATGCAATGCCATGGTCCAGATGACAGTGACTGAAGAGGACAAAATAAAGGTTCACTGCGTGCTCGGTGAGTGACTTTGGGTGAGGAAAGCCAGTGCTTTTCTTAAAGAAACAATTCAACATACTGGGAAAGATACCAGTGTGGAGTTGCTTCATACTGGACTTAGGGACATAACAGCCTTTTTAAATCCCACTGTCTTACTAAGAATGTAAAAAAGAGCATACAAAATTATCTCCGTGCAAGAAAGGCTCCAATTAGTCTCTTCCAAGCACAGTTTGATCTGTTCTTAATGCAAAATGGAGCTGTGTCATGTGGTTTGGATGCTTCTGTTTATTGGAGAGAAGCATGTTTTTCGTTAAGAAATGAGTCATTGAGGAAAATGTACTCGGGCGTAGAGGAGATATAGCGGGTGCGTGATTGCATAATATATCTACAGACACAAAGAGCACAATATTAACTTATCACACCATAAAAGGCAGCTGGAGTCTAGACTTTAATCTGTTTGCTTAACCAGTTCATTGTCAGTCTACAGGAAACAGTCTCCGTGTTTTCCCCATTTTGCATCTTTTTAAGGGTTTGCCGGGAAAATTAAGCCTGTCTGAAATAATAGTGGTAATAGATTTTTTTTTATATGACAGAATCTACACATGACATGTTACTCAAATCTGTGTCCAGCACAACAGCTTCTTCCACAAATAAACTATAATGACAATATAATCAACAGCCAGCATCTTTATTTTCTCTGTCAGTAAAAGCTTTTTCACCTTTTCAAAGACCCCTGAACTTACAAAAATTGGACCCCTGACTCCCATCTGATAATAACTGATATTAAAGCTGTTTTCTTTCCTATGAAGAGCTGAGTGAACGCACTTGGACAACAGTATATGAAAGAACGTCCGATAGTTTTACGTTTTAACATGATTATTCTTACAGGTGGCTCACTTGTTTTGTTCGGTTGTTCCGCCAAGCTTTTAGCTCTTATTGAAATATCGATTCGATTTGATTGGCTAGTTTTAACTCTCTCAAAGAAAAGTGGCTTAGAAATCCCTTACAATCAGCATCTCAGCCGTAAAGTTAACAGTATATGATGTACTAAAGCATGCATGTAATAATCCATCCACTGGGTCTCCCCCTTAGAATTTTTCTCTTCTTCTTACTGTCTTTTCATCCCTTTTTCATAAGATCACATCATTCCAGAGAAATTTATCTGCTTGGGCTGCGCCGTGGACGTTGATCTCACCTCAGTGGAGCTCAAGGGTCCTCTTTCTGTCTCCATCAGCAAGTATAACTCAGAGTCTCCCTCTACTCACCTGTTCACCTTCCACAGTGTCAGCCACGCCACCAGACAGGTACAGTCATTTGGGGGAGGGAGGAAGTGTGAATGGATTGCCGTGCGATGCTTTTTCATCCTACTTCCCCTGTTTATTCACGTGTAGGTGGTTGCAGGCTTCAGATACAAGCTGAGATTTGACATGAAGAAGACCATTTGCGCCAAAGTCGAGCACAAAGACCTCACCAAGATGTGTGTCGCTGATGAGCAGGATGAGGTAAACATGAACGCAAGCATGTACTACCGCTGACATTATGTGACCTTTTCCAGGTTTATTAATCCTGATGTGCATGTGTGTTTGTGTGCAGGAGTTTGTCAACTGTAACTCTACAGTCATTGTAGCACCGTGGAGACTTGAGCCCCCCCAGACCCAAGCAGTGTGTGAATCAGGGCCGCTGCCTGTGGTGAGACACACTATGCACAAATGAGTCAGACCAAAAGGATTTTGCCCCTTCAGAAATCCAATACCTTTCACCTATATAACCCTTAACTTTATGATTTATTTCCTTGCTTTTGTTTATTGTGTTTGTCGTAACTCTCAAGTCTAATACTTTTATTGTCTTTTCGTATGAAGCACATTCATGTAAGCACATTCTTCAAAAGTCCAACACAGAAAAAAATCAGATGAAAAAAAACCAAGGATTTTTTTATTTATTCAGTGATCATTCTGATAATAGATCGGGATGATAAGGAGTCAACCTTTAGTATACAGTGTATACTTTTTCGGGGGCACATTTAACAAAGCTTATTGGCCAATAGTTGATTGTTGCTTGGTGATTTAGTGAAAGAAGACGTTTACTCGATTTGTTTTTGACCACTGGTGCATAAAACAACTGACAACCATGCAGTCTTGACATATTGTGTGCATATAAGTTATCGTGGAACACATGAGCAAACAATTCCTGAATTTCTGAGTCTGATAGGATTTAGTTGTTGAGGTGGCAAACGTGAATACGTCTACTCTGCCTGCTCCTTCGAATGTGTTGTAGAAAATGGGGCTGGGAGTGTCTTGAGGTCATGTTTAAAATGTTATTGCAATATGGTGAAGAAGTACTAACTTTCATCGTTGAGATTTAGCTTTTAACATTTAGATTATTTATTTACTTTTAGAATAAATACTTAACGTTTAGCTATATTGTTGTCTATAAACATATTACATTATGAGTTCATATCACATTTGACATATTGTGGGTGTCGAATGTGTCTGATGCAAGCAAAAATGGCTAAATGTGAGAAAGGCAGCCAATACCCTCTGTAGATTTTAAAGGCTCATTCTAATAAACCTAAATATTTCTGATAAAAACGCAATAAAACTTAGTTTGAGGTGATTATACACTAATAAAAACATACCTATTGGTATTATATTCCACAAGCAAAATCCAAAACACCGATTTTTTAACTTCCCATATACAGTTAGCAACATCTGCATTCATTTAGGCGACTGACTGACAAGTCTCTTTTGTTTTGAGAAAGTATTGGTCTAAATATTTGGGTCTTCAGTCAACCTCATAGGCATGTTGTTAACTTTGTCTATCATGAGTATTCTTCTCTGACTTTAATGCCATGGCAAATGGAAAGAAGATTTTACTACTTCTTCTGATGCTTAGAGTGGACATCTTAGTTGAAATATGTTCAAAACCTCATTTTAAACCCTGCATTTTGTTTCTCCAGTCGATCATCAGGCGCTATCCTGCAGGCTGGTCCCCACTCAGGAACATCCTCTTTGAAGAGGCCCCCTCCACCACAACTGCATCCCCAATCACACCTGCAGCTAAAGAAGAATCTTCCGAGGAGGACATCAAAACCCTCAAAATGTTTTCCCCCACCATAGATGTGAACAACACCCACCTCCACTGCCCGTCTGAACCCTGGAAACCATTCAGTCCACCAGGGGCCATGGCGCCTGTAGCTTCTACGAAGGCCACTATAGAGGCAACCTCCCCTCAGCCTGCAGCAGGTCAGGCCTTCAGTGATAAAGACCTTTTAGCATAATTTTTGCCTAAAGGGAAGCACATTTAAAATAAGTTCACTTGTCACACTCTCCCGACAGATTTTTGTTTATTGTGTAGACTTGTCCACTCTTGTCCCAGGCTGCATTTAAAGGAATAAACAACCTCAAGGTGCAGATTTAAAACTAACAACAAAAGGGTTGTAACTAGTTTACGTGGACGAAAAAAGAATAACACGTGGACAAAGAGAGCAACCCTTTTTTGAACGTCGTAGTTCCTCAGAACACACTGGACAAAAGGACGGAAGTGACAACAGAGCTCCTTTCTGCTAGCACATTCAATTATGGTCAGTTTCCTTTAAGTAAATCAAAGTCATGAGTGATTAAATGCCCTTGATGTCCATTAGAGATGTGAGACAATGGATAGATTGTAAATCTGGCATTCGCAAAAAATAATCTGAAATAAAATAAACTAAATCTTTGCCGTGTGCTGCTTTTTCTGTTTAGATATGGTTCTCTAAAAATGTGTCAGCTAAAAATGTGTGAAGCTTTTTAGGGAACTTTCAGTATCATAAGCAGTAGTTCAGCATTTTGTCTACAAACGTGGATGACATTTTGACCACCAATATAATTATTATATCTGTCTGCAAAAACTTGGAACATCTTGAGCAGATGTTAATGTTGTATGTGGGTTTATCAATGCTCTCGGGAGTCAGATTTTGTGAAAGAAAGAGGACAGTGCAAGAGTAAACACAAGCTGGGTGAATGTTTAACAAATTTATTTGTACATCTTCACAGAACACTCAGATGACCAGTCAGTCAGTGGGGGTACAAACCTTTACTCTGTGACCAGGGAGCCAAAACAAAACGCAATATACATTTATAAATAAAAAGGCATGTTAAGAGGAAGAGCTTTTCCTCGAAACTGTTCCTACTGGGAGCAAACTTAAGGCATTAATTTATAAACATCCGTATGGCTGCTTAGCAGACTAAATAAAAAAAACAAACAAACAACAACAAAAAAATAATTCTAACCTGTAGCAAGAAAAATTTTCATCTTTATCCAAATCTCATGCGACAATACATTGGCCCATTGTACATTCATTCATAGTATAGATCTGACAGCTGATGGAAATGTATTAGTGACACACGAACATGTAGTTTTGAGCACTGCATACAGAGAAAAGCATCAACCCACATACCTTATAGTCAATATGTCTCTTCAGAAGTGAAAGTTTGGAACAGCTTCATAAATGATCAGTAATCAAAATAATTCATAAGTCATATTTTCTCTTTGATCCAATGCATTTTTTTTCTGAGTTTAGAACCTGACATTAATTTGTTTCAAAGGCTTTCCAACAACACAAGCAGTGTTAAATAACTGCAGCTTTGACAAGGTTTTCAAATTCTTTACAGAAAGAAACAAATAAAAACACCAGGGCCCATATTCATACAGGGGGTGGACACAATAATGTGAACACCTGTCCAACAGTAACAGAAGCAACTTAGCATAAATATTTGTCCAACACTCATCAAAATTAGACACTAGAAAATTCACAAAAATCGCATTTGCTGCACAGTCATTGCATTGATTTGCATTATATTTCTGAATGTTATTTACTGCACTGTCTAGGAGTTATAGTTTAGAGTTTATGATTGTATATGCAAAATGGATTTCCCTCCTTTCTCTGTGAAATCAGTATTTCTCTGCACTTACAGGGGACTTAAATAAGATCACTTTCAACTTGAACATAGTAAAATGATTGCGTATCATCATGTGATACGTAATCTACTGCATCCAATGACAGAAAGCTGGCTTAGCACCAAAACAAAGCGAGTGTACGAGATCTCATAATAAAGCACATTTGTAAAATATGGGCTTTTTGACAGTTACAAAGGGAAAAAAACAAACATATTTGCCATAAGAGCCTTCATTTAAGGGAGGAAAATCTAGTTGACAGTTACTTCAGAATTCCTGCATCAATTCAGTATCAAAGGAGACCAAGAAACACCCAGAATCAATAAGGTGCTGGACGTTCTTCTGATTTCGAGGCTGAGGATAATCATTAAATCTTAGCAAACCTAACAAGATACCTCTTCATAAGTATCTCTGCACCTGATCCCAGAAGTCTGAACTCAATTGAAATCCTTCATTAGTTCAAGAAGCAGTTTTGTATATATGAAATTCAGGGCAGTAGCATCAATTGCATTTACACGTCAGCCAGTAAAACACACAAACAGGCTCTCTGAACCTCTAAATAGATGCTGCATTGCCCCAAAGTTAAACCATCAAATTAGAGATGTGGTTCTGATTAATGACATTTCAAGTAAAACATTTACAACCTATGTTAAAAATTTCTTGGTTCCCCTCATTGTTTCTTTACAAATGATGCAAAAAAAACTTTCCTTTCTTCTCTGGCACAGACCAGTGGGAAAAAAAAAGGCTTACAAAACATTTAGAGACACTTGGACAAGTTAAGTGCCGTCACACACATACACAGGAATACGTACATACAGATGTAGTGTGTGTTTTCACTGGGGCCAGCCAATGAATCTCTGCAACCGGTACAGAGGGACAATTAATGCATGCAGACACACACCAAGTTTGGAGAACACATGGGAAAGAACACTACAGGTTTGTCACACATGAGCCTCTCACAAGCCTCCCATAGGGGAAAAAAAAAAAAAAGAGGTCTGTCTGAAACTGTACATACATACTGCTTTAAAATGTACATCACACATACTGGTTATGTTGCTTGAGAAACATGCACACTAGGCTAACTCTTTTCTTGTTTTGTCTGCCTTTTTGTCCAAAAGGACAAAGGATGACCTGCATTGAGAACTAGAATTTGTAAGTGCATACCCCAGCCTTGTGTCTTCTTTTCAAAGTGTATTAACTGATATGCCTTACTGTATGTTTCACTTCCAGCATTAGCTTTCAGTTCAGGCCTCAGAAATGCCTGGTTTGGCACATTAAGGAAAAGGAAGAATGGTGGATAAGAGCTTTCGGCTGATGACCTGCAGGGTTAGTGGCACTGCATCTGACATTAGAGCAGACGCATGAATGATACAATGATGAAAAAGAGCCATCAAATACATTCTAGTCATTTATATGGCGGTAACTGACATCACACGCTTGCGCCAAATCAGAACAGACTACAACTTTGGCTTTTTGATACAATCGACAGTTGAACTGGCAGTGTAGACTTTTTAATCAGTGTAGAGATCTCGTTTCATGCTGTAGTGTTACTATGATAATAATTTAGGGGCTCTTGAGGGCTGCTCTGCACTTTTCTTTTAAAATACTACATTCTCTCCTCTGCAAAGCACACCATATGGTAGGTTTTCTATTAAACTGACAAGACTACCAGAGACGCTGTTTCTTTTTGGAAAAGAAAAGAAAACCTCAAAGAGACCAACCATCTATAGTCTCCTTTAAAGACACAGTGAAACTAAAATGTATTTCTATAAAACATTCAAATGTTGTGATGGTTCAAGCACTGGGGCATTTAAACATGAAATGTGATTGCAGTGATTCATATAAAACCACATTTGTCAGCTAGTGGCTCATAGTAGCAGGCAGAGATAAAAAAGTACATAAGCTGATGTCAAATGTACTTATTCCACCCTCTGCAGTCTGACAAAAGGCAGGTGGAGAAGGTGGCGACAACTGTCAACTGAAACTGTCATTTCACTGTGACTGCTGAAAAGGTATTGTCCAATGTTTCCTGTCAGAAGATCAGTTAAAAACATTCGTTGTTGCAAAAATATGTAATGAACACAAATTGAAATTCACTTTGTTCGGGAAGTTAACACATTCTAATGTAGGCCATGCTGAAACCATCAACCCAACATGGTTACAAATAAATATAATATGTGATGCAAGTCAAAGCAGGTTTTATATTAAAAGTGCTAATGGTTTGTTTACTGCTGCTTGATTGAGAAGAGTTTTTAGGACTTAGCAGAGTGCAGCGTTGTGGAGTGTTGTGCTGTGACGCCAAGGCATTTTATCAATAGGAAGACATTCCTCCTGGGCCTCTACTCACCATCAAAGCGGACAGCCAGAACCTTAAAATAGGTCCCATTATTCATAAAATGTGAGACGGGCACTTTGACTCTTGCCATTTAGCATTCTCAAATAAATTAACTATTAAAATTCTAAGGAGGGCTGAAAAGAAGCCACAAGTTGGTCAAATAGGATGTTAAACTTAAATGTGATGGACGCAAAAACCATCGGCAGTCGTAATTTACAAATTTGAGTAAGAAAAAAAAAAAAAGCAAGGGGAAAGCCGTTCTACTCGTGGCCAGAACAAGTAAGTAAAAGGGCAAACAAATAAACAAATATATATATGTACACACACAAACAATATTCCTGGAAAGTTGATTTAGGATGTAAAAACAAAGAAACTGAGATATATAAATAAAGTCATAATAAATCTGTATATTATTCTGGTATTTTGAAGTGCTGTTTCTTGATGGAGAGGCATCATCACCCTGAAGTTTTTGCAAGAGTCTAAAGCTGCACCACCAACAAATGTTCCCAAAGGTGGAGTGCTTTTTCATTGAGGCCTTGAGAGACTGCAGAGCTGTGCAAAACAAACCAGAGAATCTTCTGCAGTTCTTGAGCTTTGAAATTTCCTCACAAAGGGTTAAAAGCTGCCACCAGATCAGCTCAGAAGGGCAAGACTATGCGATGGTAGTCGTCATGAAAGTCCAGTAATCCTGCAGGGTATGATAACTTAGAGTAACACTTGTATATTGTGAATAATTTAAGCAGTTACTTGTGCCTGCTGTCTTCTCAGCGGTGATAACATTAAAAAAAAAAAAAATTTCATAGCACCTCCTTTTGGGGTGGAGCCACAGTACAGCAATATTACAGCAGGAGGGCAGCAAGTTGAACTTTTTGTTTGTGGCTACATTTAGCGATTGGCTGATGCATCTTCATCACATTGTTTTGTCCAATTTGTCCAAGCACATCTTCATCAGGACATGAGGACAACTCTCTCTCTTGTGGATAAACAGTAAGCAGAGGGTAGATGAGGACAGTGCACAAAAAGAAGATGACGACAATGGCAAGAAAATGCAGAAAAAGGACAACCTCGTTTAAATAAAGAGAAATGGTGCTGTTGTTTAAAAACAAAAAACAAGCCGCAAACATCCATCATTAGTGAGCTGTCCATGGTGCCTGCTAGAATGAAGAACAGAAATTCCTTAGAAGACTGGTGCTGTGAGGAATAAATATTCCCCAGTAGGTCTCACAGTTTTTTTGTGTGCAGGAGATTAGTTTAGTGCATGCTGTCTAATTGTGTGGAATATCCAGTCCATCTTTGTGGTCCATCCTCCATGGTGAGCATCGTTCATTTGTTTCATAAAGTAGTCCAATGCCTCCTGCAGAAAGTCATTAAATGAAAAGATATACATGAGTCAATTAGATAATCTTGCAGAGGTTTAAGAAAGCCAAACACGAGGGTTGTGAAATTCTGAACATCACAAAGTAAGATGTAAAGAAGGTAAGACAAAAACCTTTTATTACCTGTTCGGTTTTCTCCAGTGCCAGCGTCTTCCTAATGTAGGCAATGTCATCAAATGACTGCAACTCAGGCATGCCGGAGCCCAGCATCATGGAGAAGAGGTTAATGAAGAGGTTAGCGTGCTGTCGGATGGCCAGGTAGGCTTTGTAACACATCTCCTGGAACCTGGAGGGAGATGAAAAAGGGAATGTGAGGAATACAAAAAGTAGAAAACATTCTTAAACCATTTGTTTATTGACTGTTGTTCAGAGAATTCAATGAAGCTCATCATTCTCACAACTAGTGACGGCAAGTCATTTTATAAATTAAAAACTTTTGAGTCTGTTTTGATACAGTGTCAAAATCAAAGGAAGGAAATTAAGGAAGGAAAAGGAAATGGTCTGATATTGCAAACCAGCCTTCATGTTGCAAACTTGGTGAAATGACCCAGACTTGCTTTCCAGACACAGAAATGCTATGTGATATAGATTATTCCATATAATTCTCAACGAGATTTTTATGTTTAAGTATGCTGACCAAGTTGTGTCAAAAGTGAGGGGAGAAGAACAAAGTGTGCTTTATAATGTAAAAAAAAAAAATCTAACTCTAAATAACTATTTAAACTGGAAGATCTGTTCCATTTCTGTGTATTACCAAAATAACAACCATTCAGCAATGTCATCCTTTATTTTAAGTCAGTTACATAAACATAACTACAACAAGAGAACTTTGTCATATCTCATGATTGCAGCCACAAAAAAAATCCCAGACTGTTATGCATCAGATCCACAGCATGTTATCACAGTCCAAGCTCCAACTCTGAGGCGCTTTTTTGGTTATAGAATTGTACTATTTTGATCTATTTTTAGAGATTATTTTTCGTAAAAACAGTTTTAACTCCTTTTCGATGACAATAAAAATGAATGAACTATCATCATCAATATTGTTTCCTACTATTTGTATTACTTATGTGAATACGGAGTATAAAACTGATATAATTGAATGGGATAACAAACAATGAAGGAATATAGGACCCTTCTGTCAAATAAACTATGACAAGTGAGAAAATAGAAACAACTGTATCTACAACAAAAGCTTCCATGCAGAGATTTGAGGCATATTAGAATTATAAGTATTCACTTGGAGTGTGGCAAGTAGCTAAATGACACTGGTGACAGCTATTCCTGATGGATAGTTAGCTTGAGCCAAAGTCTGCTAGAGTAGAGTCATCCAGCGTCTGTAAACATGACTGGTGACTTCCAGAGCAAATCTTGAATATCTGAACGCAGCAGGCGCACAATTTAACCTGGGACTGAGGCAGTGTGATGTTAAATAATACAGCGAAATGATCAGAAATATGTGTATCACAAATCTCCTGACATTTAACTTTAGATCTAAGGACAGCACAAGGTCCAGTGTGTCCCTTTTCATGTGTCGGAGCAGACACTGACTGAGTGAGATTAAAAGAGTCTTTGACCAAGGCTCAGGATTCACAGCAGACATGAATATTGAAGTCCCAAACAATTAAAAAACAATCGTAGTGGAACTGATGTGGACGATAGAACCGGCGCCTGGAATGAGGAGCTTCCACCGGCAGGTAAAAAATGATTGCCATGTGTCCGCGAGCATTCAGGCTGAGCAAAGGGAGTGGAAGCTGTTCATGAAACCACTGTGTAGAATAGAGTCTGGGCAGGTCGCTTTCCAGTCCATCCCAGAAAAGCAGAGCGCCTGGGTGTCTTTATAATGTGCTAAGGTTGTTCGATCATCTACTGGGTTGGCATCTGAATAACCTGAATAATGTATCCTGCACCTTTTATGGCAGTCATTTATAGACTCATTTGATGCTGGTAGTTTTTATGTTGCAAGATTATTTTAAAGTTGATGGTGAGAGCCATTTGTTTTCCACCACGAAGAGGAAACAAATGTGTTTGTCTGTTGCATTAGTTGCACGTATCAGATTAAAAAAAGAAGATGAAACATTGAAGAGAGAAAATTTGTGATGAAATGCTGCAGTACCTCTCAAACTCTTTGGTCTTTGCACACTCTTGGGATCCCTTGCTGATGACGATGAGGAAGTCTTGTGTCAGCACAAAGGGAACTCGTTCCCTCTTGTATCCAAACTTTTTCTTCTTATGATCCAGGAAATGGCCGAAATCTATATGAAACAACTGGAAGAGAAATTAACAAATTGGAAACCAGGAAATCAAAGTTAAGTAAATGTTTTAGTCATTAACCATTCTTTAAAGTCAAGTCTGTATAAACACAGGAAAACAAGGCATTAACACCACGAACATCAAGTTATTTTACAGAGATGAAAACAACCATTCAGTCTGCTTGGTATGCTTATTATCTTATCAAATATGTTCTGGTCAATAACAAATAACAATTAACCAGTTCACTGTACAGTTTTACAATTGAGAGAGAGAAACAAGAAAATCATGAATATTTTTGGAAAGACTGAAAAGTGAAAACTTTAATAGCCAAAAACAAAATCACAGAAGTAAGTGAACAACATTTACATCAGAGGGAACATAGCAGTATAGTTTTAATAGCCTTCATATTAAGGTGCAATGTTACTGGGTACTAATGAAAATGTCTGCACGCTGGCTCCAAACTATGAATGTATTTAAATAAACAACTTCTAAATTCAATCTGCACGATTATCATGACAACGTTCTCACTATATTTGTAGAAAATAAAATAATTACGCAATCAATTCTTTTTAACTTTGTTTATTTTCTGTATTGTCTTATTTTTGGCGAATAAATTACCCTTACAAATCAGAGTGTAAGAGGGTGGAGAGAATCTATAGCCATAACTATGTATACAGTTAAATATTAATCATATCTAAAAAGGTGCACACAGATTGGAACTGGATGACTTTGACCATAAATCTGCTTCATACATGTGCATATCGATATTACCTGTCCATCATCTTTGACCATAATGTTGCTGTTGTGCCTGTCTCCTATCCCAAGGATAAATGTAGCTACACAGTAGCCAGCACAGGACCTTGTAAACAGATCCACAGCCATGTCATACCTGCACAAATACACACATACATTAAAGTAAGCAGTGATACCATTAATGTAAAATTAAAAAGACATTAGAAAGAAGAATGTGTTTGAATTCTGTTCAAATAAAGTGTATAATAGAGCTGAAAATATCCAAAAATTTGAATATCATGAAAAGTAATTTTTTTTTTTGTAATTGAATTGAAAATGTAAACTTTCATATATTCTATATTCATTACATAAAGTGAAATATTTCAATCTATTTTGTTTTAATATTTCAATGGGAGTAAAATGTTCTATTTATTTTGAAATGCGTTTTTTTTTGTTGTTGTTTGAGCTGTAGACTTGAATAGGCCAAAATCAAAATAGTAATCTTGGAAAGTCTTGTTTGTTAGAGTTATAGGGAAAACTCACATCTCTCCCTTGTTCTTGTCCTTGAGCCACTGATGCAGAGTATTTGAGTTGAACTGCAGGGCTCCTTTCAAGCCTCCTTTACACTGAATCTGCATGATGGTGTGGGAGCTGCGGACCACTTCAATGAGACCCACACAGTCTCCTAATGACAGACAGCCATAGGGAAGCATCCTGGAGACATTCAAAACATTGTGTATTAGCCGCATTGCATTGAGCCATGAAAGAGTTAGAAAGTAAAGCCAATGAAACAGAAGGATGAAAAGAATAACACAGAAATAACAGGGGAGAGTGTCATACCGCAGGTCCAGTCCCTGATTCTGCCAAATATTTTCCATGATTTTAATAATCTGCAACGTCAGCATATCCTGCCGCAAATCTTAAACACAAACACATTATGAAGATAGTTACAGGTAGGGATGAGTCTGGACAATTACCAGAACCAGAAAGCTTTCCAACCCCAGGACCGGGACTAGGAAATATGCTGGTATACTTTATAGGAACTAGACTTCATGTGCAATGTGAACTAATGCTTTAGATTGCCTTGCAATAGTACATGGTGTTGCACCAATTTCTGCAACAGTTTTACCATCAGGTTTTAATCCTAAGAACAAACAAAACACTTCTATTAGACAAAGGTTTCCCATAATACTAAGCATCTATCAATAAAAGGCAAATATCACAATTTATTTGGCTAAGACATATTTATTTTAAGTAAAACCACTTAAATATCTTCATAGAGTTGTTGTTAGAGGCTGATTCATAGCAAGTGTGCTAAGAGCACAGGAAAAGTGTGTGTGTGCGTGTGTGTGTGTGCGTGCGAAGGAGATTTAGAGAGTGTGTTACCGTCTCCATTTTTGAAGATTATCTCATTATTTTGAAAGAGCAGCTCAGACATGATGTCAGGATTCTCCCAGTTGAGCCACAATGGTCTCTTTGCTGATGACATGATCCTGCATTCATCTAACCTGTTAGCAAGTTAATTAATACAATTATTATTAATAATAAATTATTAAATCATATAAACGTTTAATTCACAACCTCACTAATGCATACACAGTATTTCATTCACTATTGCTTCAAACCTCAGGTTTCCCAGCTGGTGTGCAGGGTTGAGAGGAGAGGTGAAGTTCTGCAGAGCATCCATATAGTCTGGTCTCTTCATCTGATCCACAAGAAACCGCATTTGGACCTCCATAAGACACAAAAGCATGACCACAACAACATTACACATGTGCATTTGTACATAAACGAATTTACATGCACCCTCATATACTGTATATACACACCTACAAAGAAATTAAAAATGGCTCCATTTGTCTGGTGGTACGACTTTAAGAGAAATAATTAATTAAGTAACTTAAGGAATAATGACCAAACTAGTTAGAAATTTTAATTATTGTTAGTTGAAAAATAAATATGAAAAAATGAATGAAATTCTGATTGCCATGTTAATTATAGAGAAATATACTTTCTGGGTAGAGCAGAACTGGTCAATTTAGTTATTGTTTGAACTTCATTTCTGTGGAGCACTGTAACACAGGGCATTATACAGACACATATGATCAAGAAGCCAAGCATTAATTTGCAAACTTGTGAGGATGTAGAAACGAAAATGTAAAAATATCATAAGTTGTGTCATATTTAAGATATCATAGTTTTGAAATCTGACAAAACAAAAATTACACGTGTGTGTGTTTAAGTGTGTATCTGAGTGTGGCTGTCATCCTTACCTTCTGTGTCTCATCCTTCTTCTCCTGTTTAAGGATGTCAGTGAGGTTAATGAGCTTCTCCATTGCTTCTACCTGCCTGCTTAGATGCTTGAGGTACATGCCACAAGCTCTGCAGTATGACTCTAACAACAGCCCAAACCTCTGGCTCACGGTTTTATTGTGCATTTCTGACCTGTGTGGGTGTCATAAAGAGAAGGGGGTGAAAATAATAAACAAAGAGGGAAAAGGGAGTTTTATAATCTTCTAGAACAATTCAGAACATAAATATAAGGATAAACCTATGTGGGCGATGACTCACTTAAGATGCCAGAAAAAGAAATGTCCTATTCTTTGATTGGTCAGGGCTTTCTTGAGGAGAAAACGAGCCAGGGGATTGTCAAGATACTGCTCATATTTTAATACCTAAAACCAGAGGTGAGAGAGGAAGGAAAGATTAGAAGGAGAAAACAAGGAGATGCACAGCAGAGGTTCAGATTAGTCAGAATCCCCACTATACCAAATACAACAGCTTCACAGTGCAGAAGTCTTCAACACAGGTCAAAGGCCAGATAAACACTATTTTCTGACTAAAGACTAGCAGTGAATCCTTCAGAAAGGAAATCCACAGTCCATTTGAGACGTTGTACTCTTTGTTCTTACATGTCTCTGTTTGATCATTTTATTGAAATCAATAGCTCTGACTAATGAAGAGAGAACCTACCTGCACAAGCTGGATAAGGTACTGGGACAGTTTGTCATCAGTCAGGTATTTGTCAAGGCAGCGTACAGCAAAGCGCCTGACCATGGGGTCTGGATAGTTACAGTCCAACAGTTCCATGGCCTGTTCAGGACGGATGGATGGCCACTCCTTTAACAGACAGTACATCTGGGAAACATCCAAAACATGGACTTTTAGACAATACTTATGAATTAACAATGCATATTATAACAATCAAACTTTAGCTGGATTTCCATTAAAATGTACCAGAAATTTGAACCAAATTTTCCGAAACTCAAAAAAACAAAATTTACATTTATGTGCATTTCCATCCATTAATGTTATGCGTATATTAGGAGTCAGTTAATTGAAATAACCAGCAGGTGGCGACGTTTTTTTTACCCAAGAATAAAAGGAATAACCTGATGATGCAAGGAAAACGCAACTAAAATAGCACAATGGACATGGGAAATACTGTAATAAGTTAACTACTACTACTACTACACATATGTGCTTTTCATTTATCACTGAAGCCAGGTTGCTTCTCTCCTGCAGTGGAAAACCGGTAAGTTGGGTGACGTTAAATTCACGTGATCTCTAAACATCCTTTATCAACTTAATCGCATTTGGATTTACCTTATATCGATACGCAAACTTTTCCACCTCCTTTAAGCGTAAAAACTTTAATACAATCTATTAAAGATTTCCATTTCCCAAATCCAATTTTTTTTTTTTAAGGCGCAAATCAAAAATGGGCAGACACGCTCTTATGTGTGCTATAGTACAATAAAAAACACCACATATACATGTTAACAAGGTCAGACACCTGATCAGAGACCTATATCAAAGGTATTATTACGCAAATTTAAAAACACAAAACTTACTCCTTTGCAAAGATTTTGACATCAGTTGTTGTACATTGTTGAAACATCGTTACCTGTGCTACTTCATCTCTGGAGTTCCATTTGACAGCGAGAAGGATCTTAGGAAGGATCTCAGGGATGTTCATGCAGTAGTGCCTGACAGACAAAGAGAAAGGGAGAACTGATGTGCAGTGCATCCCAGTTCAAAATGCAGCATGCAAACACTGATAAAGACAAATGCATTTTGTCTTATATAATTAAAAAACAAATCTTAAAGATAAAATATATTTGAACCCTTAAAGCATGAAAAAGAAGACTTCATTGAATCTGTTTAAGGGGGTTAGATAGATAGATAGATAGATAGATAGAGTACTTTATTCATCCCCAAGGGGAAATTGCAGTGTTACAGCAGCAATTAAAACATTTAGACATTAATCACAACAGATACACTTCACACAAGATGACACATACACATACATACATATAGTCAAAAAAAAATCCTATAAACAATATATACAAGTGAAGAAAATATGCATATGCATGTGTGAGAATCCTACTGTGCTACTATGTATAAAACTAAAATAAACAGCATAAAAGTGTGTAAAGAGATAAAAGACTCTCCAGATGTGCAAATAGACATAGTGCAAAATAAGTCCTATGTGCAAGACTAGTGTTCCTGCCTCAACAGGAGAAAGTAAGTTTCCTCTCCCTGCCAAG
>KV751319.1:755102-797147 GCA_001698575.1 Mola mola
ATATCATTTCGGGTTTAATTAAAGACTTAAATGTTTCAAGGGGGCTTACAAGGACGTGGTCAATTTTAACAACTCCTTCTATAATATCAATTATATATTTTTTTATTACTTTTAATGGGGAACAACATTTTTAGTAATGGCTAGAAAAACATGCATACACGTATTTACTGTGAAAGGTCCAGCAGATAAGATGTAATAAAAAATGCTTGTCTTCTGCAGAAGATTAGTGCTACATGTGAAGGCACAGTCTGTTGGTTGTTATAGTCCTGGGAGAGCACTCAACCTCTGAATAGCTGAAGAACTTCCTGAGTACTTTATTTTGTGATTATAGCACCTTGGACAGTAAAAACATCAGTTTCATTTTTGACACTATCAAATAGTCTTAAAACTATACTACTCTACTGCCAAAACTACAATGCTCTGTAAACTTTCACAAAGGCAAAGGACATGTTTATGACAATATCTTGACACCAAGTGTGAGTCTTCACAAGGGGCAACAATGGAGCCGGGTGACACAGGCACATTATGAGGCAGACAGAGTTACATGCAGATAGCCAGTCAAAGTGCACCTATTAGGAGTAAGTGCAGGCACAACAACTACCAAAGAAGAGTGTTTATCTTTAATTCAAGCAGGGCATGAAAGTGCATCCGCTAACATGACCTCAACCTCACACGACATGGTATTGGACAGGGCTCAACCCAGGTGTCTGTTACAATATCCATTGCAGAGATTCATTGATACACTCCACACTCCCAGTAACATCTCTCTCCACGAGCTTTTCCACCACAGAGACGGAAGAAAAATCAATCAGTGTGGGTGTCTGTTACAAGTATCGGACTCAGTGTGACGAAATGCAGACACAACAGCTTAAAACCACATGGTTTTGAAACTGAGAGTAAAATGTATAGATAGTCACTCTTTTTAAATATTTGGTGTATGTTGATATTATGTTACACAAATTGTTTTAATATCAAAAAGACATTGTTCTATAATGTATCAATTATATTAATCAATTAATGTATCAATTTGCTAACTTTATAGCCATAATTTTGATTTGAAATTAATAGATTATTTGTTTTTGTTGTCAAAGCCTTTAGAACAAATATGTGATGAGTGTATGAGAAAGAGCAACTAGTTATTTTTGTAAAATAAAAAAAACTGGCTTGTACAAGTGAAACATATTCCCCTCTGCCAGTTAGGTTTCTGTTGATATTTTTACCATCACAATGTCCTCGGCCAATTAGTAATTAAACAGAACCAAGAAGACGATACCACAGCTCCCATTCACCTTGCAGAGGTATACTAAGACAGACCAAGAAGGGACAACACAACAGACGTGAAACACACACACACACACACACACAGAAAAAGTACCTACGGTATACAATATGATCCCTCCAGAGTAGCTAAGCATGCCATTGTTAGCTATATAAAGGTCATCTGATTCAGCTATTTTTACAATGTGACAACTGTAGCAATGTCTGCATATCTATTTGATAAAAAGGCATGCACCACTACTCTTATTTGAATGATCAGATATTTGTTTCCTTTGGCTACCATAAGCCTACCATTTGTGTATACCATAAACAATTAATTTCACTGCTGCATTTTCTCCTTGACAAGGGGGGAAAAGATATTTCACCATCATAATTATTTTTGTAAAAAAAAAAAAAAAAAAGTAAGAGTGATGGCCTGGTAAGATACTTCCTGTTTTTACATGCCCCATTTCGAGTCAGTTTAGGTTATTTTGAAGTCATTTTTGTCACTGTTTTCTATCCTACCTCCTTTGCTCCTTTTCTGCCCTTGACAGAGCAGATGGAAAGGCAGAGTCTGGCAGCACGAGGAATGTCTGGGATGTACATATCATATGTGAGCCATTCATTCCACCTATAGAAAAGGAATGAAAAGAGCCATATGCAATTTAAGAGACTGCACAACAAAAAATAACCAGAAATAATCTCAAAAACAAGCATACAGATAAATCACCAAACGGGGACACCTAAACAAAGCTGTGCAACCGGGATCTCCAACTGGTAATACACAGGGCCAAGCTAGCTTTAGCTACTTTTAGCAACAAAATTTAAAAGTTGACGCACAAAAAACACATACATGAATAGCAAAACTGCTTTAATATTAAGACTGGTCCACTGCCAAACATAAGTAGAAAAAAGTATTCCTTTCACTTCAGTGTAGTGGACCAAGGCTTAACAGTAGGTTTAACAGTAATGTAATATGGCAGTTTAGTGTTACACTAAACTGTTACCTTTACCTGCCTTCAACTACATAAAGTAAATTAGCCATGTAAATTGTCAAACGCTTTATTTCAGAGTCTCAGACTGTTTTTTACTCACTTTGTAAGTATATTACGATAAGGTCTTTAAAAATTAAAGCATTACAAATGTATTGTGAGGAAAGTGGACAATTACCTGGGATTAGAGCAGGGGACCCTCTGTGTGTTGACATTGTCACACATCTGTTCACCTCCATGGTAAATGCCTGTTCTCACATAAATCTATAAACAAAATAAGGAAGCAAAACGCAACGGAATCATAGCATAAATAAAAAAATACTAAGTTAACAAAAATGTTATAACCCTTATTACAATGCTCATTATGCTAGATAAATGGCATACAGACAGGTAAGTTTTTGATAACTGGTTATATTTACATAAAGTATTGGGAAGAATTTAACTCCATGAACCAAAACTACTTTCCCTTGGTAAAGATCTTTGCTCGTGGGAGACATGGGCAGTGAGTTTTCAAAGGAAGTGAGGGAGTTGGAAAAATGACACTTCGCAGAACAGAAAATAAAAAAAGGCCTAAGTGTGCTAAAGTAAATCTGATCTCAATTCCTCAATTCCTCTCAATTACATGTCATTTTTAAAATTGTCAGAATGAATCTGCAAAGAAAACTAGAAACATTAACATTTTTCCTAAAAAAAACATTCTTCCCACCAATCATTGTCTTATAGCATGCATGTAAGAATAGAGTAATAGAGGGATCTGTTGTGATCTGATCCATACAGAAACTGGTATATTATTGTAAGCACTGTGGGTCCCCACCTTGTCTATATCCCGAATATTCACGTTTACGTAGGTGGCACAGAGGATTCGTATTCGCAGCGTTCCATTGATGGTCCACAGCGGCTTGGCAGCTGCCTCACCATTCATATAGGACGTTGCTGTAGAGATGCGTCGAGAGTATGACGGCATGACAAAGTTATCTGTCGGCAACTGGGTGTACAAGCTGTCCTTAGCCATTAGCATCAGGTTAGGCATCCTGCCCAGCATGATGCAACTACGGATATACTAGAAGGACAAAGACAGAGAGAGGGGATGACACACAGGTGGACAATTAGGGCAAAACTACACAGAGATTTATACGGTGCATTAAGTGTGGTCAGTGTTTTCTTTTGTTCATTTCTCAGTAGCTGCAGTGGAGGCCAGGGTCTGACCTTGGGCTGTTGTTACTGTGCATGAGGAAATGGTTCGTGTTTTAGTTAAGGTAATAAAAATGAAGGTATAGTTGGCATATTCACAACAAATAAAGTGTCCACAATGGATCAGGCTTAAAAATAAAGATATAGGTATAGCCTAATAAGACTTAGTGCTGATTAGTTGAAAAAATACATTTTTTTCATTAAATTCAATAGTTTCATGGGTTTCTGTGGAGAGAACCCCAACTATGCCACTTTTTTAAAAAACTCACTGAGCCATGAAACCAATTCTTAATCCACTAAAATTTGTGGTAGAAATTACTGAAATTGTACAGAAAATGTTGGTTATTTTTCATACTGGTCATGGTATTAAAAACATGCACGCACATGTCTCTTACCTTATACTGGCTGATTGGGTACTTTTCCAGCAGGTACTCGTCACAGCCACAAACCTTGAGGATGTATTTACCCTGATATTCCTGAACACACATCTTGAGCTGCTCTGGGGACAGCAGCATGCTGCGGGTCTTCTTACGAATGGCCTCGGCAATCACCTTTAGGACAACATATTACCAGACAGCCTACATTTACTATGGTGAGGCTTATAGGCCCTTCAATTGTTTTTCTTACTGAATTTAGAAATGTAAGATGTGACTCATAACTCATTATTTCGTTTTTACTTCATATGTATCCCACCTGTTCAGGCACACAGTCATGGTTGATCTTCAATGTATACTTTTGTTTGTCGTTGTTCGGAGAAACAATCACCCAAATCACAACAATAATTTGACCTTTTTGATGACAAAAACAGAAAAACTGAATTAAGAAATCCACTTTGACTTGAGCAGCAGCTGAGAAACAATAACCCACATTTAATAATCGAGTACTTCTGTCTACACATACAATAGCATCACACTATTAGCAAGCAAATCAATTCATTGATCGTCTTGCTCATTTCTGAGTTTCTATCCATTGTAAAGACTGACTCTCAGTGATTATTGATGGGAGGCCAAAGTGTTCACTCCTTGTTTCCTGCAGGCCTCCTATTGTATGAAAGAGCTTTCTAACTCAAAGGCTTAGCCAGACATAGAAAAAAACACAAAAACTAATGCTGTTGCCTACCTTTGTCAAGCTTGCTATTGATGTGTTTGGGAAGTTCCTGTGAAGATTCTACATTGGGTGGGTAAACATACAGAGCTCTACTGTGGGGTCCATTTGCGTCTCTCAGCTCCACCGAATCTTTACAAACATTCAGGATATTTCTCCTGAAGTCCTGAACCTCTGGGTCCTTCACTAGGTCAAACTCACACACAGGCATACCAATAGCAAAACCTGGCAAAATAGCAGAAAAAACAGAGCCCATATATTTCCGGTCTTTTAGGGTAATTTTGGCTCAGTTTACACAGACGCTAATTTCCCATTAACTGTAGTTTCCCACAACACACAAAACAAAAATCAAACTAAATGTAAGTAGAAAATTTTATTTGTAACTGTAACTCTACTTTAAGTAAACAAGAAAATATCTTTAACTGGCAAAGTTAATAAAACAATGAACCGAGGCCATCAACTATGCTAACACGAGAGGAAAACTTCTTACCAATTTCTCGATTGAGGATCTTTTCCTCTCTGTTGCCAACTGGTTCAATGACCTTAAGGAAGGCCTGAAAGAGTCGAAGGTCACACAGTCTCCGGGTCTCGTCGTAGAACTCCTCCCGCTCTGCTTCCTGCAGGCAAGGAAAAAAAACCACAAGCTGTGTGTTCAAACGATTCCACTTGCTTTTTCATGAAAGGCAACAAAAAATTGTTGTAAGAGCTGATGGCCTTCCTGTAGGTTAAATGGATGTTTTGAAAAAGTGTAAAGCTGAAGGCTGGGTCTTCATTTCATTTTCCAGAAGCAGGAAAACATTGGTTGTATTTCAAGTACAGTATCTAATAAAGTCTGCACTTGTCTCTTGTTATTAACGGCAGCTCAATGAGAATTTCTGTTCTCCTTCACAAACAACTGCCTTAGGTCTTTTCCAATACATTTTCAATAAAGCACTTCCATCATATTTACTCATTTAAATAGACAAGTTTGCCTGCTCTGCGATTCAAACTGAGATTGCGAGTCCTTACCTGTGTAACACTGACAAAGATGTAGGACGTCTCCTCCTGTAGGAGGTGATGGAGGGGATATTTCCTGGCCTCCTTGAACAGCTCATGTTTGATGGTGATGAGCGTGGCCTCACGGACACACTCCAGGGTCAGAATCATCCCATTGGGGAGCAGGCAGTCCACCAGGATCCTGCAGTCACACTCAGCACCATTATACAATGCTGATCACTGACCTTCTTTAAATAATACAATAATATAATAATAACAAAAGAAAAACATATAATAGCATAAATAAGTGGATTTTGGAGATTTTCTTTCATTTGAAATTACATTAATTGATAGTTGCCCACTACATGTGTACTCAAAAACAACAAAAAAAAAAAAATGCATTTTTAATCAACAACAGAATGTAGTGTGTCATACCTGGGAGGCATCAAGTGGATACCCCATAGCTCCCCTGAAGACGGCCTGGGAGGCATCGTCCTCTCTGTCTCCCAGCTCAGTTACACAGTAAAGCTGCAGAGCACAACCTGAAAGATAACAAATTCAGGCAAGTCAGGCAAATTTTAAATTTGATCCTCAAACTACAGTCCTGGAGTAGAAGAGGTAGTAGTTGACAGCACAGGTTGCTCAAATTTTTCCCCATTTGTTCAAATTTGCTGCTCAGCTGTGCTCACTGAGATAAAGAGAAAAAATATGTTCAGTCAACCACACAGCAGTAAGAATTTTTGGATAGCTGTAGCCTATATTGGCAATTCCCAAAATAAGAGTAACTTCGATCAGACACATAGTTTTTTCTGCCATCAAGTATGTCTTTTACAAGTTGTTTTCTATGGCCAGTAGCATACTCCTAAAATTGCTCGATTTCAATTTTTTTCAATCATGGACGATAAACTTTCCTGTAACTTAACTTTTTATAAGGATGCAAACTCATCTTTTCATCAAAAGCCAATTAGACTTGCATTCAACACTGACCAGTCAAGGACAAGGAGGCCTCGCCTGGTCACTGCTAACAATGTATGCTAACAAAAATGCTAAGAAAAATTCACAATTAAAGTTGACCTATGACAACTGGGTCTGTACATGAGCAAATTAGTTTTATTTATACTGAGCTTAACACGAGTATATTGTAATTTAAAGATCTAAGACATCTTCATTTTTAAAGATGTTTTATGTTTATTTTCTTTAAGGTGAGGTTTTATCATTTCTAGGACGTGGGACCGCATTTGGCTATATGCTCACATGCTGGTCTAAAACAGGTCAAATGCAATATGGCTACCTTTTTTCTAGCAATATACTTGAACCGTGAAACTTCTACTCTGACATTAATTTGACAGTTACGCTAACTGATGCGCAAACAAAAAACAAAAGAAAAGGATCACGAAAATGTCAGCCTCTACTGTATGTGAGCTCTATTGTTTACCAGACAGCTTACGATCAAACATTCGCTCATGTGAATTGTGAAAACGTTATCTCATGCCTATAACTAAGATTTGATTGTTCTGTCTTGAAGTACGGGGAACTAGCACGGTCATGGAACACTTCACTCTCACAACTATTTTAGACGCACTACTCTGCAAACACAGAAACCATACAATGGCTCAAGTGCAGAGTGTCATGGGAAAGAATGTGTTTGTGTGGGCTTTACAAGTTACAACATGATGTTAATTCAACCTTCAGCCAACATATGACCATTAACCAGTTCAAAAATGAGGTGAAAACCAAGAATCATTATCATCATATCATACCATTCTTCAGGGCAATATACAGTAAATCTTTCACTCCTTACTGTACAGGCAGTGTCATGCTGCTGTTCACCTCCATTCATTCAGCTTTTGCACATGCGAACGCTTCTCTCGATTGCTCCCTGACTGTGCATCCTGTGCACAAGATATTTTGAGCAAAAATAGCAAGGAACAATAAAGAGAAATCTCAGTCCTTTAAATACAGTATTACACTTTTGGGTAGTGATCAAGGAACTATTGGATCTTATCTAATCTTTCAACTTTCAAGGGTGTTGGTTGCTTTCTCTGAGAAATACAAAACATTAGCAGTTAGATTCCTTTGCTGTTTATTTCACGTGTTAAACACTCAATTAAGTTAATTGTATCACCTAATTATAACGCAATTACAATTACATTTACCGTTTTTGAAGATAATAGCTGAAATCTCATGTGATAGTTTGTCTGATTTTTTTTTTTTCTTTCTAATGGCAAAAATCTATTTTACTAGGACGTGGGACCGCATTTGGCTATATGCTCACATGCTGGTCTAAAACAGGTCAAATGCAATATGGCTACCTTTTTTCTAGCAATATACTTGAACCGTGAAACTTCTACTCTGACATTAATTTGACAGTTACGCTAACTGATGCGCAAACAAAAAACAAAAGAAAAGGATCACGAAAATGTCAGCCTCTACTGTATGTGAGCTCTATTGTTTACCAGACAGCTTACGATCAAACATTCGCTCATGTGAATTGTGAAAACGTTATCTCATGCCTATAACTAAGATTTGATTGTTCTGTCTTGAAGTACGGGGAACTAGCACGGTCATGGAACACTTCACTCTCACAACTATTTTAGACGCACTACTCTGCAAACACAGAAACCATACAATGGCTCAAGTGCAGAGTGTCATGGGAAAGAATGTGTTTGTGTGGGCTTTACAAGTTACAACATGATGTTAATTCAACCTTCAGCCAACATATGACCATTAACCAGTTCAAAAATGAGGTGAAAACCAAGAATCATTATCATCATATCATACCATTCTTCAGGGCAATATACAGTAAATCTTTCACTCCTTACTGTACAGGCAGTGTCATGCTGCTGTTCACCTCCATTCATTCAGCTTTTGCACATGCGAACGCTTCTCTCGATTGCTCCCTGACTGTGCATCCTGTGCACAAGATATTTTGAGCAAAAATAGCAAGGAACAATAAAGAGAAATCTCAGTCCTTTAAATACAGTATTACACTTTTGGGTAGTGATCAAGGAACTATTGGATCTTATCTAATCTTTCAACTAAGGGTGTTGGTTGCTTTCTCTGAGAAATACAAAACATTAGCAGTTAGATTCCTTTGCTGTTTATTTCACGTGTTAAACACTCAATTAAGTTAATTGTATCACCTAATTATAACGCAATTACAATTACATTTACCGTTTTTGTCTGATTTTTTTTTTTTCTTTCTAATGGCAAAAATCTATTTTACATCCCCCAGCTCTTTCTATTATGAGAGTAAGCTCTCAACAACATTGCCCTTAGGTCCCAGATGAGAGCGAATGATTCAGACCCTGGCAAGATGCCCTCATTTCCAAACTTTGGAAATGTTTTTGGGGTTTGTCTAACTGGGATGACCCTACAAGACATATCCATGACATGCTGGTAGGTTTAAATCTCTTTAGTGTGATTGGAGCACCCCGGAATCACACATAACTCTTTTTTTTTGGATAATTAAAATAGAACTAGTATTTTACTCAAAAAAGCAACCAGGCCCATCAAAGATTTATAGGAATAACAAAAGTATGCTGAACCAGAATGAATGACCACATAAATAGCAACAAGGATAAGTGAGACTAACACAGCTATAGTACTAAGTTAACAAAGAGAAGAGCAATCCTTAAATTTGCTTCGTTACTTTGATCAACTTTCTAAACCTGTTTCAAAATGAAACGTTAACTCAGAGTGATTAGTAAACCACAAGCAATAAAGGATCTTACAGAAGGATCACCCAACATCTTGAGTAAGCCGTGAAGGAAAAAGGTGCCTGATGATGGTGAGAGAAAGAGATACCATCTTCTGAAAAAATCTGAAATTTATACTCCAGTCGAACAAAAAACTGTACTCAGTTGGCTGGAACAAAAATGTCCAAGTCTGATCAATGAGACAGGAAAACAAACTTCGTGCAAAAAGCTTTGTTTACAAAGAAGAGTAGACCTGAATAGGTGCAAAAACAAGCTAAAACAGAAAACCCTGAGTTGGAACAAACAACCCATTGAGCAATCCTGCGATGTGTGACCCTGATCAGGATGCAACTAAGCACTTTACAAAAGAGGAAGCTTCCTCAAAACACAGGATGTGGGGAGTGGGGAAACTGACCCAGACACACAAACTTGCACTGAATACTGAAGCACAACGACACAACTAGCTTTGTAGGCTACACCAAACATACGCTGAGTCTTTATAAAAGACACTATATTTGTTGTTAACAAAGGGTTTGGCCAATTGCAACACATGATAAAACAAAACAATTGTGAAACCATTAACGATTTTCAACTTCAACTGCACATTAAATTAGCTTTATAATTTCAATATACAGTTGCAAGAGAGAAAATACCGGTGTGTAATGTCTGTGCTGGACAGTAAACAGAAAAGTGAGATGCAGAAAGGGGAATTTGGGAACCATACCTAAGAGAGAAGCCCTCCTATTGTGACGATGGCTCAATTCCACTCCTCATGCTTCAATCCATCTTTACGCTGCGACAGAAGCATATAGAGGGAACAGAGGAGATTCACAAACATCACACACACCGCATCTATACCGTGATTCACGCAGGCTAGCAGCTGGGTAGCTAACGCTGCTTGTTTACGAATGACAGCTCGGAGATGACAGCTAGCTCTGCTCTCAATTCAATGATGCCTATATAAGCATAACTAACCAGATAAATACAAAGTGTAAGCACGTCTGTTCAGTCCTATTGCAAACATGTCTTTCGACTGATGCCCACCACTTTGGAAATGTTAACGTTTGCTAATATAGCTCTCTTATTTACTAGCTAACGGCTAACACAGTCAGCCGTTGTTGGAAATTATACCACCAGCATTAAAAACACGCCATTCGTCTACTCAAATGTACAAATCCAACTTATTTTGCATCATAAATTACCTCTTTAAGCTGCCGACACCGCAGTGAACCGCTTGAGGTTGCTGCCTTAGAGGCTCTGCCAGGCTAGTGCCAGTTAGCCAGCCTTCCAGCTAGCCAGCCCCCCCAGTTCCCCACCGCCCGTCGGAGGCTCCCGGTTCCGGGCAAAGCAGGCTGTTATTTGACGCCCGTCAGTCTCCTTGCAAGCTATCCGTGACATAAGCCGTTACTCTAGGCTGGCAATAAATCCTCTCATGTCGGGGCTGTACGATGTAGAGATGGAGGAAATGTGTCCAAATTGTCCAGCCAGAGGGGCTCAACCTGAGGGTTTTATCAGCAGCCGAGCTGCTGGTCGATTGGCCAAGTTGCCTTTCTGCGGCAATGCAGCCACGCTGCCTGTCTGGAGCCCTCCTCCCTTCCTCCAGCACAGCAACACGACAACACGAAAACACGACAACACAACAGCACAACAGCTCGACGGCAGAGAGTGGAACTGAGGTGGGTTCATTGAAGTGATACAACTCACCGCCTCAGCTAAACAAAACATACTTATTAGTCAAACGTTATTACAGGGCTATAAAACGACATAAATTCACTAGAGATAAAAGAAAAAGTAGGTGTATGTGTGAGTGATCGTTTCCGCGAGGAGCCCACAATTTGATAAGCAGGATAAGATGAGATAGTATTGATCTCCGTGGACCACACTTTTCTGCAAAACTAAAGACAGGTGGTAAGGAAATAAAACCCCAAAAAATGTAGAAATAAAAACGTTTTTAAAAAAACTAAATTGAAACTTTACATTTTGTAGACATACTGCAAAAAAGTAAATGTGTAAATAAAAATTAGGGCACACTAAACATGGAATGAAAAATATATATGAAAATATATAGCAATCATATGGGCAAAATATAAATGACATACCAAATGTAATATGAATGCATGAAAGTGTCTGTCTAATATACAAGACTGAAAAATGAACGGCCTGTTACTACCAATAGTCCATATTATTGATATCATCATTATATTCATTCCAAGTTTAGTTTTGGTTCATTATCTTGTTTCCACAAGACTAGTCCACTGTAGGACCATATTGTCGCTGATATCTTGTCGTGCTTCTGTTTTCCCAGCAGCTTAGACACTCGTAAATCGTGTACACGGCTGATCTGAGCACCACGGAGGTGTAACATATTTCTACAATGTGTCATGATCGCCACCTATGCAAATCAGCAGCGGTGGCATCGGAAATGGACTGTACCAAGAGCAAATGGGGGTGCTGGAGGAACCCCACCAGTCTTTGTGCCTCGAGGAACCGAGTTTCGGGACGAAAATATGTTGTGTCGACGTCCAACATGAGGGTACAGGCGCAACGTGTCTAGATGTCGCGAACTAAGAGTCTCTGTCGCTGACTGTCACTTCCTGTTTCCGTGGAAAGCGCCCCTGTGGCGGGAGCCGCGATGTGTGAGCGGTGCGGCTGGGACTGTCATCCTTTCTGCCCGCCCGCCCGGTGTTTTGGAGAGAAGAAGTTGGCATAAGCGATGTGACTGCGATGATGGCGCTGCAGCTGAAGAACGGGACTGCGGCGTACTACCAGAGTGCACACTATTGCAGAAATTACACTTCGCCGCCTGTCAGCTACGGTGACAGCAGCCATTACCTCACCCAATTGCCAGGTAAGGAGAGGCTTACCAAATAGGAAAAAAAATGCGCTAATGTGCACGGAATCTACCTGCAGGCATTTGCTGATGATAAAGAAGCAGCGAAGGTGGATGTTGCCTCGGTGCTGCTGTTATCACCATCATCATTATCGTGTCATTCAGAGGGATGCACCATCCGTCATTGTTCAGTTTACAGATGCTGCAGTGCAAAATCTGAGGATGTCGAGATACTGTACTGTGGGAGAGCGCTGTTTCTCATGCTCCGGGGGGACTATAGGTTGGAGCAGAAGGCTGACTGTAATGTGCAGCGTTCATTTCCATCTCTTGAGGGGTGGCAGTCAAGTGCGTCGTCCTTTGCACAGCTTGATCTGCACATCTGATGACGGCATGTGGCAGTTAAACAATAGGGGCTTCTAATTTGCACCCGCAAGGTTACTGCCAAAACAGGTTTTCTTGATGCTAATAGGAACCTGAGGCCAGCACGTGGCCTCAAGAAGGGTCCACAATTGCAGGATGAGACTGGTCAACCCAGCTTGTGCAGGTGCATCAAGACTTCTGCTTTTCGATTGCAATAAATGTATGCAACAAATGTAGCGAGTGCTGAAACAGCGGCTGGTTAATCTATCAAAGATTAAGTTGCGATGGCAGTGTCTGTGAACTTTAATAAAGTTCCTGATTTTATTCATCTCTGTCATCATGAGTGGAATTTCCCAACTTCTCGTAAATCGTGAGAAAAATGTGGCTAAAAAATGTGCCTCTTCTAAGCTTGGCTTCACTGTAAGGGTTAAGAAAGATGTATTCGATGCCCATTGAAGCAGATGGAATACGTACAGGAGGCATGTGCTTCTCGTTGCTCCATAATTTATGTGACACAGCACAGTATGGCGACAAAGAAAAAACTTGAGAGAACATGAACACTTGGCCTATTTAGAGATTCTCCATGGAGGCCATGAGATGATCAGGTTCCAGGACAAGAGGGTTTTTTTTACGTGATTTAGTTTCAAATCAATAATAATAACGTTGAAAAAGATGTAATGGACTGAGGAATAACCTCTGTGTTAGTCTCAATTCACAATATATCTCCAAATAAAAACCATATTGCTGTTTGTTCAGTAACTTTTTGCTTTGTGTTTGAGAGCAGCCCTCTTAAAATCTCATTTAAAGAATGGACCGTTAACTCTGCAGGGGGAAAATTGCTGAGAACAAGCATGTAGGGCTTCTTTTCTTCTTTAAGTATGGGTGATCACATTGATTGGAAATTATTAATACATATGTGCCTCTTCTGGATTAGTTTGTAGTGGAGCTATTTAAGATTTATTCAAATGCAAACCCTCAAGGCTCATACACTGTCAATTTGTCAAAATAAAAGTCCTTGCCGCTTTCATGGTTAAACTGGAGAAGGTAAACACGTTGTAATTCTATTTAAGGACTTTTCCCTAACGTTCCACCCTAAAATCTATATCTGTCCGGTGAACACACATATGTGATGCCGCTCCGTTAGGCTCTTCTTTGTTGGCCTGAATCTTTTTCTCAGAGGAGGAGGACAAGACTGCCCTTGGCCTGTCTAGCCTACATTGAAATGATAAAAAAAGGTAACAGCCAAAATCAATGAACACACAGCAAAAATGTTTGCTTTTCCACACCTCAATTCTGGTCCCCAAAAAATTAGCACCAATCTTCTCTTTATTATGTGCAGTGCTAGAATTAAAAGCTGCTGTGTAATGATGTTATTGGGAGAGGTTCCTCTATCGATTTGTAGACCGTGTCAGCTACCAAAGTCTGTCTAAGAAGTACAGTATTTCTACATTCATCATTAATGTTTTTATGGCTGTTTCTGGATTTTCTTTTGGATAATAAAGGAACATTTTACTCTTGTCTAAGCTAAATAAAGATACATTTTCAATTCTGGGCCATCACACATTTTAATCTAAAAAGGATCTGCTTAATACAGTAGAAAAATGAATACAAAGGAGAAATACAGCCAATTTTGTTATTATTAGGTATTAGCAAAAATACAAAATTCGCAGATTCCTCTTTATTGTTCATTAACTCGGTCATCTCCACAGTGCTTTCTGAGGGTATGAAGATAGTCAAACTTAAAATGCCATTATGTTCCAGTAATCATTGGTAAACAAAGCTGTTATAAAGCCAGGTTTTTCAGGTCTTAATGGGTTCACTTTAATGGTGAAACATTTGAAATGTGTATAACTGGGCACAAGTATGACAAGTATGGGATTATGTGCTAAACAAGCGCACCATGTACTCCACATCTGGCTCATGTTTGGTTTTTAACCACAGTAATGGCTTCAGGTTGTCTAGATGCACATTTTTACAGAAGGCAGTGTAAGCAGTTTAGGAAAAACAGGCCAGGAAAGAGAAAATACTTTGTAGGGAGCCGTGTAAGCCAGAGAAACGTCCGCGTGCTTACTTTACATACAGCATTATCATGTAATCAGTCAGTGATCATGTGGTGGCACATTGCACCCTCTGGACTGATTAATGGATATATCAAGCTATAAATTCTGCTGATTTTGTGCTTAAAAGCTGCTGTGGTGAGGTTTCATTAGGCTGTGCATGTTGTGTCCAGTCAGGGCTAAAAGGTTTTTTATGAGACTACTGCTGCTTATGGGATTGATATTAGGCTACTTGTGATCTGGTTCTGGCCAGTGAGCATCCAGGATGCGTCCGATTCAACAGCAGCACTGAAAATTAGGAACATTTGAAGCATTATCTTGCGTTACCTTTTGTCAAGTGTGTGTGTGGCTTATTTTTCTTTACATTTCCAGTTTCTCTCTGACTGTCTACTCATATAAACCTGTGCTAAGTCACCTCGTCTGCTACAACACTGGTGATTTTATTACAAAGAAAATAACAGTGTTGCTCCTGCTGTAGCAAAGGAAACTGGCCTGTAACAGCTGAATGATATTTATTAATCTATAGGGGAGTCACCAGCTCTACTAAATCTTCCACAGTCTCATCTTGCAATTGACAGGACTGTTGTAAGGTCGCTAGTTTACCCAGCATGCCTTTCTGCTGAGGTCAGCCAGGCCAGGTGACAAACAAGCAACCATACACACCAGAGGGACAGACAGATGGACAGCATGCAGCAGTCGGAAACACAAACACTCAGGAAGGTTATTTTGGGTCTGTGAATCACTGCCATTGGGCGTCAAATTGGATTCCGCATAAAAGCTTCTAGCACAGTGAATTTTGACACAGCTGTTGACCTTTTACTGACCACGCAATATATATTGCTACACACACACACACAAAATGGAATATGAGAGACAACAAACACACAAAAATCAGTTGGCTTTTCTTATACACGATCACGCCTGCATGCATATACACACACACACACGCACACTGCATCAGCTTTGTCGAGCAGTCATACTTCAGGCTGTGATCTCTTCTGATCAGAGTGGCTTGAGGATTTTATTTTCACCGTCTGTGTGTGTATGCGCACATGCATTTGTGTATGTGATGTCCCATATGTATGACTGCAGGCACTGCGAGCTCAGCCTAATCTTTCTGATGCCCACTGTAGTGTGAAGCTCCTCTGTCCGAGAATGTGTTCCCATTTGCCCATCTCTTTACGTCTCTTTTGCCCCAAGGCTCCAAGACGTAAATGCCTGCTCATTGTCCCACTGTACATTGGCCTTTGGGTTTTCAAAAAGTCCCTTCTCAGTGTTCTTTTGATGATCTGTAAATAGATGATATGCAGTCAAGTGTGAAGCATCAAAAACATTATAATCCATTGCAAATCACAGATTTACATACTTTGCCAAAGAGATGATATGTTGTTTGTAGTATAAGTTGTCAGTAAGCAGGACATCTTTCTAATATGCATATTTATGGACCCTGTTTCCGGTGTCAGTTATGAAAAACTTTCCTTTTTGTATAAGAAAGTGATTCAATACATGTTTTCTGACTCCCTTACTTCCAGACAAATCCGTTAGAAGTAATAAGACCCATGTTTGACCCTGTGTTATGATGCTTTTCAATGGCTCATCCAGCCAAATTTATTCCGTCTTCACCAAATCTAAATGATCTCAAAAAGATCTCTACAGAATATATCTAAAAAGAAATATTTTTTTAGGTATGGATTTTAAACCAGATCAAGATCTACTAGTATAATAACAAGAAGGCCTACGCCGTTTAGGGTTTTGCCAGGACATTTGGAGACATAATATGGGAACCATGAGTGTGTCTAGCAAATTTGACTAAATGAGTGGAAATTTTAGCATGCTATTGGCGCTACAAAAAACAGCAACAACAACAACAACAAAATTTGGAGATTAATCCTCTGTGGGCCAATAATAACAATCCGTCCAATTGTTGTTGCTGAGGTGCCAACTTGACACAGCTAAAGGTAAAAAGTAGTAGAACTTACACAGATCAACAACAGCCTTAAAACCACAGAAAAATGAAATGATTAACACCCATCATCTTTTTACAATGCAATTATCTGCTGGGAAACTTTGACACATACTGTACCACCCACCTAAACATTAGTACAGATGAAGTACACCCTCTCCCAGAAGAATAACGTGCTCCGTCAGACCACAGATACCATTCAGGAATATCTGAAGGAACATAACAAAAAGCCCAAGGCTTTGATTTGGCCCTTAAATTCCCTACATCCCAATCCAATTGAGCATTTGTGGGATGCAGTGCAACCATAGACAAAACAGGACCCCCCCCCACCCCACAAAAACAAAGGATTCACCACATGATCCTAATGTCAGGTACCACTGGACACCCTCAGAGGTCCCCTGTCCATGTTCTGACAGGTCGCAGCTGTTTTTGGTGGCATGAGAGGGACCAATACAATATTGGGCAGGTGCTTTCAATGTTGTGGATGATTACTGTATATTATGTTGGCAGAAATATTTAAAAGCAAATTTAAAGGGAAAATAATAGGTGGTAACACAAAGAAGACAATTTTGCAGGTCTTGAAAACAGCATGAATGGAAATTTAACTTTATTAAAGAATGTATTTCTGTATCATATCTTCATAGACTTCCTCGTCAGTGGTGTTGAATTGCCATACAAGCTGTTTTTTTCTGTTTGCATGTCCCCATAGCTGTGTGGGTTTGCTTTGGTTCCTTCAAATCCCTTCCACAGTAGAAGATGTGCAAGTTGTAATTCGTGACCCTGTATTGTCAGTCTATGTATCAGCCCTGTGATGAACTTGTCCCCAGCCTAAGTTGTACTTATTGGCTGTAAAATAAAGATGGATGACATGAGCTCTCCCGAAAAGCGACACCAAAACATTTTGATTGCCCCTGGTGGCTGGCTGCATTATCAGTCATAATTCCCACCCCTCCATGTGAACAGATAGGATTTGGGAAAAACTGAAAGTACATGTCAAATACATTTTTATCGTATCAAAATTACATATGTTCAAGTGTTCATTTTTATAAAAGTTAAGTTTTAATTAGATATTTAATGCCATGAAAAGGAAGCCAAACTCTAGCCCCCTGCAATTATCCCAATTTTTTCCTTTGACTTTTTGATTTCTGTAAACATCTGAGTAAGTATTGTGTAATACCTCTGCTGTCAACAGGGCCAGAGACCATGCTGAAGCCGCCTCTGAGTCTTTTCAGTCATCCACAGCAGCCTTTCCAACACATGGACTCTCTGCACCAACTAGGACCTCCACCAATGGCGCCTACACAGCCTCTAGGCCCACCACCCTTAGCCCCTGCCCAAGCAATTGGCCACTGAGGCTTCCACCAATGGCACACACTTTGGGCCCCCCTCCCGTACATCACACAACAGTGCCTCCAACCATGGACCTCACACAACCACTAGGGCCTCCACCTTTGAACCCTGCCCATGCACTTGTTCCTCCACCGGTTGTAGCACCTGGAACTGGTCAGTTCCCTCTCCACCCCAGCCCCCTGTCCTCCCCTCCTGCTCCGGGCCCAGACCCACCACAGATGCCCCCAAGGCCCCCACCACTGGCCCTCATCCCTGGTCCTGTCATGGGTCAGGCAGCCCCAGCTAGCGAGCAACCCCAGGATGAGGGCTCGCCGCTGGGCACAGAGGAACAGGAGGACTCTCTAGGGCTGGGGGAACTGTGTAAACCGCTCTACTGTAAGCTCTGCAATGTTACCCTCAACTCCGCTCAGCAGGCACAAGCTCACTACCAGGTCAGCTACAGATACAGTACATATACTGTGACTAAAACACATACTAAGAAAATAAAAAAAACAAAACAAATAAAAGCAAATATCTGTTTCCTTATCTGTCTTTCTAGGGGAAAAACCACAGTAAAAAGTTAAGAAATTTCTACGCTGGCAGTCAACAGCCTCCAGCCATCAGAATCCCAGAGGCCCTTGAGGCAGCTGGCCAAACAGCCCTGAGCTCAGGATCCACCGACAGTGATGCAGGCAGGCAGGTCAGCTCAGCTCCCGCATACCTAAATGTTGCAGTTTTACCCGAGTAGGTAGGTGTAATGCTGCTGAAGTGGCCTTTCTCATTTTCCTTTGGGGAGGTGGGAGGGAACTGTGGAGTCTCTCTGCTTGAAGAGTAGACACTCGCATCATCCTCTCACCACTGAACAATTTACACTCTGCTGTATTTTGAAAGGGAAATACTTCCATCTGACTATGTGGTTTTTTTATTCAGCGTTACCAAGAATTCAATTTAAAGTCAAATTAAAAACTGATAAAATCCCATTCTCTCCAACCAAATATCAGATGCACAATGAGACCTGAGAAATTGAATGAAAAAAGATGTGGAAACTTATTCTAGGTAATACATTACATTATAAAGTGCCACAGCGCAGGCTCAGCGGGCCAGACAAAGAGGGAGACCACACAAGATTTAAAGTCTTTTAAACATAATTTTATCGTAACTAAAGTAGCCTGTATGTCAGTAGTGGGTGCCGTGTTGTGTTTTATTGTGGTGTGTTGAGGGTAAACTGGAAAGCAAACCAACAGGCAGCTGCTGATCAGAGAAAAGAGGAGAGATAGAGTGTAGGAGCCAGCCTAAATAATCTAGACCCAGCATAACAAGATGGAAAACATCAGAATCAGCAGCTCCACCCATCTCTACCTGCTGAAACCATGAAAGAAACACCAAACCAAAAAGCCAAACAGCAGAGGGTTGTCACAAAAGCTACAGTTCAAACTTTAACACAGCTATAATCTTATGGTTTTTTTTTAGCAAAAATGACAATGTGAAAACAATGTTAAGGGTGTCACTTGCAGTGATGAACCTACAGAGAATCGTTATCATCTTGTTGTGTAGTTATGTGGTTCACTCTCATCACTTTTCTACAGCCATAGCAGGCAGCTGTTCTCACTAGCTGGTGAAGAGCCGAGACGTTTTGCAAGAAAATTATTTTCTTCTTCCCACCAGACCTAGAATAATGTATTCCTTCTCTTTGTCACTGCTTATTCCCTGCCCTCTTTTGTCGCAAACACAAAGCATTGCTTTGTCCTGTGTCTGCAGGCGTTATATAAAGGGGTTACCCGGGTCATCCTGGCCACAGAGAATGACTATTGTAAGCTGTGTGATGCCTCCTTCAGTTCCCTGGCAGTTGCACAGGCCCACTATCAAGGCAAGAACCATGCCAAAAAACTACGGCTCGCTGAGGCCCAACAAAACTCCAGTACCATGTAAGTTTAACTCGAGATCTGTTGATTCTAATTCTTAGGCCTTATTTAAAGTTATAGATTTGTTTTCAAATTTCAGAGGCAATTGTTGAAATTTCCTTTGAGAATGAATAGAAAACCAAAGGAATATGTGTACTTCAATGATAAGAAATAATTAAAACATACAGTAGCTGATTTTTGCTTATTAATTATCAAAGTGGCCAAGATAAATCTGTGGAACCAGATAGCCAGATAGTGTGTTTTACTCACCATCTGGATGGTGTGAAAGGAATTTTGACTCTGCTTGTTCCAGGGAAGGCAGCAGCGAAGCAGCTCCCAAAAGAAACAGGAAAGATGGCAGCGAGTACAGACTGGTGAAAAACCGCTACAGCCCACAGCTACCTGCTCCCATGTCAGGTAAAATATTATGGATAAATGATTAAGAGTACTGAAACACTGAGACAATCAGTGGCATGAAACAGTCTTATATATCTTATGCATTTTACTGTTCGGATTCAGATTCAGATTCAGATTCAGATTCAGAATACTTTATTTATCCCCGGGGGAAATTGTTAAAATTTGTTCATTTTCAATTTGTTCGAAATTGTTCATGTTTAATGTATGTAATCATACAGAAATAAGTGTGCGGTTTGATTTATATGTGTCAGTACGTGTACACATAAACTCATTTGCGTAACTTATTGGTGAAAACATCATCAGCTGTGCTAACAAGCTGCTGTATGTGCTGAACCTACCTGTTTTAAGTAAATTTAACCTCAGAGGAAAATATTCCATATGACCATAGACAAATACTTAATTTAAAAAAATAATGAACAGTAAACCTCTACTTTTTTCCTTTAATTCTTTTGCTCTGGCATTTTCAGAATCCAACAGTGCACAACCTGTGCAGCATGGTGAGCAACCGCACAACTCTTTGGCCTGTTAGCGGCTCCAGATATAGTTTCCTCACACACGATGAGATGTTATCTGTGAATTTCCACTATGCATTTGCAGTGGAAGTATGAATTACTCCCTGGAGGAGGGGATAAAAAATAGTTATTATTTAATCCACTGATGTCAGAATATGTTGGTGAACTACAACAGCGAGCTTAATGGACATGTTGAACATTAAACGTTCTCTTTGACGAAACTCCCAAATATGGACATTTTCTGTTTAAAATAAACCTTTTCATGTGTAACATGTCATTTTTTGTTTCCATACTATAATGGTTTGTGTAAGTTTGCTCTAGCAGCTGTTACTACATTATATTCAACAGGCTTTGAGGGTGACGCACGAGAATATCTAAAATATGAACCTTGAAAGACTCTTAATGTGATTTTTATTTTTCATGTGTTCTTTCACACTTTTCACGGTACTAACAAGGTTGTAAGTAACATTCCACATGTTCCACCAGATCATCATCTTACACGAAGGTTAGCAGATACCATTTGGGCTGAAACCTGCTCTTCTCTTTTGACTGCTTCATCTTTTAACCATGTTTTCGGTGCTTCCTTTCACCTTTGTGTGTGTATGTGTGTGCGTGTGTGCGTGTGTGTGTGTGTGTGAAAATAGATCCAAAGCAGGTAATGTCAGACCCTCTGCTGACGTCAAACAACTACTGAATCTTTCACTTGCTGTCCTTTGCTACCTTTGCCCAGAGAAAAAGAGTAGCACCACAATGTCGGATACAAATAAGGATGAATCATGAAGTATAGCCCTTTTTCCTCATCTCACTCTCTTCCTCATCCACTCACACTTTCTCTCTCTCACACACACACACACACACACACACACACACTGCAACATTCTGCTGATTTAATCAGTTTTCTTGATGGACAAAACCCTAAAATAGCTGCACACTCTCCGGCAGTAGCCTTCTTTCTGTCTTTTTCATCTCTGTCTGCCTGACTCCTCCTTGTTATTCTGCTGTGTTAACACAAAAGAAGCAATGCTCTTTTTTTAAAATGATACACCTAGTTGTAAACCCAGAGCAAAAAGCGATGTTAACAGCTGTGTGAGGCTGCACTCCACTGTGGGATAAACGCTAACATCAACATGTTCACAGTGACCGTGCAATGCAAAACAGGTATAATGTTGAAAGTCCTAGTTTAGAGTCATTAGGTCATCAAAACCAAGTTTCATGTTAATCTATCCATTGGCTGTCGAGACATCACAGTCAAAACCACAAATATGAACCATCATATTTGAGGTGCCAGAGTCGTTTGGATTCATCATCTCATCCTCTGTGAATATTTGCTCCAGAATTGATAAGAACAAGTCCATATAGTTGTTGAGGTATTCAGTAAATAGTTGGACTGACCAATTGACAGACCAACGCTGTCATTAGTTTTGAGCCATGCTGCCAAGATGGTTAAAAAAACACAAAGTCATTCCAGTGTATGCTTTTCTCTGGTTTAAATTGGGGTTTGGGTCTGCTAGCTGGATGAAATGAGCAATGATATGCATTTTTCAAAATTCCCTGACATCTTATTGACCAAACAAGTAATGGATTAATGAAATGCTACTTAAACAATAACTAGTTGAAGTTCTTCACATTAACTTGGCCAACTCTTCTTCCACACATCCAAGTGTTCTTCCAGCTGTCATGACAAATCTTCCATGAATTACTCAGTGAGAAGCTACATCTAACTATACTCTCTACCTCTCGTCCGTCTCCCCTCTCCTCCATCCAGGGCCATATTACAACCCCAGACCGAGGCAGCGCATCCCCAGGGACCTGGCCATGTGCGTGACTCCCAGCGGACAGTACTACTGCTCCATGTGCAACTGTGGGGCCGAGCAGGAGACAGACTTCAGGCAGCATCTGGAGAGCAAGCAGCATAAAGCAAAAGTATCGGAGTTAAGATACCGCCACGAGATGGAGAACCTTGGCTACAGCTAAGAAACGCAGGGAGGGCGGGGGGGCTTGAGGCAAAGATTAAACTGGAACAGATGACAGGTGGAGAGGCATAAAAGCAAATACTGCCCTGTTTGAGGGACATCATATTTTGTGGAGGGATTAACCCCTAATGGCGCCAAGGTCTTATTACAATTCATTAACTATAAGGATGAAACACTTAAATTAACTTATTTAACACAACGCTACCATATGAAGCTAGGATTGGATTTGATGTATATGATCAGGGTATTATTCTTCAGCATAGTGAAGCACGCCACAGGGACCAGGAGCCATCAATCTGGGAAATCTTTGATGTACAAGACTCAAGACATGCAGGTTGGGTTGTTTTTTTTCAACTTTCCTCCAAGGCTTTGAGTGGGTTTGCATTCTGACTAAGGATATAATGCGCATGAATCGCAAGCAAATCTTGCACAGGCTACTGGGAGAGAGAGAGAGAGAGAGAGAGCTCTGAAGAGAGAAAGCCAAGTGTGGAGAACAGAGATAATCTTTAAGGCGAGTGACAGGCATATAGAGACAATTTAGAAGTCTCATCCTTTGGAAACAATCACTGAGGACAAACGTGACTGTTTCTGTTTTTTTATTCTTGCGTGTGACTCATCCCTCTGGGTAGTTTTTTAGGGGCCCAACAGCGATAGAGACTTAAAGGCCACTTAATGACCACAGAGCCACACAGGGAAGAGAGCAAATTCTTTACAAGTCATTAATCATCTAAAGTTATATTTGTTAATGAAGCACAACAAACTGTGTTATATCAATCTGTTAGTCATAGCTGACCTCCCAGCGGCTAGCCACAGCCCTCAGTCTGAAGCCTTTGCTCGTGCCTTTAGTGTGAGACGGGCTAAATAGAAAGCTTTGGCTAGCCATTGTGGAAATCGAAAATAATGTAGAGTATTGATTGGGTTTTTCTATATCGTGTCTTGTATTAAACCAAGAAGAGCGCTACGTAAATATTCTCAGATGGCAGTATAGATGTAAATATAGTATAACATAAAGAATAATATTGATTCTTTGATTAATGTTAGCCTAGCAGATATTGTAAGTACTCATAACCTGTTTAGTAATCATCAGGAATGATGTGCACTGGCTGAATGTCTACCCATCTTCTCTGTACTGTATGTTTGTGTGTAGATCTTACAGTAGGCCCTCTGTAAAATAACTCTGGTGCCATCAGTTTGTTTTTAAAAGCTTTTAGTCGCCATTTTGACTGTGCTGGAGCACTAAATGCTTTGAATCTTTGTCTTGACAGCCAGGCTGGCACCGTGAGTAAGAAATGTTCAAGCACTCATCACGATGCCCGTAGCCCAAAGAATTTAACTCCAAACTTCTAATTAGTTTGCAAATTGCAAATGAACATGTGCAGAACTACTGGATGCTTCTGCTCGTGAGACATGATCATTTAATTCTCCCAGCCGATCTTGATTCCTGGAGGGGACATAAGCAGGTTTTATTGCAACGTTGCACAGCTGTGGAGGAGTGACGTTGGTTTGATTTTGGTTTGCAGAGAGATTTTGTTGTTGTTGTCTATCCTGTATGGCCCTTTTCAGTGTTCAGCCCATCCTGAAAAGGTCAGTTATATAATTGGTATCAAATTAGATTATCTGTCGCGGTTCAGTGGTGATGAGACAGACAGTCACAGTCAGAAGGCATTTGGAGTTATACATTTGTACTTTTTATGACTAAATGTTTGCTGTGTCTTGCATTGCATTCAGAGACGTACAGTCCAAAAAGTTTTTGAAACATAAATATTTATTTTAAAAACTTTAAAAACTAGGTTGTCTATTCTTCAATCTTTTAAATTAAAACAAGAAGATTTTATTTATGCCTCAGAATAATTTTATGAAGTGGTTTAAAAGAGATTTTCCATCTAGATTCTCAGATTAAACATGTTCACCTGTGCAGTGTGCAGAAATTGAGTAGACCTGTAGTCCAAAAGAGACAAAAAAATCTTCATTTTCCCTTTTATTTATTTCACTTTTGCCTATTAATTAATTTTTTTTTTTTTCTGTAGAATAGCAGTGCAGGAAAAGCAAACACACACTCCCTCATGATTCGAAAGGCCTGATCAGGTCGTGTAATTAGATGTGTTACAAAAAGTGAAATGAAACCAGCATCCTGGCTTTTTCTCATGTTGGGTAAGTCTGCAGTGAGGACAGCTGTTCACATCTTGCGTTTATCTCCAGGGCACAAAACACACAGCTGATCACACACGAGGACATTGTGGAGAAAAGCACTGTGCGGACAATGTACTGTGGTGTTTAGAGATTTAAACACACAGGACAGGAAGAGCCAGCGATAGGGAGATAAACACAACAGAGAGAATGGAGTGCTAGTTTGCTTTATTGGCCCACCGTGCCGTGAGGTTTAATCAAAAAGGGGAAACAAAGACGAGCAGAGCTGTAACCAAAGCTGTGGTGAGACACACCTAGTCGAGTTCTTCGCATTAGACAATGTTGCAGCCTGATAATAGCTCTCCACTTCTTGAAATAACGTGCTTCGAGTCCCACTCCAGATCAGCTACTGAGCAATGCTTGAAATAACAAACTGCAATGGAACGGAGGAACTGAGGGGATAGTGGCAAACATACTTGACTCCTAACACCAGGCAGTATGGAAACATTTCAGTTTCTGCTCAGTCATGTATCTGGAGGGACTAAACCAGTGGTTGCCAATCTTTTTGCTTTGGCACCCCTTAAAACGTACACATCAAACTGAGTTATATCTGGCATATATATTTGCACATTTTCCAGATTTAAAATATTTTCATCGCATTTAAAATATTGTTATTTTTTTCTAATAAATTATAATTTCCTTCCTGTTTTTGATTAGCTGTGATAAAGCTATTTTATTGGAAATGATTCAGCAAAAAACTGCTGATAGAAAGGAAAGCAGGAAAAAGGAATGATGCTGATTTCAGAATAATTCATCATAATACCTCTGATGAAAATGCTTTAAGTGGGTTGTTCAAGAGATGTTGACCTTGCTTGGCCCTCAATGTCCCAGTTTTTAATTTTTGGAACCCTCAATGAATGGTTTTAACATCCATTACTTCAAATGTGGCAGATTCCACTTGAGACCTCTCATCATGGGTTATAGCCATTGTGGACAACCAAGGATTGTTTATTTCAACTGGACAGGAAATTGGCCCAAACCCCCAGAGGTCCTGGAAGTCCTAGATTCACTGCATGCTAATAAAAAATTTGGAGTTTGAATCTGTATGGCTAAAGCCCATCAAATAATGCAGGCTTTGTTCATTTTTGTGGTCTTGTCTTGTGTGGAACCCTGCATCAAATCTGAATTACAAGTCATTTTAAGACCTTTTTAGATTCTTCACTGCTCACTTATTGCAAATTCTTACATAAAATGATATTCAATCAGTCTTACTGAGACAATGAAAACCTTGTTTGGACTGTTGAGGAGTAAGACAAGCAACAATGGTCCATGAGCCCCAGTCATGTCACGGTCGTGCACAGGTATAATCATCCCAGCATTTCAATGGTTGGTTAACGAATCTTCCAAGCATAGTCTGCTGATTACACTGTACTTAATTGGGAATTTGGAAGCAACAGAACACATACATAATTTACCATACAGAGACTGTAGGCCTCAACAGCAAATTTTACACCCCTCGGCCCCCTTACAATTTAATTCCGCCATGCATCTGAAGAATCTTTCAGTCATAAAATATATGATTTTGTGTTGTCCCCTCCTCACTTTTACAAGTCATTAAAGGAAACCAGTACAAGATGACATTGAAAGTATGTTTGATAGTTAACATTTAAACCTCTTGTTGCTTTTCAAGAGGATTGAAAAAATGGTATTTTTTTTCTCGGTGTAAGAAAATCTAAAAATCAGCCAGCTAATATTGATAAGTAAATAAATAATTTTTGAAAGGATATTTTTGCAGTGAAACACCTTTCTGCTTCTCGGGATCTGGACAAAGGTTGAAGGAAGTCCAAAGTAAATGAATCATGAAATGACTGTGGACACCCGAAGGTGTCACAATGGCCATTTATCTCACCAGATTTAATATTTTCCAAATTCTAATTATAATTTTGCTCTTTGTTCACTGAAACTGAGTAGACTGCATTAATGCATACAAAAAGGCTCTTGTTTGGTCTGGTTTGCGTTGAAACACATTCAAATACTCATGCGGACGTTTGTTTGTTTTGTATTTATTCATCTTATTGGAGATTATAATGGTTGAGAACTATAATACACTAATAATTATTGGTTCTGCTCTTTTTAACCAGTGTTGTTATCTGATTGCAGATGTGTTTCAGCATGAGTTGAACTTCAGTGCGTTGTTGTAAATGACAGAGAAGTAATACATATTACACATCCATATAAATTGTATCTGGTTTATTTTGTGCACGAGTAAAACAAGTGTCGAGATGTTTCTACTGTTGAGAGAAAATTTTGCCTGGGAAAATGCCTTTATGTTTTTTTTTGTTTTTTTTTCTGAGGCTTATGTGAAATGTCTGTGTGCTGTGATCTGCAAGAGGGCATAGGAAAGAATCAGGATTTTTGCACATCATATAAAATACACTTGCATTTATACAGATAATGTATGCTACCACCACATTGCTCACTTCATTGTTATTATTTGCCCCTCAGTAATTTATATTCTGATGTTTACAAGATGAGAATGTGCAGCTAGTATGGATTTGTGTCATATTTGTAATTCTGTGTGTTTATCCATGTGTTTCACTGTTGGACTGAACAGACCAGAGCGGATGGGCAACATTCTGAGGGCAAGGAAATATCATAATATATACAAATATGCTCTTTTGCTATTTTGGCAAAAGAGATGATGGACATTTTATTTTAACACCACAGCAAAGTTTTCAGCAGAAACCATTGTTAAGTGAATATTTGTATTATATACAAACACCTTATCATCTCACAGCTTTTTGCAGAAAAGTTTTACGTAACTACAACTAGGGTTTGATGATTTGATGATTTTTATAACACATATGTTCTTCTTCATATTTTCTGTTTGTGTACTACTAAGATTTAAAGATGTTGGTTTGCAGCTATTTTTAACCTCAGACAGCAATAGACCAGCTGTTTTCCCTTGTCTCAAGTCCAACCTAAGCTAATCACCCCCAGGCTTTCACTTCCTTCTTATCTCACAGACAGAAAATAGGCTCATATCCCACAGTGACTGTTTTGCCTGCACTGAAAACTGTCTGTGTGTGTCTCCACTTAGGCTATTTATTTCTGGTGTTGTTACTCAGCATTACCATACAAAACAGGTTGCCTAACGTTAAAGCCCATGTAGACTGGTTTACAGACCCTCATGTACAGACAGATGTCAGGACCCCTCACCTTCACCTCGGGGCCCCGAACCTCCTAGCTGCGGCCCTGAAGGACGTATACTCCTGAAGACCCCAGCACACTTTGAGTGCCTCTGAACAACGTTGCCAATTCACCACTGACGGACTGAATGGCTGTCTGGATGACTGACATACTGTGTGTCTGACAGATGAATAAACGTGCAGATGATATTAAGAACAAGCTGAGTTGATGATTTTTACAGCGAGAGTGTGTTTCATGCGTTTGCCTCCACTCCGGGGATGAGCAGCTCTGGGGGTAATAACCGTTCTTTTAGCTGATGCTGTTATTGGCTCACAGGAAGAAGACGCCCAGCATAACCTAGTTTCTGCTGCACAGATAGCCATGTCTTACTCCTTATTCTTGAATTACCTTGCCAAGAAAGCAGTTTTAATACCCTTGGTCGTTTGTTGTTCGCCTGTCAGCAGGATATTTCGCAGACTTCCTGCACAGAGTGGATGTAATGTGGTGTGCTGTTCTCGGGTTTAAGTTTTCAGTGTAGATCCACAAACTTGGAATTCTGCAACTGAGTGATTCTTTTTTCAAAATTTGCAACTAAGAAATGAATGCTTGAATTGGGCCAGTATGGAGTACCAGCACATTACACATCTATCTGATGTCCTTAATACTCAATACTGCCACTTTTTAGTGAAGTTATGTATGTGATAATGGTGTATTTATTATTCCAAGGCTTGGGGAAAATAATGCAGATCCCTACTCAAACCATCAATAAAAAGAGACACCAATCTGCAGCTGCTGTTCAGAAGAATATGTCAAAAAAGCTGTTCAGAAATGCCCTGTTAAAATGTATTCACACACACACACACAAGCCACAGTAGTTTTAAGTCTTCATATTACAGGCTACTTGTGAGGCTTGATATTATTACCTCCTCTGCAGCCCTGGACACAGTAGTTTTCTGGCACCATGGATTTCTGTGCAAGTCATGGGGTTAGAACTTTAGCCAGTAGTTTGTTCAGCTCATTAGACTTCTCCACATGCAGTGCACTTTCTAGGTTGCATACACAAAGAGGATGACTCACATCATTTTCAGAAGAGGGGGTTTTCATTATGAAACAGGGTCCATTTTGATAAAGCAATGAAATGGAACAAAATGTAAATTTTTGTAAACTTATTAAGTTATCACGAGCATTTCAGTAGAGGATGAGCATGATTATTACTGGCTTTAATAGGAACCAGTAGCTGTTAGGCTTCAAGCCACCCCACTCCTCTGCATAATTTGTGTCTCTTAATGCAGTGAATTTCTGCTGGTTTAGAATGCAGCGTCCGTTTTGTTCCATCTTTAATGGACGTTCAACCCTAAATGAAATTCGCGTCATATATTTTTTTACCTATAGTAATATTTATCTCTTCATAGTTTGAAGATATTAACTTTAAAGATGTCTACTTCTTAAAATATAAAAGAATTCCATGGCACATGAACAGATTAAAATATATTTTATAAGACAAAAAGTCTAACAATGCAGCAGCTTTTGATTTTTCATTGTCTACCAACAGCTGCAGATCTTTGCTCATTCATCACTAACTGACCACTTCCATATGCAGTTATTAAAACATATCAACTGTTGCTGCCTGAAAGCTCATTGGCCATTAAAACATTCTCTTAAAGTAATAGGTTTATATTATTGCTTTTTTTAAAAATTTAAAAAAACAACTCTGTTTTAATTAGTTTTGTTTTGTGGCCTATTGTATTTCCTGAATGTGCTTTTGTGTTTCCAAAATTGCTGTTTTGTTCCACACTTATTTTTTTTTCATTTGTATTTTATACTCCCACATGTGCTACAAGAAACACATGTCCAGTCTGCACTTCCAGTCCTCTAGGCCTTGCCCTGCTACAAGGATTAGGGAAGGCAAACAGTTGTTTAAACATTTATGAGGAAGTGACGACTGACCTCTCCGTGGAAAATGTATTTTTCCTGGAAGAGATACAGGGACACTTGCACACACAGAGAGACAGAGAGAGACAGAGACAGAGATAGAGAGAACAAGTATTTTTTGGCTTAACATAAAAGACAGCTGTAGATTCCTGATCATAGCTGAAGCAGCCTGGGGACATCAAACACTGGTCATTGTTCCAGTGCAGTTATGACAGCAGAGGGAGCAATGGGGGAAAATATTTAAAAAACAGGAAGCCAAGCACTGACTAGATGCAAAACACCCAGTAAATACAATACCTGCAGGGTGCCAATATTGTGTATTTCTCAAGAAAAAGAACCTAAATATGCACCTATAAAACATAAAACTTTATCCAATATCTGTTGCTAAAGAGTTAGACTGGGGAGACTTGGAGGACATTTGCAAATGAAAATAAGGTCAAATGAAAAGCTTGTTATAGCCCAACTTGAGGTTTATTGAAATTTTACACGTTACAAATTTACAGTGCACATTTGTCTCACATTTGTACTGCAGCAGCCTTACATATCACATAGCTCTCATAGCGTATTACTCATCTCTGCCCTGTTGCAGGGTGGACATCTGTGGAGTGAGAAGCTGCTGAGATCTTACTGGAATTGTTAATTGCACATTATGAACTATTTCCACAACCTATGGCACAATGAAAAACATTAACATAACACAACTGCTATAACTTTTGATCAGATAAATTTTACACATCTAATTAAAGTTTGTACACCTCATTCTTTCATGGTTCATTAATTCAGCGTTATAGCATTAAAGTGATTGCAGAGCCAGAGCTCTTGTAGCGCAAGTAAGTCATGAGATGTTGTAAAATAAAAATTATTTTTGCAAAAAACCACATACACATTCAAAGGCTGACTCTCTACACTTAAATCAGCAATAATTTGTCCTGGTTTAAGCCTCAGTAAATTTGATATGTTTCCATTAACGCGTGTTGTCATGAAGAAAACTATGTACTATGATTGATTAAAAATGGAAACAATCATCCTCTGCAGCCTTATCATAACTGCTGATGAAGTCCTGCTTTGCTATGAAATCACTGACTGGGTTTAAAAAAAGGCACACTGGGTGATTCTCTGTCATAAATATATTTGTCTTTGCATCCAGACCTGCAAACGTGCATGTCACATGACAGTTTTAACTAATGCATTGTTGCATGATCAAATACTGAACGACAAAACACGTTTTGATTCAAAATGCATTCCTGGGTAGAACCAGAAGGGAATCTCATTTGAAGATACTTCTCAGTTGTTTTGTCACACCTGGTATTTACCCTCCTCTAGTGGTCATGATGCGATATAGGACGTGACTGTCAGGCTCCGAATTGGTGATTTTAAGTTGCTAAATGTTTAAGTTTAGATACAGAGTATGTGACTTAAATTAATGTGAGAATTTTGTGTTTTATACCATATAGCCAGTATTTTATATTATTTATATCTTTATGATTTATATCTTTGTAAAATATACAGATTAAGACGCTCAACATAATTTTTCATTCATGTGTCTTTATAAAAGTGCATTTATAAGTATTAAAGTATTAAGTATAGCGAAAGCCTTACAGGTGCAGACTTGGTTGACTCCATTCCCTCCACAGCGGTGGTGAAGGACTAGGTTTGGTATTAGTACTGAGAGCAGGGATTGCCCATAAAATGTTTACTTATATTATCAGGCAGTTTGGTGAGGCAGGCCCAGCAAAACAGCAGTTTGCACTTAGAGCATGTCATCACATTACATCCGCTGATTTTCTACAGAACAAAACACAACACTACATATTACTAATGGCATGTCGCTCTGAAACATTTTACGTGTATGTGTGCAAATAAAGTGCTGAGAGGTTGAATAAATACCTGTATTCTCCAGAAGCAGTGCGGACAGTTCTTGCTATTGACAGCTACCCAGTTCTGGCTCAGGTATTCCACCACAGTGAAATGGAACACTCTGCCATATCTGGTCTCCAGGAGATGCTTTCTCTGCTTACTGCCACTAGCATAGTCATCCCACAGAGCTTCAATCCCCTCTGAGAGACACACAGTAACAAAGAGCATCCACGAAAAGTGACATTCAATCCACAAATGTGACTGAAGTGAAACGTTGCTGTCAGCTCTTTCATCAGTATTATCAAATAACTAACCAGCAACGTTACCTGATTACACAGATTCCTCTCCATAAACTCCAAGGTACAAACATTTTCAAGAATTTAATAAAATAAGGTTTTTGCTAAGAAATTAAAACAGTCTCAGTGATGACCTCTTCCTTTCTGACCTCTGAATATCTGTAAGTTTTCCATGCTTAAAAATATGATAAAGCAATAGTTCTCCTGCTACGCCATGATGTTTTAGATGTGGAAAAGTTGAATACTTTCACAGTGTTCATCTTGTGTGTAGGTGATTTCAAATTAAAATCTTTGCTTGCACTTACAGATCAGCTTTTACAGAGTATTTAAAAGTGTTGTAGTTACTGTACCTGTATTGCTCAGCTGTAACACAGCAAGCACACTGGACAGTTCAGACATGTAAGCAAAGTTCCTTTTTTGTCATTTTAAAACACAAAAATAGAGCCGCAGCCAAGTATATAAATCTGCTACTTACTTTCTCTATTAGTCAACTTGCTTTGTAAGACCCAACAGCCTCAAACTGACAACAACTGAGTTTTAAATTTGTGATCAAAAAAGACAAATAAAAGCAGCAAATCGTCTCAACTGAAAGCTGAAAATTGGGGATATTGAATATTTTGCAGAGTGACTTCAGTAACGGTTCTTTATACACACGAATGCTTTACACACACCTTTTGACAGTGGGAGGTTTGCACTCCCTTGTGTGGCTTTTTCTCTCTGTTTTATGTCCATCGTTCCCTGACAGTCCTCTGCTGCATGGTAGGTGTTTCTACAGGTGACACAGAAGGCAAAGCTGCAAACAGAACACACTGCTGCCTTGCTGGACTTCTCATGAATGACAGCCAATCCGCAAGTAAGCCGGGGACAATACACTACATCTTAGAGAAAGAGAGAAGAGGCACAAGCAGCACAAAGGATAAAACACGTTTTCAATTACTCCTAGACAGTAAAAAAAATTAAACTTTCACAGAGAAATTGACCAAGATAGCGATCTCTGGTGAATTTTAATGCATTGCATTGAGTGTTACAAGAATGTTGTGTAAGGGAAACACACCGGGCATACAGTCCAGAGCGTTCTGCAGCAGGAGACGATCATAACGGCTGAACAGGTCCTCTCCTACCAGACTCCTCACCTGCATGTCAGAACATGAAGACGTGTCACTTAATCCAAACCATACTGAAGCTGATGCCTTTACGTACCAATATACTGGCAAATATTGGTTTATATGGGAGGTATTATATATGAGTAACAAGAAACTTATTGCAAAAAATACCAAACAGATATATACACTGTAAAAAAAAAAAATACCTAGTTGTTTTAACTTTAAAAATTACACTAAATAAAGATCATTTCTCCCTCTCTGTCTGTCACTTCTTCACCTTCTTTGTCCTTGTCTCCTCTCTCCTCTCGTTTGTCCCTCTCTCGTCTCTCTCGTCTTTAAGCACCTTTGGTTTCACTCGTTTATTTTTTATTTTCTATTTTTTATTTTCATTTTTTCCCATTTGTCTCTCTAGTCGAGTCAACACAATCTTTCAACTGAAATTTCAAAACTAACTCTAGCCACATTATCAAGTAACTTGATCTTAAATCAACATTACTGCGTAGTATTATTTGGGTGAACGTTATTTGGTTCATATTAAGATTATAAAAAACATAGTAGTAGTATATGTATTGTCCAAACTCGGACAATACATATAGTTAAGACTCTGAATTTAATCATCATGAATGATTAAATGATGAACGATTTAATCATCATTCAACATTTATTTTGTCAGAAATGATGTAAGAACTCCTGTGTTTTAGTCGTGTTGCTCTGTCAGGTCACTTGCAAATTCCAAGTAGACATTTGTACCAAATATAGTGCTTATACTGCTAGGTAAAAATCTGTCCTTATACTTAAGAAAGAAATGTCAATGCAGGCCTTTAACTTGGATAACACAGATAAATTATGAAGTACTTCTTTTAGCAAAACTCTACACAACAAATGCATCCCAGTGTTTTCTAAGAGAAGACCATCATAGGGAAGCTGAAGTCCTGAGCAGAGAGGTCAGGACTGTACCTGTGCAGGTGTCGGAGTGGCAGTGCAGTCTGCCTGAGGACAGGTGACACCTTGGACATTCCCCTCCGTTATCTGGACCTTACAGAACTCGGCAAGGCAGGCCCGGCAGAAGATATGACCACACTCAGCCAATTGTGCGCAGTCTGAGCCGAAGCAGCCCATGAAACACACGCCACACTCAAATACAGTGGCACCAAACTGTTTCTGCTGCTAGGCAACATCGTAGATCAAGATCTGGGACAGGAGTGTTTGTGACGGAGTTATGGAGAGACCAGAGACGGGTTGGTCCTCATTTTGAGGAGTTTTTCTTGGATGCTCAGCTTCTGAGGATGGCACAGAGAGTGCCAGTGCACATGGATCCGAGACATCACCACTCTGGTTATCTATGGGTCCTGAGGCTGCAGCGTGGTGATTATTGTTCGGTCCTGGAAGTGCAGCATGTAACGAGTCCTGGCTGTGTTCATTAGAAGGGAGCTCCAGCAGAGTATGGATGTCCAGGAACCTGAGGGCATCTTCTTTAAGAAACTGTACCCATGTAAAGAGCACCACAGCACCTCCCGTGGCCTGGTAGAGTTCAAGAAGGTGAGCACCCAGTGCAGAGAGCTGCGGGAGGAGAAAGCAAATAGACTGATGAAATCTTTATTGACGCTCTGCAATCTGCTGCTCGCTCTGTCTTTGTTACACACGCTCAGAGGTTGTAAATGTGACCAAACACGTTTTAATCTACGGACCTGTGTGTGTGTCAGCCAGCTGCAGACAAGAGTGAAAGACGGAGGGGAGCAAGATGGGTAATCCTCAGGGAGTTCAAAGATCAGTGACAGAGGAGGGAGGTATGATATCTCATACTGACTCAGCAATTCAACTGAAAGAAAAACAATTAGACAACACCTGACGTATGTAAATAAAGAATATACTCTTAATTTAGTCATTCTCCTTTTAAATTTGTTTACTGTGGTCACTAAATATATTCAAAATACTTAATTTTGATATTACAATTTTAGACATATGTGACACTTTTTTTTTTTTTTTAATTTTCGATACTTAGTAATTAATTGTTTAAAAATGTATTTTGTTTAAAGGAAGGACAATTCAATGGTTGTCATTTAGTTAAGTTGAGTGCATCCCCAGAAATCAGAATATTGTGATTTTTTTTATCAACTTATTTCAGAAATTGACTATATGTTGCAGACTCGTTACAGATAAATCATTTCAATCCTAATAATCATGACCCACAACTAAAAATAATACACGTCTCAAAATCTTAGATTAGTCAAGGTACCTGCATAAACCATAAACATTAAAATTAAACGAATTAAATTAAATAATGGAAAAAAACGAACTTTTCCACGATGTTCTAATTTTTGGAGCTGCACTAGTATAATATAAATCCGACATGTTTTACCTTCTTTCATCGCCACCGTGAAGTCCGCAGGCAGCTCCACACACACTCGGATTTCTCCGGCCACCTTCGACTCTTTCCGGACGAACTCGTCCGAACTGAAGATACTTTGAAGCGCGAGTAGCTCATCTTCCTGCTCTTCGCTGTCCACACTCATTCCTCTGGGAACAAGCCCTTAAACTTGGCTTCCTCTAACAGAACAATTTAGGAAACTGCTCGTTTGTAACGAAAAGTATTTCAAGTTAGTTTCCTGCTAGAGTTGAATTTCGTTTGGACGTGTGGAATCGCTGAAATTAAAAATCCCCGCTCCCCGGCAGCCTGCTCCTGGTCCCTCTGTAGACTCACCTGTGTATGATGCAAGCTCAGGCTAACCTCAGTGCTGCTGTCAGGGTGTGTATGCATGTGCAATATTCATATCATGGTAAATAGAGCTTTCTTTCACAGCGTAGCGTGCTGTGGGTGTGTGTTTGTGCAATGCATTATGGGTCGTGTGTGTTCAGTGCAGGGGTGTGGGGTTTATGCTGTTTGCGTGGTTTGTGTGAGTGTATATACATGGCGGAGGTGGGGGCATTACACTCTAGGTTCATGTTGTGCATGTTAGTAATGTCACCGGGACTGTAGTGAGTAAAATAAACGTTATGCTCACTGTTGTAATTACCAACTAGGACGTATGAGCACCTAGTCATAATAAAAACATCATCTGCAATAAACGTTTAATGATTACTAGTCTCACACTATCAACTCCAAAATTACTCTGAAATTATATATTTATTGTATTACTGGACTATCGCTGTTAGAGTTTATTCAATCTAATTTACTCTCAATCTCAAATCTCTTATAGGCTTCTGCCAGGCATTCAAAGCAGACAGTAAAAGTACAGTGGTGGCTCTAGAAGAAGGGCTGAGGTGCTTTGGTGGTATTATGACTGGTAGAAGTTTTATTATTTAAGGTTTAGGTGCATGTTTGCAATAAACTTTGGCTTATAGGGTATTAAGGTCAAATTGTAAAAGATAGTGAAGAGTATTATATGATTTTTAAATAACTCAGTTTTAATGTGGCAAACCCAAACACGAATACTGGTTAAACCAATTAGCTTGGGGCAGGTACGGTCAAGGTCTTCTGATCAAAGCTAATTGCCATCGACTTTGACCTGAATTTGTTTCACGCTCACAAGTGAGGGTCACATGAAGCTGCAGTGATAAGCAGTTCATCCCTGAGTCAGAGCTGATATTTGTGCAGTTTGAAAAAAAACCCTCAAAGCATACATTTGTACAGGGCAGACAACCTGAAAACATAATGCCTCCGACCCTGATAATCAGAAAAATGTTGAATGTTGGATTTGATAATTCAATCTGTAATATACATCAGCCATAACATTAACACCCACTGACAAATGACATGAATAACATTGTTCACAAACCCCTCGATCCTGGCATTCATGTTGATGCCACTTGACACTATGACCATCTTCCCCTTGAAGACCTAGCTTGCCCCCATCGGCACACCCTGATAACAGTGGGTCCCCCAGCAGGACAATGCAGGCTGCGACAACACAAACCCTGCTCAGCAACTGCCAAAGGAACGTTACCTTGTAACCCACAGTACTCAGAGTATCTGCTACTAACACTGTAGTGCTAGACACCAAAGGACCACACACAAGAGGTCGCTGCGACAACACAAACCCTGCTCAGCAACTGCCAAAGGAACACCAAAGGACCACACACAAGAGGTTATGTGACTGGGCCTTGACAGGTACACCTTGGTCTCCAAGGCTGTTTGTGGCAGATGGTTTGTATCAAATGGCGTCCACGTGAATGCTGAGATCAAAGGTTTCACGGCTGAACTTCACTTCACTTCAGCTGTCAGTGGTGTTAATGTTATGGCTCATCAGTGTACAGTACATACATGCTCATGTTTGGAATCCAAAACACACAATTCACATACAGAATTTTGTGACAATACGGCCCGATGGCAGCGTTACCAAAGCATTCATAGCTTTATATAAAGCACTATGAATATGATGTACCCTAAAAATATACAGCAAATGTTTTAAATATAATCTGCCTGAAACACTTGTGGGTCAAAAGAGGCCAAAAGGCACGTTTATCATATTAACAATAATTAACCTAAATGTATGTAGCGTTTAACTTTAATTCATTCGTTTTTTTTATTAGTTCTGCTCCAGCTAAAAAAAAAAAATAAGACTTTACTAACATTTTAATGCCAGATTTTGCCAGTTTGAAGCTAACATATACTATCAGAGTGCAAGTAGAATAAAAATACATTTAAAACACTTCATCTTAAAAGTTTGTCCTTGACTTTGAAGACAGTAGTTTACAAAAAAATATAATTTCCTAAGTTAAATTTCACAACCTTTTAGGAGCTTTCAACCTCTTTTTAAGCTCCCCATCAGTCATTGACATTACGTAGCTGTCACTAGATGGTAATTAAGAAGACATCTGAGCCAAGGCAGTTTCAACTGAGATGAACCCAAACATTCATGAAGACCTTGAGATGCAGGTGAAAGCACAAGGGTGTCTGACCTTTGATTGTGCACAGTGTTGACATCACCATTCATTTAATAAAAAGACTCAGATTCAGAGAAAGAAATAAAGTAAGCAAAGTTGTCTTCAGCTTTAATCAAACATGCAAAGTGTTTGTGTCGATCAGCTGCTGCTGTAGTTTTGCTTCGAACTGATTTGGCTGTACAAGACAACCTCTGCCATGGTCAAAGGCTCCAGGACTCTCTGGGATCTAAACACAACACTCCTCTGGGCATCAGTGGGAGCTGGATTGAAAAAGAACAGATAAACAAAGAGTTTAAATGTTCAGTTCGTTGAAAAACTGAAACAAAAGCAGTGCAGTTTTGTGCAAAGCAGATATCACAGATCCCAAACACTTATGTAACAATATTTCTGTTCTGAGCTTTGATGCGCCTGGGTTAGTCATTGTGCGTGCGGAGAAGCATTAAATCACACCTGACACCCTGATGCACTCGTCCTTGTGTCGTTCGTTCCAGGCTTTCAGCTTGCAGGTCCTGGAGCAGTAGAAGACATTGCGGCAGCGGCTGCAGGCGGTCAGCTTCATGACCACGGAGCGACCACAGCCATAGCAGAATTTAAATGCTGGTTTCCTATCAAAAGAATTTATATGTCTTCACTTTGCCTCTCAACTCTTAGACTTACTTTGGTTTCTAAGCTGGACAATTTGAAGGATATTTGTGTGTATGCGTACCTTTGTTTTTGCGATATGGGTGGTAGACAACTGGGAACTTTTGAGGTAAAGTCACCTGCTCCTGTGTGCACAAACGTCTCTGTGCTGCGGCTATCTGTTACTTAAATAGAGCACACACAAACACACATTTTGATCTACAATCATACTCAAAGAAACAAAATAATAATAATAATTTTTGAGTCCAATGAATTGATGGATGAATAGATACATTGTTTTTCTCTCTCTAAATTCTCTTGCTCCCTCTGAATAGCAGTCTGTCTCTGCAGATCTGCCATCAAGCTCAGCAGCTTGCGCCGTGATTGGAGTGTTTCCTTCTCCTGCATGTTCAGAGCGTGGATGGGAGTGGTGGCAATACGCAAGTCCTAGATAGTATCATATGACATATACAGCTATTCAGATTAAATCATGCAGCTACAAATTAAGTAAACATGGAAGTAATAATGTATGTGTGAGTGTCTACTTCACATGCGTGAGACAAAAAGAATGTTAGAAGCACATGTCAACAGAATGCAGTCCAGTACAACATTATTCTGCTCACTACCCTGAAGATGTTTTCAGAAAGAACCATAAAATTGAATGAACAACTCTGACACAACCCAGCAAAGATAAATTCTTATCACGTTTACAAAAACATGATTTATTGCAAGATTTTTGCATTTACCTGAATTCACCTGAAATTCATGCAGTGCTGTGACGACTGAAGATTTACCTGGCTGAAGGAGTAATGTGCATAGTCGACTGCCGTTCCCACAACACTACCCACCATTACTGGCATCATGACGTCGGCGCCGGCCTTAGCTAACATGTCCAGCTACATCCAAAGACACACACATAGACATGATTCAGCCTTACACTTTAAAACACACTCTAGGCTTTGACTTATTCTGAAGAAGTAGGCCTACGATAACATTAAAAACATTTTACTTCACTTAATATATTGCAAACTGCAATGAAAGGGATTAAGATTGAAATTTCAGTGAATACTGTAATTTTATGTATCCATCCATCCATCCATCCACTTTCTACCACGTATATTATGCAGAGTCACAGGGGGCTGAAACCTTTACCACCATCATCAGGTGAAGGCAGGGTACACCCTGGACAGGTTGCCAGTTCATCATAGGGCTGACATATAGAGACATACAACCATTCACACCCACATTCACATCTAGTGGCAGTTTAGAGTAACCAATTAACCTGGGGGAAGTTGGGAGAACATGTAAACTTGATATAGAAAGGCCCTGACCTAAGAAACCCAGGACTTTTTTGCTGTAAGGCACCAGTACTAAACACTGCCCATAATTCCATTTATTTAGCTTTTAACTTAAATCTCTGTAGGTCCACAGTCCTGATATTTGAATACTGCCTGTGGGTATATTGTGGTTTGGATGTTTTTGAATTATTATCACACCAAGAAAACTGTTATTGTTGGATATAACCAAAGAAAATGACTGAATCTGGCAGAATGTGATTATTTGACTATTATCAACATGGTCATCTTCAAAAAGCCTAACAAATAGAGCCCTAGCGAAAGTTGTATTAGAAAGACTATTTGCATGCTCACTGTAATAATATCTGTTCTCATTCTATTATCAGTCCCTCCTCTCTCTCACGTTACTCATATCACCTCTGTTTTGGTTTGGTGCTGTCGTCTCAAGATCAGATGTTCTCATCAGCTGATCAACAGGACAGTGCCACACTCTGATGGTTAGCCTGACATCTCGCTGTGGTCCTTTTTAAATATGTCTTTCTCCCTCTGCCTAGTTCCTTCATGCTGCTGATGTGCATGCTCCTTCACTTCCAAATTACCACCCTGTCCTGGCAGTTCCACCAACGCCATCATTTCCAGTCTCAGCACAGTCATCATCCGCTACCACCACCTCTGTCTGGACCCCCTGGGGGTTGTATTTTGCAGTCAATCTCAATGATCTCCCTGTAGAGTCCAAATGCCAAAAACTTTACTCAAATTCTTGATTTCTAATTTTTTTTGTTATCATATCTTTATTGTCATTTGAACTCAAAAGTTGCAGATATACAATCAGCGAGACAACAGCAAATACATGTAATAGAACTAAATTCTACTTTCATCAGGACTGGTCTGTAGAGCATAACAATAATACTACGACAGACCCAAAACAATCAAATGCATATCTCACTATAAAAAAAATGAAAGTCAATGTATATACATACAAGACATGAGACATCCACATTGATGTGCGTATTAACACTTTAACAGAGCTTAATACCATATATACAGTATTTACAGGAAAAAAAACAAAGTATAGGCTCACACTACATATAAGGTAGTGTTTATAGGTAGGTAGTAAGGTGGTAGTAGTAATCCTATAAAACTATGCCAATATAGTAACTAAAAGAAATCTACAACAAATAGTTAATATAAGAGAGAATAATATAAAGACCAAACAGGAGACGAGTGCTTGCCAAGCAACAGACCATCATTATTAAAGATGAGAGAATATGCATTTCAGTTAGACAAGATTCCACACACATTTTCAGTCAACCTCCAGACTGCAATTAGGTGAGACAAAAGAAATGATCCATGATCCATGGTCCAAAGTGGACTTTGCCTTAATTCTTTGCAAAATTATCCTCCAATGGATGCCACACAACCTCAAGTTTGTAATCACATAAACTAATTTAGGACGCATTTTACAAGCCCACTAGTACAACTTAAAGTTGGGTAGAGAGACAACACTCGCAGATGTATCTCTCAGTATTGTGAAGATGAGGGTGCTTTCTATTTAAAAAAAAAATTTCTTTCACTGCACTCTGTTCCAAAAATGAATCAGGGAGGACAAGGGCAGCATTTTTTTTTTTTTTAACAATAGCTATATGGGATCTAAGGGAGTTTGGCAATGTTGATCATTGTTCAAGATCAGAAGTGTTCTTAAATAATATCTTATAATCTTCTGTAAAGATGCACAAATTTCATTACCCAGGTATTTAAATTGTTTAACTACCGGGATATCTGAGAGCAGTAATAAGTTACTTATCAGGACATTAAGGGGTAGGAATTCAGACTTGGCCCAAGTTGTTGTATATCCTGGACTATCAACAAAACCTTTTAAAAGAGACAAAATATTAGGAATAGACTGCTGTGCATTCCCTACAAAAAGATGGATATCCTCTGTGTATAATGATATATAATATTTGGACTCACAGATGGTAATAGAAATTATATCATTAAACAACCCAACTTAATTATGAGTACAAATACCAGAAGAGAGCCGAGTAGTCGTCCGAGAGGTGGGATGGAAAAGAACCTACCAGAACAGGTAACACAGAGACAAATGGAAAACAGAAACAGGCAATGAAAGGTTTCTCATGTCTTGCATTTGTGGCTAGATGAAGAAAACAACTCTCTGAGATTT
>KV751319.1:801592-817012 GCA_001698575.1 Mola mola
CTGGAGTGGGTTGGGGACTCTGGACCCATAAGAACCCAACCAGCTTTGAACTATACAAATACGATGTTTAAAAACACACAAATAACGGAGAAAATGCCGACACCCATATCTATAACTCCATGCATGAAAAAAATAAGTTAGATTCAGCTGATATTGGAAACAGAAGAAATGTGATAGAACAAAAAAAAAAAAATGAAGAAAAAAAACATACAGCAATCATATGTGCAACGGTAACAATAAAAAAAGAGAAATTTTTAATCAACCAAACCTCTGAGTTTAAAGTCCTGAGGTAAAATATATAAGTTATTAAAGGGCTTAAGACAACATAAATAAATACATGAATAATTTAATGAATCAACAAAAAATCTACATGAAAAGGAATAAAAGCAGTACAATCAAAATCAAATCGGGGGGAATAAAAAGGGAGCAGGGCAAACTCACCACCCAGCATTAAGGTGTGCTGGAATGCAAAAGGCTCAATCAAATGCTGCCTTCCAAAAAGGCTTTGGTATCTTCTGATCACTGGATGGCTTCGGGATGCCGTTTACCTTGAAAGATAACATGGCAGGGAAGTTCATCTGGAAGCAAATGTTCTTCTTGATACATAAAGTACAGATGGGAATAAAGGCCTGCCGTGTAGACCACCGGAGGGATAACGAGAGATGCGGAGAGGTTGGCCGTCATACTTGAGATTCCTTTCATGTTTAGCTGCAGACATTATCGTGGGGATGTCTCTGAAGCAATGGCTCTTGAAAGGGCAAGTGCAACCGTCTGCAGGTACGCTGAGTCCTCGGTGTGCGTGGTCCGTCAGCTCCAACACTTTTGAGATAAATACTTCAAAGAATTTCATTGGATTACTCCATTCAACTGACCCCTTGAGGTTAAGTATTCTGATATTGTCCTGCCTGTAGCGACCCTCCAAATCAGTAGTCTTGCTTCCAGTTGCTGCATTTATTTTTTCCAGCAGGGTTAACTTTTTCGTCAGCTGGACAATGCTGTCTTTCAAGGATGGAGGTGCAGGCCTCTTGCTTTGGTCTAATGAGCTGCGAGAGAGTTGGCAGCCGCAGCAACAGTATCGATGCATTTCACATTATCTTCAACTTTCTCATCCAACCTGGATTCAAACTTGGCTAAAGCTTCATTAAACATCTTTTGCGCCTGCTGGCTTTCTTCAGCATCGATGTCGGTGATGTGTTTCAGGAGACACTCCAGTGAGAGATCAGGTGATCTTAACACACCTCTACAGCTAGCACCCTGCCCGCTGCTAATGTTAGCATCTCTTGAGGTAGCAGAATTCACCATAATTTTTCGAGTTTGGTCGATATTGTCTTGTTTTGGAGGCATTTTGGACAAAATAAAAAGTCAATATGATAACATGCCGCACAGACTGGAAAGGTGAAGGTTAAGCAGTCATGTCACGAGTGGGGAGAGAAAAACAAATGCTGCTGTTCATTCACATGCCATAACAGAAGCCCCTCCCATTCTTAATTATCTTTTTACTATAAACATCTATTTCCACTTCATACTTGTCTTTCCTGATTAAAATGTTGCCACATCACACTACTAAATTTTGACTATGTGGTAAAAGCCTACAGGAGCCGGTCTTAGTGGAGTCTTGAGTGAAACTGAATGTTTTTCTGCAGTATGCCTTTATCTGTCAAACCCTTTGATCTACTTATACATTGTGTGCATGTGTTTACCATCTTAGCTTTGTTGCCACCTAAGCGGTAGTGGATATTTGCGAGAGCACAGAGGGAGTTGCCCACACAACGGCCTAGAAGGATGTTGGGGTCTGCTCCTCCTTTCAAGAGCTCCTCCACTGCCTGGGTATGGAAAGGGAACAGGTCCAGAACAAAATGAGGTTTTGTACTGATTGGTTGGAGGAGGAGTGTGTGGGAGGAGAGGACTTACCAGGTCATTCCCAGTTGCTATAGCCAGGGAGAGCGGCGAATGCCCACTCCAGAGGAGGTCTGCACGGGCTCTGTGGGAGAGCAGGAGGGCCACCACCTTACTGGCATTCTGCAAAACAAGTCATTGAAATGGGCAACACAGATGTTGAGAGAAAGCTTTACGCCTTTTGTGTTGTTTCATCAGTGACTGTTTGGGTGTGCATGGACAGCCTGTACTGACCTGGTGGTCGTTGTCCCTCTGGCAGGCCACATGCAGAGCCGTTTGGCCCCCTTCTTTGAGATGTGGGCTCGCATTAGTGCTCATTGGTTCTTCGGCCTTCATGAAAACCTAAAGACTGAAAGTTTCTCTTACTCTTTTCTTATAGTTACTGGTAACCGTCCATGAAAAAGCTTAAAGGACGAGACCACACACACACCTTATCTGGTTCGTAGATCTCATCTTGGTCGCATGCCCGAGCGTCTGGGTCAATGATAGTGTGGAGCAGCATCTCTGTGATTCTGGGACCTGCTGGGCCTTGCAGTGCTGCAGCTACATGCAAAGGATACAGGCCTTTCCTCTGGAAACAGAATGAGAAGTTGAGAAATGTTATAGTTTATGTTAGGGATTCAAATAGATTTGTTCTCCATGTGTTTAGAGATGCTTGTTCAGTTTGGACATACATTATTATTATACAAATACATATATCAATATTATTTTAAGAAGTATAAATAAAGTTAAAAGCAAAAATATCCTGCCTCAGGAGGAAGGGGAATGTCAGTACGAGCTCCACACAGCAGCAGCTTCCTGACAACATCACTGTCAGCTGCCATGATGGCAATAAAGAGGACGGGCATGGGGATCCTGCATACATTGGGGTCAGCTCCCCGTTCCAGTAACAGCTTGAGGGTGCTCAGGCGAACACGGTGTCTGGTCAGACAGACACACAGTATATAAGATTTACATGGAAATATACACAAACATCAGCGCAACCAGGACAGAGGGATGAGGACAACAGAGGACAGAACTGACTCGATTTTCATGGCAGCCATTTTGCGCACAGTCTCCTTTGTGTCTGAGGAGTGAGGAACCCCCGTGCGGCTCAGAGCTTCGGCGGAGCGCTGCATCACCTCGTCTGTGACCTGGATGTCATAGCTGCTGACGGAGCAGGCAGAGTCAAATGTCTGTTTGGGGGTCTGCTCGTTGTCATTGCCCTGCTGCAGATTGAGATTCCAGAAGACAACAGTGAGATTAAAAGCACCAACTTCGCAGACCAATTATAGGACAGGATCTGTTTGCGGTATACCGGAACCGTCTCTGCTGCTTTGGCCTTCCACTGCACGCTGCCTAATGCGATGTGACCGTCCAACACTTGAATGGAGCGTTCCACACTGGCACTCCCTGTCTGTTGTCTGTGCCTTACATCTTCCTCAACCTCCTCCCTCACCTCCATATCATCTTTTCTTGACTCTGTTTCTGTTCTCTCACCAAGTTCCTTGTCTTTTTCTGTCTTCAATTCTTCTTCCTCTCCCTTTAACTCGCTTTCTCCATCGTCACATGTTTGACCACGTCTGCTCTCCATCTGTGTCTCCTCCTCATCTTCCTCCTGCCTCTGGTCTTGCTCCTCTCTAACCTCTCTCTCTCTGTCCATGCAGTCTCCCTCTGTCTCTTCTCTCTCCTCCTCACATTGGTGCTCAGCGTCTGCAGGGCTCTCAGGAACTTGCAGGCCAGGCAAGCGCTCAGTGGTGAGTTCATTGTCATTGGACACTTTACTTCTGTGATGTGAGATCTGCTCTGTCAAACCTTCTGCTGTCCTGAAAATACCACAACAAATAGGGAACCTAAATTAGCAAATCTAAATGTCATTTTCAAAACATAGATCAATGGCTTTGCTTTGTTTCAATTCTCAATAGTAGTAAATACTGGCTATACATAATAGAATACAGAATATATTCGGTTCCTGCTGCAAGAAAATTGATATGAATGCAGTCCTACTGGTCAGAGAGTTGACTCTGGTTGGTGTGGCTGCTCAGGATTGTATTAACAGTCTGGGGCCTGTTGTTCAACATAGATGTGTTTGTACTGAAGTCTGCATGGCTGCTCTGGGGACTATTCCCACGTCTAAGTCCCGACTTCAGAACCTGAGGAAATATAACAGGGCAGGTTTTTTTTCATGAAAATTGTCTGTGCAAAGTACATACACGTGTAACACAACTATAAAATGTGTTGAGCAAAGTATGTGCACAGAGAAAGAGGGCACACTCTTCCACTGTCTTTGGCGGTGTAATCCATATTAGGCATATATCCTGTTAACAGGCAAAGAGTTGTTAATTTGTTATAACTGAGGTCCCCTCACACATTTTCAGGAGAGCAGATTTTACCCATATAACGGACTTGAAGACATTTATGTGGCCGTCTACAGTGTAAGAATTGGAGACTTTTCCCAGATCTATAGTATATGATTACATGAATATACTAGAAAAATTACCACCTGACAGTTATATATGCCTCTGTGAGCCATTCAAAGTGGACAGTCAAACTACAGCAGTGGGTCAAGAAGAGGTGGGTTGGTTTTGTGGTAGTGTGATTGGTAGAAATCTTATTATTTTCAAAGGTTTAGGTGCATGTTTTGCAATAAACTTTGGATTACGGAGCTAGTTAAGTGTATGCAGGTCAAATTGGAGAAGATAGTGAAGAATCTCATATGATTTTTGGACAAATCGGTTTTCATTGAGGCAAACCCAAATATGAATACTGACAAAACCAATTAGGTCAGGGTTGGATTTTTTAGGTATTTTGGGAGAGGAAGTAAAGACGTACTGAGTTGTGTAAGTAGTACTGTGCATATCAGCAAAAAGTTAGACTGAATTTATAACTTGTTTTGGAAGGGAAAGACCAGGTTGTGGCTTCTAAACCCCTTTCAAACTGGCCAGCAATCCTACTGTAGTGCGATCTCACAATATATAAGGTTGCAGTGGCTTTTGACGCCCAAATTTTGAACCAATTTACCCTCAAGTTTAAATGTAGATCTGTGCTAAATTTGACAAAAATCCCTCAATGCAATCACAAAATTGCAGGTCAGTGTCCTCTGATCTACAAAGGTCAAGGTCTATTGATCAAAGGTAATTGTCAGTGGATTGGTTTGATCTGAGTTTGCTTAGAGTTCACAAGTAAGAACCACATGAGTCCGCAGAGACCTTGACCTTTGACCTCTATCCGCCATAATCTAATCAGTTAATTTTTGAGTCAGAGTGGACTTCTGTGCAAAGTTAGAGAGAAATCCCTCAAAGCGATTTGAGGTATCGCATTCACAAGTATGGCTGGACATACAGTACGTACATAACAACATTAGACGGACGGACAACCCAAAAACATGCCTCTGGCATGGGCTGGCGCTGGCACGGAGGCATAAAAATGCACTTAGTTACAGTGTATGGCTGGACATACAGTACGTACATAACAACATTAGACGGCGCTGGCACGGAGGCATAAAAATGCACTTAGTTACAGTAAAACTTACTGACATTTATTATTATTAATCAATTCATTTATTTTTGCTTATTTTTATTGTATTTATTTTTAAACTCGTTATTCTAGTGGTACTGGTATACGAGTATATGTTATTTTTAGTATGTGTATGCAACGGTGAGAAAACAATAAAGATGGATGTTGGGGGTTAGGGTACAATCTCACCTGAGGTTTGGCAGGTGGTTCGGTGAAGGTGGCGTGCAGAGACTGAAAAGGATAGTAGAGGACATGGCACACGGCCAGGGCACACATGCTTTCACAGTTCATCTTATCAATGTCTGCACCCATATCCAACAACAGCTGGATCACACAATTATGGCAGTTTACCTGACAGGTACAAGAAAAGAAAGATAATATTCAGAGAGACAAACATGAGACTAACACCCGAGGAAAAACAGATTGTCGAATACCAAAGTTATGGGTTTTTCATGGATATTCAACTCTGACTAGCAAATATCTGACCATAATGCACTCACTCAAAGAACAAATGCAATCACTGAATCAATTGAATATAAAAATACATAATACTGCATTACTGTGGCAGCGATCAGTGCAGTGTGACCCTTTGAATCCGCAACATCAGGGTGGACCAAACCAGTCTGGAGGATCTGCGACACAGCCTGCAGTTCACCTTTGGAGGCGTGCTGGATCAACAGCTCTGAAGTGACCTCTAAAGGCCCTTTAGGACCAAAATGTTTCCTGTTCAGAGACAGAACAGCTCCCACATCCCAGCCCACAGCATCAGCCTGTAGTCTGGGAGACAAAAGTGCAAATATGTACTTATATATACCGTATATATGAGCGCACAAATTATTTCAGCTTATTTGCGACAAAGTTTATGTCATTTTCTTTGACTCAAAGCTAGTGCCAGTGTATTGTATTTTGTTACCAAGGTCCAGACACTTTTGTTTTACCTGTGTTTATGTATGTGAGCCTGCATGCGGGCCTCTAAGGGCAGTTTGGAGAGCGGGTCTCTCTCGTAGCCTCGGTGCAGATAAGCATCTTGCTCCCACAGCTCGCCATGAAAGTGTCGATCCAGCTCTGTTCTTCGGCTGGGGGGGAGCGGCAAGTGGTCGCCATCTGTTGAGTAATTCTCAATGCCAGGTGGGAGGATGAAATTTTCATCTGATTCTAGATCTCTGTCCGTTTCCTGCTGTGGTGGATGGGGAAATAAATCATCTGTTTTGAGTTATGTTACCAAAGCTCATACAATTGTTCATTCTTTTTAAAAAGTTCTTTACCTTAAAGTCTGCCCTGCGCTCTGTGTGTAGATCACTGTTAGGAGGCTGGTAAGGAGGATGTAAGCATTAGTCGAGCAAAATACTGTATAGTCATGTAATGAAGTATGCCAGCCAGGCCTGTGAGTGACATCGTACCTTAGTCAGAGAGTCTGTGGTGGTAGCTGGGTCCATGTAAGTAACATATTCAGGAAGGCTCTTTAGGGTAAAGCCTGGCTCTACTGCGGCACAGAGCTTCAGCAGGCGTCCCGCAACCCAAAGACCCACATCCTTACGTCCGTCTGGATAGCTAATCACGCCTGGACCAAACCTCTGGTCAGAATGGTACAAACCCTGAGAGCAGAAGAGATTATCATTGCTATTTTCTGACATTTACAATAAAATAATTTTTAAAAATGCCATTTTTTCTACCCACTGAATTTACCTGAAAGGTGGTTCCGTCCGGGAACAGGTGATGCCCGTATCCTTCCTTCCTGTTGAGGTAGAACTTACCAGTGAATTTGTGGCCTGTAGGCCAGCAGTACGTTCCATCTCCATGTCTAAAGTCTCTGTCGAAAGAGCCCTCATAGTACTGCACAAAGAACCAGACAGGGGAATCACATAGTAACTAGCTTTATTTAACTTCAGGGAAAAGGGATAGACATATATGGATAGAAATATATATCTCTCACTTTATATATAAAGCACAATGCTTGCTTGCCTTAACAAAACAACTGTAATGTTACCTATTTTTGCTAAACTATAATAATCCCTACAATTAACTGAGCCATGAACACGCTTACATAACATATTTTGCCAGATCCTTTATAATGCTAAGTACCTCTCCATCTGTCCAGGTGAATCTTCCTCTGCCGTGTTTAAGTCCGTTCTCAAATTCGCCCTCATACCTGGATCCGTCGGCCCACTCCTGAACACCGAGGCTTCGTCGTCCCTCCTCGCCGCTGCGCTCCGTCCCTCGTACCGGGGCCGCCGCAGCACCAGTCGGCAGCATTTTCACCTCAGGAACACTAATCACCTGAAGCCGTTCGAGGAGAACAACAACTAGTTTCGAGGTTTGGAATAATGTACGAGAAAGGCCAGGATAATACTTTAGGAGCCACAAGTCAGATTTCTAAGTTTTGACTAGCCTGTCAGGCGGGGTTGTCATGACGACGGCTAAAAACCCGTAGTCTTGTGCATGCGCAAACGAAAAGACTATAGGAATAAAACAAAACCCCGTAATTTTTAGCTCAATGAATAAAGTACTAGTACATCTCAAGTTATTTAATTCAAAAAGTGAAACTTCCATATACTGATATTCTATATTCATTATGAATATTCATGTAAAAGGAAAGCCTTTTTGTTTTAATTTTGATGTTTTATGGCTGACACCTTTACTGTGGAATATTTTAATACTTTGAGATGTGTGTGTGTATGTGTGTGTGTGTGGGGGGGGGGTTGACACTATGATTATCAAAATTAAAACAGTTAAATGCATGAGAAACCATTTTATATTAAATGGGTGGGACTAAATAATATTGCACCAGCACCAGTCAGTTGTTTTATCAGTGATGTCTCAAAAAGAAAAAAAAAGAAAACTCTTTGGACCCTTACCTCATAGCAAACATACCTGGCTAACCCAGTAAACTGGCTTCGCAGTACGCCTCTCAGATCCAGCCTGCACTTAGCAGAACAGAAGCCGACTGAAATGACCCAGAAGCACTGGATTATTGTCCAGGAGTGTTTTATTAGCTTTGATATGCCTTTGATCACAAATCATCAAAGGTAAAACTGGATATTCTGTTGTATGAAGTCTGGTTTAAATCTGCTCTGTTTTGGTTGTGTATTTGGTTATCGATGTGTCAGATGGGCTGCCCAGGGGGCGCTAAAGACTTTTTGATACATTGTAATTAATTTGTTTGGTATTTATATTGTGTTCGGCGTAGGGAGGACCCACCCGCATTTTTTTTTTTATATTTTTTTTCTGTTTTGTTTTTGCTTTTGACGCCTTTGATAAAATGCTCCAAACATTTAGTTTTAAGTTTTAGAAAAAAATTAAACGTTCATTATCTGAAATAAAACTGAAAAATCACATTACAGGTACAATTATTTAAGATTACATTTTATAAAATATTTTTTTATCCCAAACTGTGAAAATTATGTTTCAACAAATAGACAAATTTGTTGAGTAAAATTAAAGCACAGACACAAGTTAACCATAACCATGTGTGTCCATTCGGGATCAAGGCGGAACCCCCTTACAGACTGCCGGCAGAGAGGCATAATTAAATATAGTGTTGAAAAATAGAATGAAAACATGTCATTTTCAGAGAGCAGCGTAAACGTTGTTAATGTAAGTGTTCCTCTGTGCAGAGTCAGTGAAGCGGGGCCACCCTCTGTGAACTCACTGAGTTCAGTTCACCTGACACTTTTTCTTGTAACTGTCACTGGAAAAGGTCATCAATATGCCTCAGGAGTTAAGTGGTGAAAGATGACCTTCCATTTATAAGTACCTTATTAAGGCTGTTTTGACAACTGATTCCACTGAATATACATCCTCCAGCACTACCACAGGTAATTATTGTCCAATTGTCAAAGAACATACTGAAACTGTCATGAATTTGTAAGTCTGTACTGTACATATTGAATTCAACCAAATGTTGCTTTTTTAAAACTTAATTTTTTTTAAAAATAGTAATGAAGAATCCTTTTAAAGCTAAAAGAATGTCTGCAATGACCCCTCAAAGCTTTGAAGCTTTTTAGCGTCCATCTCATAAGAAAAATGTGTAACAGGAACAGGCAATAATACATCAGGACTGTCATTCCTCTTTAAGTATTACATTCAAGGGGTTGCAAATTAAAACTAACTCCAAACCTACAACATGTTTGTTATTGTAACCTGTTATAACAGTTCTTTACATTGTCCTAGAATCAATAAACATAATTAACTGAGGTTAATGCAAGGTGAATATCTCAAATCAAGTTTTAATTTAAATATTTTCAATTTAATACTCCACATTGGGATCATAATTTCCTGTCATTGTTTTATTTTCACAAATAAATGTTTTTGGCCCAAACAAACAAGGAAACATTAGCTTTAACTGCAAACTCAGATAATATTTGAACCACTTCATCCATTTATTAGTAAGTTGTTCCATTCAGGAAAAAATGTAAATACTCTTATGTTAAAAACACTCTTCAAAATATATTAAGTGTTTACAGTCAAAAAGTCAGAATGACATTGGCGAGATTCAGTCCTAACATACAGTATATACATTTGCTTTGTGCTCCTTTCCAAAAAAGTTTTTACTCGATCTTTCAATATGTAACATTGTAATCAACATTTTACTAGTAATGACAAAGGCAAAGGGCAGATTAGCCAATTTTTACTTAAAATGCTTATGGCAGGTCACTTAGTTTTAATACATCCTATATCACAAAATAGCAATTATCAACAAAAATATTATAAAAAAAAAATTTGCAAGATAAAGATCTGCTTTCTGAAAGGACCATGAGTAATTGCCTTCATTGCTCCTTCAATTGTGCATCTTGATTGGAAAGAACATTAAAACATACAGGCAAACATAAGGTGAGTTCCCTTAGTCCTCGATTCAAGTTAAGCTGAGCGCACTGTGCCGAGGGACACCAGACGTGGAGAAGCACAGGAAGACTGCAGTGGTGTTAATTGGAGGGCTAGACCTCTCAGGCATTGCTCCTTTATTCTATTGTGAAAATCTCCATGGGACGTTTGCTCAGGGCCTTGATGTCATCCAGGAGCCTGGTTGGGGTCAAAATGTGAGAAGACCCTGGAACCAAAATATAAAAATAAAAACCTTACTTCCAAAATAATAGCATAAAACCTTTTTACAATTCTGGCTGGTTCCAGCAGGTGGAGTAAAACAGCAGGAAATAAAACAGACAGTGGTTAATAATTCAGTGGGTGTTACACAGCAGAATGACATTCAGCTTTAGTTAATTTGAATGGATAAATCACCAACTGTATTAAACAAGAACTAAAGAAATGTTCCTTGCATGGTTAGTGAGTGCAGATTCTGTAGGAAATTGAAGTCAATCCCGTGGTTAGGGGAACACTTTACCTGAACAGAGAAAGTGGTGACTCAGTCTGTCATCTATGTGAACTCACCTATGATGACCTCGCAGGATTTGACCGCCTGGGTAACTTCGTAGGCAGAACGCATCTCAGAGTAGCAGATTCCTCCTAGAACAAAGATGATGAGGCGCGATCCAGTCCGGCGTTCATCTTGACCACTGGTTTTGTGCTTCTGTCGGGCACTGTGGAGGATGGACAGAAATTTATTACAATTTTCCAAAATTTTAAACAACAACTGGGCACAACATGTCCAAATATTAAAACAACACAGCAAAATTAACATCTTGGCAAGAAAGAAAAACGTGGCTGAGGAACAAATACTCCTAACTGACTCCAAGTTAAAAAAAGACCTAGATCATTTTCCTTAGTTACACACTTGAAACAATCAGAGCTGAAAGTAGTAGCATGAATTATCAAAAGAGGGTCCAAACGTATCACAATATTACTGTCTGCATTTGTAGTAGTAGTAGTAGTGAAGTACTAATTAAGAAGTAAATAGTATTATCTGGTTGAACATAATATATACCATTTGGAAACAAACAAGGCCAAAGTGTTGACTTTTGCGGAGATCAGGTCATTGCCTACAAAATTTTGAATAATTTTGGAGACTATTGCTTATAATGTTAGCACTAACAAGAAGGGATCTACTGTACCTAACAGCGCCAGAACCATTCCAGGCAGCAGGACACTCAGACTGGTGCGGCCATTCTTTGGTGTCTAGTTTGTTCTCCACGGCATCCTGAAAGCAGTAAAATTATAATCTATCTACCATTCGTAAGAGTCAAACAGATGCAAAATCTCTCTGGCCAGGCAATATCTTTTGCTTCTTCTTAATGCAATGTTGGGTTTATGTACATTTATATGCCCATAAACCCTAGAATTTCAAGGCATTTAAAAAAAGCTTTGCCTGCTATGTGATCACGTTAGAAATATTTTTAAAGGTTTAGCACCAATGAGATCCAAGTACGGTAACAATTTTCTGATAAAGTAAAATGAAAACACTTGATATCATAATTTCACAAGAATTTGGATTTTAAATGGCGTTTTTTCCCCTTCTCTTTATATTTGGAACACAATTTTAACAGTAGAGTAGAAGAGGCTTTGGTTACCAAGAACAAAACTCCAGACACCACTGTAATTCTTGGTGCTAAAAGATGCATCAGGGGATTTCAAATCAAATCTTACAACTTTAAATTTTAATTGTTGTTAGTAAACTTATAAGGCTCACCATTTTGAAGCTTCACAGAAAGAAACTATCACAGTTTTAAAAGGGAACAAACTCTGATTTCGACCAGATAAAACATCAACCGTGAATCTGTTTGCTGCTGCAAGAACCAAATGTTAACCACTGCTTACAGGAAATCAGGTGCTAAAGTGAAAACTGCTCAGAAATGGGCTTTTGGGTAATAACAGGAAAGGGAGGAGAAAAGGGAAGATACAAAAGAGCTTACTATGTAACAGAATTGTCAGAAACATGTATTTTTTTTCAGACAAAAGATCTTTGGAGTAAGTCTACGTTTTGATTATTTATCAATTTAGGAGAAATTGGCTCAAAAGCAGAGTTTAAAAAGAAACAGTCTCTGTTATACAGTATAATATTTCTTAAGCTTGATGTGCAAGACTCAAGAAAGAGTAAGAAGGTAAAGCTAAGGCAAAATTAGCCGCACAATATCTGTTTTTATAGTTCACAAGTCAACAAGGCAGCATGTGACGCTTATATACTACCGGTTACAACAAAAAAACATATCACCTAACCACAATAACCTCTTAACACATTTAAAATACAAAAAAGCATCAGGGGATTGGTATAGACGGATAATGCTGAAACAGAGATGTCTTCTTCAGGGTTCAACACATAACCGGTGCTTATTGTCCTTATAGATGAGAATGAAGCCATAAGGAACAACATGCAGTGAATTTGACACATTCAGATCAGATGACCAGAATCAGATAACCTCCTTTCTGTAGTGCTTTTAGTTGTGGTCATAATTTTTCTCACAAATGCCATTCAAGAGTAGCACAGTGACCTAGAAAGAGCTACATGTCGAGATGTGTAACACACAAGCTCTGCTGATACTTTAATTTCTTCATTCCCTTTCTATCTTGTATTTTATATCCTAGCTAGAGGGGCTTTAAAATCTCTAGAGTAATGCTCCATTACGGCAGCCAGTAGAATCTGTGATGCATAAAAAAAGAAATTTCAAAGAACTGTATGGAAACTGGATGAATCAAAGGTGTAAATGTGATTAAAGAAAATTTATATCTGCTTATAGAAAACAGTACACTATACAAAGTCTCTCACTGACCTCCATTACGTCTTTTATGACAGGTGTCCATCTGGAAAGATTGTATGTCTCCTCTTGGGAATGATCTCGTCTGCTTGGTTTGCGAGAGAACAAACTCGGCTGGAAAGAAGAGTAGATGGCACAACAAGAAGGATTCAATTCAGAATAAATGACAGAACTGAAAAGATGAACAAGACGAGAACTCCTTGACACACAATTTTATAGAAAAAAAGAAACCCTGAGTGAAGGAGGGTGAAAGTTACTGCCACCGGCTGCAATTTACATCAATGAGATCAATCAATCGTTCAATCTCTCCTCCACATACCGTTGTGATGATTGGAACCCCAAGTTCTTTCCAGTTCAGGATAAATTCTCGTTCGTCTTCAATCTTTACGTGCTGGATGAGTTTGTTTAAGTTCTCTTCTGTTGTTCCTGTTCACACACAACAAACAAGTTAGGTGAAAATCTAATGAGTTATTAGTACTGCATTCTGGTCTTTGTCAACAAGAAAAAAAAAAAGAAGTTCATGTCCATTTACTTCCAAAAAGACCATATGGTATTCACTAGTCTTAACAGGAAAAAATATGCATAACCCAAGCATCACCATGGAATTCACAAATGGGTTGTTTTTCATTGTATGATTGAGCTTAAACAAAATGGATGAGTAATCAGTAATCGGATTCAGTATTCAGCATTCTTTAAATTTAATTACTTTAAAAAAAAGAAATCAAACATTTTAAAATGTATTTAAAATTATTCATCAGAATTACCAAATTAACAAAAAAAAAGTTAAAAATGATAATATTAACTTTCAAAATGGCTGATGACTCAAACTATAAGGTAGCAGAATATGGAAATAAGTGTCTCAAATTTGTATGTGAATATAGTAGGAGAAAATTTTAGTTACTGTAAATTCCATCAGTGGCAACTCAAAAGATCTGACACAAAGATTTTTATTTTTACTGCAAATCAGTTCCAAATATTGGATATTAATTAATTAGTATCATCCTTCAAAAAAATATCGGTCAATCCCTACTAGTAAATTCCTCACTACTTTACATTGTTCCCTTATCATCAGCATTATGAAGTATCAAATATGCAGACAGCATATGGGGACAAAGCAGAGTGCTCATGAACAGACAGTGAAAGGAGATGCATGAGAGAAGAGAGGTGTACCGCCAAGGCTGAAGATGTAAAGCAGCACAGCTCTGATCTTGTCATGGGTGCTGTATGGGTGAAGCAGCACAGGCAGCAGGGTCCTCATGGGATCTTTCACCTTCAACCCATCCACATCTGACCCCACTGCCAGGTCCTGCACAGAGACAAACCGTACATTTACAAGGCTCCACACCTTCCCCCTCTGGAACCTGACGGGCACAACATACACACTTCTACCCGGCCTTTCCTGAGAAGGTGGTCTGATGTCAGAACAAAAAAGTAATGGGCGTCACAGTCTTGTTCAAGATCACTTTACAAAGGCATATGCCTGCAGTCATTAGACTTCTTACCTGGCAAATGTTACCTCTACTCACTAAATCACCACTTCCCTACCACCTTGTTGAAGCAGGGTTAAATGGTAAAAAGTTTAGTCTTTGTTCCAACAAAACAAAAAAAAAAAGATGACGGAGCAGAGAAAGACCTGTTCAGCTTTGCAGAGTTTCTCCACGTTGTTTGAGAAATGTTTCATGCAGTCTTCCGCCAACTGCAGATGAATAGTTTTCTAGAATTCACAAATAGAGGAAAGTTAGAAACAGGACAATGTTTTACTGGAGTTACAAATATTTTCTTTTTATGGAAAGAAATATACTTTAAATTATGACTTTTCATCCTGTTTTTTTGCTGAAAACGATGCAATGATGACAACCCCACGACAGCTGGCTTTAGAGGCAACACACCCAACCACAACACAATTAGAAGACAGGTCTATAATTACTGGTTAGAAGCAAAAATAAAGTGGTGATGAATAATTTGACCACACATTAAATTATGTGAATGGATATCTTGAAGGGCAAATGTCTGCTAAGCCGTTTGAGGCATCACTCCGCATACAGTTATACTGGTATTACATACCTCATTCAGCTGTTTACGGAATGAGGGCATTTTCTTCATCATTTGGGCCAAATGGCTAATTGTAACCTGGAAAAAAAGATAGGCTCTTTGAGTATGAAACACACAGCTAATCAGTTGAACACCCAAGTGCACATAGCACTCTACCTTCCCATCTGGTTGCTTCTTGCATCCTGATATTTCCTTTACCATCTTAGGGATTTTTCTATTATAAGACAAAAAATTATTTTAGGATTTGGTTGAGAGACACAGGAATCGGATTGTTCTACCCTTCAGGTGTTTGCACTTACTCTGAGACCTCAGCGATGTGCTTGTGCCTCAGCTT
>KV751319.1:817029-855525 GCA_001698575.1 Mola mola
CAGCTTTTCAGAGCCATCTTTAGACTTGTACCTGAGTGCAGTACATGAATAGTTTCAGCCAGAAATGTACTGTCAACATTTTTAAAAAAGCATGTTTAATACATGAGCATTGTGACAGACAAGCATAATGTGCATATGAATATGCTGAGATACAATAAGAATGCTGGTATTACGTGTAGGTGTCATTCTGGATATCGATGAGGTCATTAGCCATGGCCTGGTAGGTCAGCTCATGCAGGATAGGGCTGACGGGGTCAAAACCTCTCTCCACTATCAGCAGCTGGGCCTGGGTCTTTCCCTTGTGATGGGAAAGTACAAATACAGCTCATTTTGCTGCTTAGCTGCTACAAAACCCTAATCTAATTTGTTCAAGGCAAAGTTTTTGGTGCGTTTAAGATCATGTCTTGCCATCACAGGAAAACAGTAATGTGTTTACTAGTTCCCTTCCCTCCCTGGGCTTGTTGATTGTATCAACATTCTTCACTCAGCACAGATCTCACCTTTTTTGTGCCACTGTCATCCAGCTCATAGTGTCTGGCCAGCTTGTTGTCCACCAGTTCTGCAAGGGTCTTCGCATTTTCCATGTTGTTGTCTCTACGTATGACATAATTCATACTATATGAATGTCGACAGTCACTTTAATATGCAACACACACTACTGGGTCAAGTCATTTTTAGAAAATGGCTGTAACTAAACCCAATAGAGTATTTTAGACAAAGCTCTAGAAAGCACCATTTTTCAGCAGTTTTCAAACAATATAGCTCAAAACAACACAGGTTTATTAGTAAATAATTCATAATAAACACATTGCAACTGCGTGTGTTTAAAGTTATCAATTTATTATAAATATGTTAAAAATGTTAAGATTCATCTGTCTTTTATCAGTAAACACTTTGAAAGTAAAAACATTAATTTAGAAGCACAATTGGAAATGTTTTCCTACTGGGCTCATGTTGATTCTTACAATGGGGATAACACTGTTCATAAGAATTTTCTTGGTCTTGAGAAGCTGCAGCATTTACTAACCTACACACTATAATTTAAGATGTACATTTACTCCCAGATTAACAATTTACTGATAACATTCACAGTATCTTTTTCTCTCACAAATTCGCACATATCACACATTGCCCTTTCAGATGTTATTGGTAAATTACTCCCCTAATGAAAGTGAATGGATGTGTATATACAATGTTTATCTACTGTATAATGTGGGAACACTAAAATTGTGTTTTACACAAAGAAAAATGCGCATATTGGTTCTGATTTTTCTACCGCAGTTAAGTAACAAATTCTATGGTTTGGAGTTCAGCCTTTTTCTCTTAAATGTTGGCACTCTGCTTGTGGGCTCAGGTAAGTTATAAACTGAAAAATTAAATCTGCTTTGGCTTACTTCTTGTATCTGACCCCTGGGTACTCATGCAATGTGGCACAGAGTGTGACGAGCTGGTCTGCGAGTGTTTCCAGAGTCTTCTTTTTGTCCTGACTGTTGGGCCCATAGATGCTTTGGAAAGCTCTTGGATTATCACATGTGAACACCTGAAAAACATTCATATGTCAGTGAAAAATATGCCTATTATATATATTGCTTAAACTACTGAGATACTTGAGGCATTTTTGATTTGTTCAAAATACAGGGAATAACTAGTTATATTTCTGAAGCCAATAGGATAATACAGGATATGTAAAATCATTAGATCATAGCTTAAGCACAAGCAGCCAACAGATATCAAACAGTCACTCTTTCACCCAGTATCAACTTTATGTGAAAGACAAGAAAACAATATTCCCTTAGACAGCAAACCACACACTAGGACAAAAAAGAGGAAATGCCATACCAAAAAAGAACCAAAAGTAGCTGCTCACCTGGGCCTCCAGAGGCATGAAACATATGTTGATTTCCTTACAGACTCGAATGTGCTTTGCACAGTACAGCTTCATGTTGTTGAACAGGTCGTCAGGACAGTCTGTGGGACCAAAAAGCTTTTAGTTTGTATATTATCTTTTAACTAAATAATCATATACACAATATCTTGATTATGTTGGTTAAAGTAAGTTGTTATGCTATTACAATAGAATAAAGTGACCTGTAAGATACTTACAGTCAGTGAAATAAACATATGCTCCTTTATATTTAGGTTTGGTCTTGAAGTCAGCGATCAAAGCATCCACACACTGTGAAATGCAAGGAGAATTATAATATGACAACATAGTTTGGTAAAAACAGCAATCTTTAGAATTAAACTTAAATAAAACATATATATGTATATAATGTAATGAAATTTTTAAAAAGTAGCAGAAAGAAAACTAACTTTATATAAGTTGAAAACCTAAAATTAAATTTCATTATAATAAATACAGAGTTAAAGTGGAAAACCTCAGCAGTCGGCGACATGAAGTAAATAGCTTTCATTTCTGGAACAGGCTCTCTGCTTTTGAACAAGTCCTCCACAACTAAAAACAAATGAAAATATTTGTTGTAATATTAGCTATAGACATTTAAATATATCATATCAGTCTATTGCAAACATTATTTTTAAGTAATGTTTCAATGTTCTGGCATTGCTTACTTGTTATTTTCTCTGACATTAGATCTGACATTTTGCAGCATGATGAGAGGAGCTTGGTGGTAAAACGGTCCAGAATCAGAATCTGTGAAGAAGATAAATCGGTAGTGGCCAGTCAAATTCACTGTAATATGTTTATAAAAAAAGATTTAACCCTGTCAAAGTGAGATATTACAAGTTACACAGCATGAGGATAGTTGATCACAGCCCGAAGTTGGATCTGTAATATGGTGGTTGTCTGTTCATGCAACTAATCTGAGAGGTCATTATCGACTAGACGGAGGATTGCCCTACCTTCCATACTTCAGATTTTCTGCAGTCAGCAATAATTGTATCTTTAAGTCCTGCAAGAGACACCAAACATGAAACAACACTGACCAAAACAAAGTTACTGCTTTTGACAACATTACTTGAGCCATAGTTTGATCGCAGGGATTAAATACTTGAGCTGTATAGAAAACAGAGAAATTACAAGAAAACTAATCCATTTATTTCTAAATGAATTGATCATCATAACTGCAAGGATGAGGATAGTTAGAGAATAGACATGGAATTGCTTTACTTGCTGTTATAATACATTTTAGAGTTGGGAAATTCTTTTGGCATTTTTATCTAATAAATAATCACTGGAAAAATAAAAAAATTCTACAGTTTTCACGAATATGGTAAGTTAGATGCTCTATTACTATTTACGGTTAATGAGATAAAACAGCGTAAACTAAATCAATGCAATTTAAGTGTCCTCTTCACTGATTTAGATCCTGTAGAGGTACACTTGATTGAGACTAATGAAGCACAGTTCACCTACAATGCGTCTGGCTGTTTCCTTCATATAGGCTATAATGTCCATTTTGATTAGGTTAAACTGGTTTAGGCCTTGTACAGTAGAAATTTCAAGAAGAAATTACTATACTATATCCACATTATCAGGCTGTATCTAATAGCTAGTGAAATTATTTCCAATTCAAACACTGTTGTGCTAATGTTAGCCTGCAAATATGAGGTGGGGCTCCAGGAGGCAGAAAACTACCTCACACCGACTATCTCTCCAAAAGTGACGTACAACATTTGATGACAATTAAGTTATGAAACACGTCGTCAAATATTAACCGTCTGCTATTATGAACGTTACGCCATCGGTAACTGTTGCTTTCCCCCAATTGAAGTTTATGAACTTCCGGTACAATAAACAGCAGAATTACACTTGAGGTTTACTTTCGAGTAAAAATGCAAACATCTGAAACAGGTAATAAAGGAAGCATATAGTTATTAAATATGTATTTTTTGAAACTGTCCCTTTTTAAAAGTACTAATTGGAGTGAACTTACTTTTCCAAACGACACTTTTCAGCCCGTGATCTGCGCTCATTGCCATTTTGTTGTTTTTTTTTTCGTCCTGCGCCTCTTCCTGTCCGGGGTCCGTACGCGCTGACGATATTACGTCATCAAGTGTGCGACAGAGCGCCACTGTAGTTTTATAGTCGCAGATGAAACTAACAAACCTCCAGTTTAACGCTGTTTAGACAGCGTTTGGACAGGCGACCCATCTGAGAGCTTTTCTCTACCAACTATTAAACAAAATAACTGAAGTGCAGTGAAAGAAAAAAATGATCAAATTAAATGTTAGAATACTCATGGTAAGTCAAGACTGTGAATTACAATCAACTAAACTATAGAATTTCAAATGTTTGTAATCCAAATAAGTGCTATTTGTAACATACTGAGACAAACATTAGATTACAAAGTCAATATAATATAATAGCAGTTTTAAATATGTCATAATATTAAAATAGTGATAAACATATAGACTTGAATAAAAATGATTAGTTGAAATAGTCCTAATTAAGTTTATGTTTGTTGATTGGTTGTTTTGTTAGCAGGATTACACAAAACTACTCCATTGATTTCGATTAAATTTTCATCAAAGGTGTGTCTTACAGCCTGGTTAGATTTTGCTAACAGAGAGGTCCAACTGGTGTCATTTTGTGGCTGACAGCCCTGGCTACAGATGAGTATCTTTTGCACGTTCTAGGTCAAAGGTAAAGGTCACTGACAGGTCAAAACATTTTGGACATATCTTCAAAAGGCATTGATATAGAGTCTAACTGGTCTCATTTTCTATAAAATCCCAGGGTCCAACACATAGCCCGAAACATCTGGCTCTATGGTTCATATGTCAACATTTGTTCTTGTTTGCAATAAATCACCTTGACCAAAAAAAATACACTTAGCAATACCCAAAGCAAACCGTAATATCACAGCCTGGTAGAAAGCTGAAATATGAACTCACATACAAAACATGACACTTATTGCTGAGGAGCAAATGTTGTAGCGACTTAGTTGTGTTATTGGAGGTTTGCACTATCTAACCTAAGCAAAATCTTTGTGATTATTTGTAAACGTATGAGAAGGTTTCCCTGTCCTGGCAAAAATATGCATCTAAAATACAATGATTATATCTCAAAAAGGGAGAAATTCTCCTTCTGGGAAGGGGAATCAAATTTCTTTGCCAGAAACTTCTATATAACACATTTTTTTGGTATATTGACTACATTCTTGAATATAGAATATCATGCCTATAGCCACAAAGGTATTTCTTTCTCATGCTACTCAACGTGCACCTGCCAAGACGTTCTTATTGCTGCACTGCTGTGACTGGATGTTTGATTTCAGTGGGAGGAGCTAAGTGCAGACACGAAACAAAAAAAGAGCTAAGAGTGAAGCATCTTTAAAACTTTAACAGAAGCTGTATAGTGTGAGAGGATTTTTTTAAGAGAATAAATTTGCAGGCAGTAGCTGAAACAGGTATGGTATGTTCTTTTCCAAAAATTCTCTTTAGGGTTTGGATAGAATCCATGGTTTAGATTGATAAACAATAGTAATTTACACTTATTACCTCTGTGTTTTCAGATATCCAAATGTCTGTATTCTCTGCAACATCCAAAACCATGATTCTCAGATGGACTAGGGTCTCCGGAGCCAGCTCATACAAGATTACAGTTGCAGCCCAGACCTCACCTAGCGACCCCATTGCTTTTGCCACATTTGGTCCAAACACAGTAATGGGCTCTGTCAACTCACTGTCCCCAAACATTATATACATCTTCACGATCAATGCTCTGGATAATTCTCAAGAAATACTGAGCACTGCAGCTTTGGTGTCATCCACAGGTAAGATATTTCCTTCAATTCCTGTTCGGTTTGAGCACCGTAATGACACAATATTGTATTGATTGTTTTTAAAGTTCACATGGAAAAAACTTATTGTATTTTATCACATATTTCACTGTGAAAATACTCAACTCTTATATCATTTTACATTTTAAATTGTATTTCAGATTGACTACTTTAAAACACATTGAAATGCAATGACCATGGAGATTGCAACTTCATAAGATATTGTTTCTCCTTATTTAAGGTTGATTTAACAGAGATCTATTGCTGAGAAAGTGGAGGCTCTCCTTTACATTTCACTTCTAAAGTATTCTTTTTCTATATAAAGTGGTGTGTCCTCTTCCTGGATACTATCTTCGATCTGAACTCCTTGTGACTATTTTAGCTCCTGAAGTGATGGATCCAATCCATACAGTGAAGCCAACAGATAGCCAGACCTTGATGGTGAGTTTCAGCTTGAAGACTGGGGCAACTCATTACATCATACGAGTCCAGAACGCCAATGGATTCTTTCGAGAAGACACAGTGTCCTCCTTCCCTGTTGAGATCAAGTCCCTCACACCATACACCGAGTACACACTTAGCATCATGGCTGTGAATTCCGGAGGCCGTAGCCAGCCATCTCTTCCTGTGACTGCAAAGACAGGTATGGATGTTTTTCAGTGCAATGAAAGGATAAAACACTCAAGGGCTGATTTTTGTAAAGAAATGAGTCACAGAGACACTGAAAACCACTTAGTATTGTTCTTGTCAGCCCATATGCCCTGCAGAAGTCACCTAATCTCCCTCTGTGACTTTATACTCATATCATCTCAAGTGAAATCCAGTTTCAGCGTTTGTGCAAATGCAGGTTTTTCTTACCCAATAGCACATCAAGACCCCTCAGGGCCACTCCTCTATAGGTACCTGACAATTCTGTGTCAAACACAATGACATGACCCCATCTTGAAACATAACTGTCACCTCTCCCCTCTCCTCCCATCCCAAGGGGGAAAATCTGATCCAACTGAACCAAACAAACAGTTTCACCATTTTTTGTTTATGAATATGCTTTTTCTTTCACAAAGCTCCTACTTAATGTTAGCTTCACATAAATACAATGCAATACAAAAGTTTATTGTAACAGGTAGGTACAGAAGTCCTTAAAGTATGACACAGTTTTTACCAATTTGCTCCTATACATCACCACAATGGATTATAAAACAAAATGTGATCAAAGTGAAGATTTTCAGCTTTAATTTCAGAGGTTTCACAGAAATATGGCATTTACCATTTAGGAATTACAGACATTTAATGCAGAGAACCTCCATTTTCAGGGGCTCAAAAGTATTTGGACAATTGACTGAGTTTCATTGTCCATTTATGTTATGGCCCATTCCCTCGTCACTTTAAGAGAAATGAAGCAGATAAAAGGTGTGTTGTTGATTTTAGATGTTGAATATCCATTTGGCAGCTATTTGACTGGGGCTATTAATATGAAGTTCAAGGACCGATCAATGCAAGTAAAGGAGGTCATCATTAAGCCGAAAAAACCAAATAACTCTATCAGAGAGATAGCACAAAACTTTAAGAGTGACCACATCTTCAATTTAGGACATTCTTCGAAAGAAAGAATGCACTGGTGGGCTCAACATCAAAAAGGCCTGGAAGAAAGTGGATGATTGCAGAATTGTTTCTTTGGTGAAGAAAAAAAAAGTCACAACATGGAGACAAGTAATGAATACTCTGGAGTAGGTAGGCGTATCATTGTCAAGAGAAGCCTTGAAGAATGTAAATACAGAGGGTTTACAACAAGGTGCAAACCACTGGTAACATTTAAGCACAGGAAAACTACATTAAACTTTGCCAGAAAACCTCTCAAAAAGCTCCAAAGTTCTGGAATCAAATTCTTTGGACAATGAAACCAAGATAACCGTGTATCAGAATGATGAGATGAGAAAAAATGAAGAAAGAAAGGAACAGCTCATGATTCAAAGCACACCACATCATGTGTCAAAAATGGTGGAGGCAGTGTCAGGATGAATTCTGAGGCGTATAGGGCTATATTCTCCTCACATTCAGCCAAATGCTACAAAACTGATAGGATGACGCTTCACAATGCAGATGGATAATGACCCTAAACATACGGCAAAATCAACACCACACTTTTTGAAGACAAAAAATGGAATATTCTTCAATGGTCAAGTCAGTTACCTGATCTCAACCAAATAGAGCAGCTTTTCAGTTACTGATGACAAAACTAAAGGCAGAGAGACCCACAAACAAGCTGCAACTGAAGGTGGCTGCAGTCTTGGATTGGGAAAGCATCCCCAAGGAGAAAACTCAGAATTTTGTTATGTCCATGGACTCCAGACTTCAGGAAGTCATTTACTGGAAAGGATTTTCATCCAAGTATTAAAAACTATTTTTATATTATATTACTTTTTAGTCTGCACTTCAGTCATATTTTGATTGTTTTATTTCAGATCCATTGTGATGGGATATAGAGGCAAAATGACATAAAACTGTGTCATTGTCCAAATACGAATGGACTTAACTGTACACTACACAGAGCAGAGCTCACAAAATACCTAGAAGCAGGATGCAATCAACAATATACAAAATATAGACCTACATCAGAATGTGGCAGCAGTACTGTACACCTAGCAAGGCACATGTAAAACACCTTTTAAGCAGTACAAAATATACATAAGACATACAACAGATCACAGTGAAAAGAATTTAAAGTACAGAATTTAATTTGAAATTTAAGAGTAGACTTGATAGACCAAAATATCTAAAAAGCAGCTTTGTATGGACTGTCACAATGACTTTTTACACACTTTTGTGGTACATTTTGCTGAGACTTTAATTACAACCTAAGTAATAACCAAGTAACTATTGAACATTTTTATCATAAATTATGTATGCTTCTTTGTTAATTATAAACAAAGTGGCCTATTGCAGTCTTTATCTGTGAAAACTTACCTGTTAACATAAAAATATTAATAAACATATTTTCTTCTACAGTTTTGCCTCCCATTGAGTTCTTGGCCTCCTCCTCCCCCAGCAATGACAGCATCGCTGTATCCTGGGGAGTGGTTGCTGACGCCGTGCAGTACACCCTGTCCATATACAAGTTTGGCTCAAATACCAACATGAAGCTCAACACCTCCAGCACCAATCTGACCATCTCAGGCTTGGATGCCGGCTCACTCTACATTATCAAGGGTTTCACGAGGGACCTCGAAGGCCGAGAGGGAGAGCACAGTTTGTACATCAACCAGACAACACGTAAGGAGGCACTTCTATGTGGTTTTTTTTTTTCTCTACTGTGAAGATCAGAGCTCACAGAGCAGGAGACAGACACTAGCTCCTTTCGTCCATGTTCCTTTCCATGAGTCAATGGTACTACTTGAAACTGACACAATAATTAGAACATTTCCCGAAAACAGCAAAATATCAAGAAAATACAGATACAGCCCCTCTACACACAAATTATGACTTGAAGGCATTGGTTTCTATGAGTCTATGCATTATTTTTTAAATGAAAATCCTGTGTACTTTTGAACAGAGTAGTTAAGTCACTACGACTCTGCTAGATTTGCAGCTGTATAAACGTATCTTTATTCCTATTTTTTTGACTGTCTCAGTGGGTGTGTATGTGTTTTAATGTGCATTATGATGAATCATCATGTGTCACTTTATGTTTTCTTCAACAGGACCTCCAACACCATCTTTTCTTAACGTCTCTATGTTGATGAATAACAGTGTGGGTGGGCTCTCTGTATCCTGGGAACTTGATCCTGAGGTCCATGGATCCATCCAGTACCATGTTATGAGTGACCAGAACCTCACGTGTAACTCCACATCCAGCTCCTGCCTCCTGGTGGCAGTGGGCTGTGGAGAAATACACATGATCCAGGTCACCGCTTCGAACGAGGCCGGGCCCAGCTACCCTTCCAGTCCTGTGGTGTTCATCACCTGTGAGTAGTAGACATTTGATTTGTACTCTTTTATCAATTAATATTGTCTGTTATACAGATATCAGTTGGATCAAATTGGTTGATAAGTGACAGAAACAGCAAAGGATATATAAAAATGAGTTGCTAATACATGCGTAATGTTTACAAGATTCCCATTTGCTCAGGTACAGATGTTTAAAGGCACTAGAAGTTTATCAAGTTTGACATCTATAAAAAACAAAACAGCAAAAACAATAATAATTTAAAGAAACACTATATATAGAAGAAATGTAAAAAATGTGTAAAAAGCTCAAAGACTTGTAGAAAAATATAATAGGTTAATTGGTCACTCTAAATTGTCCGTAGGTGTGAATGTGAGTGTGGATGGTTGTTTGTCTCTATATGTCAGCCCTGTGATGAACTAGTGACTTGTCCAGGGTGACCCTGCCTTCGCCCCAAGATGCTGAGATAGGCTCCAAAAGACTATTTGTGTTATGAGTAGTAATATTACAAAAAATCCATCCATCTATCCAGACGTGAAAATCATTGTGCTGTCGTGTCTCTACAGACCCCTGCCCACCACAGTCATTAACTATTATGGAGTCATCAGAAGGAAACTGCTCGCTGGCATGGGACACGGTGCCTCATGCCGAAAGCTACGTGGCCATAATCAAGAGAAATGACGGCAGCGAGGAGAACTGCAACACCACCAGCAACAAATGCACCTATCACTGCAAGTGTGGCTACACCTTCCTGATGTCTGTGTTTGCACTTAACCAGGCTGGCAGCAGTCCTGAAGGACAGGTTCTCAACTACACCACCTGTAAGTAGCAGCTGAGGTGATGCTTAAAAATTCATTATGAAAGTCATTAAGCCATTATGTCATTATGAAACTGATTGTCTTCCCTTCCCTTTTTGAAAGATGATAATCTGAATGTGTTTATCATTGTATCTTTCAGTGCCCTGTTGTCCAGATGACGTATCCATCTCTGTGGTGAGCACTGACACCCTGGAGATCATGTGGACATCCTCAAGGGGGGCAGAGCTGTATGAGACTCGGGCTGCGGACAGTTCAGAAGTCATCTTGTGTAATGACACAGCGCCCATGTGTGCCCTCTCTGACCTCAGTTGTGACAGTTCCTACAGTGTGGTGGTGATGCCTTGCAATGAAATCAGTGGCTGCAATCGAGTATGCAAAGCTCACACGAAAGACACAGGTATCAAATATTTACCCAAATATCCAAATCCTGTTTGTGAACAGTGTAGCCAACTTAATTTCCAAAATTCTACATACAGTAAAATTTGTTTACAAAGAGCAATGAAGTCTTTATTTTCTTATGTGTCACTTTACTTGTTCCTTTGATTAAGGCCTGTTCCTAGAAAAAAATCATAAAAATCCATGCACAAGTTTTTGAATTGTCCTGTTCACAGACAGGCAGACAAACAAACAAACAAATGCAGGCTGGAGCCTATCTCAGAATCTCAGGGACACCCTGGACAAGTCGCCAGTTCATCACAGGGCTGACATATAGAGACAAACAACCATCCACACTCACATTCACACTTACGGGCAATTTAGAGTGACCAATTAACCTAACCCCCAGTTTGCATGTGTTTGGACCGTGGGAGGAAGCCGGAGTACCTGGAGAGAACCCACGCAGGCACAGGGAGAACATGCAAACTATTTATTTTGTGAAAATGAAAATTTAAAACAAACTTTGATTGATGTGTTTCCTCCTTATGTATTTAAACTACCAGAAATGATCAACTAAAGAAACAAACATTAAAAAAAAACCCCATCTATTATTGCCCCTTAACATTTACCGTACATTTATATGCACTTTCCTACGCTTCCATCAGCTCCCTGCATGCCAGTGAATTTGCTGTTGAATCCAAAGAACTCTTCCTGTGTCGGTGTCAGCTGGACCGCACACAACAGGGCCGCTAATTACACCGTGAGCGCATTGGGAGATGACGGCATACACACATGCACCACCAGTGGCAACAGCTGTGACATCACCGACCTTCCCTGTGGCTCCACATACGAAGTCAGCGTCACAGCGACAAGCACTACTGGCCAGGGTTTACCCAGCTACACTGACTCAGTGGAAACAGGCGAGTAGTCGACGGTTTGGAGGGTTGGCGATGAGGAAATACCAATTTTAAAGGCATGTCATGTGCTGATCCACCGCAGGGCCACAAAACAGCTTCAGTGTTCATCGATATTGATAGGTGTACAGATCAGCACCAGTCTGAAAGAGTTAAAGACTGTTGTTGGACCTGGTGGTTTAAATTTCCCAATAGGTGTGTGGTATGTATGATCCAGAGCTGCAATGAGTAATCATTATTTGATTGAAAGAAAATTAATTGGCAGCTATCTTGATAATTGAATGAGCATTTCAGTTTCGAACCAAATTGTGAAACATTTCTATTTTGTTGAATGTCAGGATTTGCTCCTTTGTCATTTCTGGCAGTAAATTAAGAGTCTTTAGGTTTTTATCTCTTGGGTTGAGTAAAGAAGCAATTTAAAGATGTCTCTTTGGGCTGTGAAAAATTGTAATGAGCATTTTTCACTATTTTTTGACAATTTATAAAGGAAATAATTAATTGATTAATTGCGAAAATAATTGGCAGATTAATCAATGATTAAAATAATTGTTAGCTGCAACTCTAGTATAATCAACAATAAGTATGCAAAGACTGATTTTTATTCGTTCACTCTTCTGAGAAGATTTCACTGCATTGCATTTATTTTTTCATAAGGATTCACCAATACTAATATTCTGGGCCGAAACCCATACGATATTTAAAATAACAAATTAGCCGATAACAGTTACCAATATGTATTATATTATTAATTAATTAATTAATTTTTGGTTTAACTTCGACAACTTTAAACCCCACCCCTGCAAGTCATCAGGAATGGTTTCTCATGTTTTATACATAGAAGACCTTGGCTGTCAGAATTTATTTTTTGGAAACTGTCACTGGTGGATGGCAGAACGAAAGCAAAAATCCTCAGATTTTAACTTATTTTGATCATGATGTGCATTGTAATACATTCAAAACACCATTTGAACAAGGTCAAAAATTTGAGTTTCAACAGAGGGGGTCTTTATAGCTGCAGTCAGGTGTATGTAGGCGGATAGTGCAAAGTTAATTAGATCAAATTATCGGCCTGTGGTATTATTGAATGCCACCCTATTTGCCAGCCAACCACATCTGTATTGGTCGATACCAAAATTGAACTGATAAACTGGTGCATAATTTATGGAGTTTAAGTGCATTTGTAAATTTCAGCTAACTATTACATTAGTGAATTTGCACTTCCATGTTTTGCTTTGACATGCAGGTATATCACGTATAGAGTTACCACCAGATTTTTGTCCACAACTTTTTCTTTCTCAACACGATTCTTTGCATTAATGTAAGCCTGTCAGTTTCTCACAATGTTTACTATAAGTTGCCACCATTACTTAAATTAGTAGTTTTCTTTTTATCGTCTTCATTTACAGAGCCGTGCTGCCCGCTGAATCTAACAGTGGATCAGGTGACTCAGGCGATGACCAATGTTTCATGGTCCCGTGCCAAAGGGGCCCATTCGTTCATCACTTCTCTGACATCGTCTCATGGTCATGCCCGCTGCCATACCCAAGAGTCCCACTGCCTCATGGGATGCATCACCTGTGGGAACAACTACACAGTCACCATGGAGGTGTACAGCCACAGCGGACGAAGGTCCAACTGCACCTATCAGGGCTTCTCATCCAGTGAGTGATCATGTTTTCTATCAATGGGAAGGAATCATAATTCATAAGCTGACTTATATTTTATAAGAATAATCGATATCAAATATATAGGGTGCAGTAAGAAGCACTGTGTTTGCCTTCATGTATTTTAGTAGAGGTATAAAGAAACAAAAAATGGAAATACTCAAATGCAAGTACCATACAAATATACTCAAGGACCGTACTTTAGTAACGACTACTCGTGTAGAAAACACAGACAAATCATAGCGATGTTACTGCTTCTTTCCAGCCTCTATCTTACATTAAATCCCTCTCGTAGGTGCTTGTTGTCCGTCAGGTGTCAAGCTCTACAGGATGGCCGGTAACTCTCTGCGGGTGTACTGGCGCAGTGCCGGCAGCAGCCACAGCTACATTACGGAGTTGTTGGGCAGCAGCAACAACTACACCTGCACTGCGTCTCCCGGGGAGAGCAGCTGTGATGTCAGCAATGTCCAGTGTGGGGCTGTCTATAATGTGGTGGTGGCTCCACTCACAACAGAGGGCAGCAAAGTATTGTTCTGCCCTCAAAGACTGTACTCAGGTGGGTACCTAGGTACACAGGGGAGTCTGACAGTGATGTGTGGTCAGGAAAAATCTCATATATTTGTTTATATTTTCAATAGTTAGTTCTCCGATGATGCCGTTTTAAAGTGTCAACAGTTTTTCCATAATATTTTCAAAGGCAAATTGAAAATATTAAAATGTTTCACAGCTGTTTCAGTCACTTTATGCATTTAAATAGATTATAGTGTAGAGGAATTGTATTAACCCCTGGCATTAGAATATTAAATGGTAATGTCCTGTATTTATATAGCGATTTTCTAGTCTTTGTTGACCACTCAAAGCGCTTTACACCACAGGTTTTGCATTCACCCAGTGGTGGCAGTGACTACCTTGCAGGGTGCCACCTGCTCATCAGGAACAGTAACCATTCACACACTCATACACTGATGGCATCAGGAGCAATTTGGAGTTCAGTGTCTTGCTCGAGGACACTTCAACATGTTGACTGCAGGGTCGGGTATTGAACCAGGAACCTTCCGATCATTGAACGACCCCTCTACCATCTGAGCCACAGCCGACCGATTTTAATGTTAGAAGCCTGAACATTATGGATATCAATGAAAACATTCTAACTTGTTTTTTCTTTTGTTCACTTTCAGTGACTTGCCAAGGGAGTAACGTTGCAACAAGTAAGTTTTCTTCCATTCTGAACTTTTAATCTGCGCAAATATCTAAAAGTTTGATATGTAAAGATAAATTCACTGACAGCACTCAACCATTTCTGTTACTTAATGGTTGAAAAACAATTATATATGTATATTATTTTATTTCACCCTGTGTTTCTGCAGTGATTTACAGAGGGAAGAGAAGTGTGGACTAGCATATGGTAAGCATTTAAATATGCAACACTGACATGTTGTGGATGCTTGACTTGAGGCTCTTTTTGGTCGTCTTTTTATTTAATTATTTAAATCTATTTAAGTCTTTATGTCTGTGCAAAACTAACAAGAAACTAAAATATCCTTCCTTGTAAGAACAAATTTGTTAAAACGCATCTGACCAATTAATCAAAACCTTTAAACTGACTCGTGTTGTTAGAAGACATAACTGAATCTTTTATTTATTTAATTTTTTTGTTTTCCATAGATACAATACCAAGTCTCCACATCACTCCTGCCCTACTGGAATGAATTCAGGCTCATAGCTACTATGGAGGAGAATAAACAAGTCCACAATACAGAGATGATAACATGATTGCTGAGAAATATGGTATTGTTGAGGGCTGTTTTTAACAATTATATCAAGTGCTCAAATATATCAAAAACCTGGGCAAGTAAATAAGAGTTTGTGTCCACACAAAAATTGTATTGAGAGAAAAAATATTGGTATGAATGGTAAGTTCCCTTTTATAAAACATTTTATCCAACAATAACCATAACTAAATGAATATGTTGTACTGAGGAAGATGAGACAATGTTGTTTGGGTAATTGCAAATTACATCCTTTTGCAACTAGGTAACCCCCCCCCTCCAAATTAATTATGTAATACGCATAGAAATCTTTTAATGAAACAGTGAAAATGTCCAAATGGCGTATTAAACAAATAAGGAATACATTTGGCCTCATTCATTTTAAAAACAATTGGAGAGTTAAAAAGATTGGAAAAATTTTGTAGCTCTAACCCAAGTAGGAAGCCTCCTGATTATGTGCTGCTGCTGCTTCTTCTCAGGATGGATTTAACCGGTCACAATGTGCATATGAATATATCAGTTAATAAAGAATTCCATGCATGATGTGTGTGTGTGTGTGTGTGTGTGTGTGTGTGTTTTATTTTGTTTTGTACACGAAGTGACACCGTAAGAGAAACCAATGGTTACATTTAGCCGTAACTCAGTCAGTAATATCACAATTTTGTCTATCATTATTATTATTGTGCTGTTCTCTCCTGCCCCCCCCGGGCATAAATAAAGTATTCTGAATCTGAATCTGAATCTGAATATTAGAACTCTGGTCTGCAATTTGACCTCCATGTACTTTGAATTCTCATCACTGGAGATAGGAGATGTCTTTAAAAGGGACCATCCTCTCTGTCATCATCTGCAGCGCAAAGTTTGACACTGACTCAACTTGTTGATCGGATGTAGTTATTCGTGGAATAGATGAAATCTCATGTTGCCTTAGCCTCTCACCAACTCTTCCTACACTTTTCTCAGTTCTACTATTGAGAACTGCTCAATAGAAGCTTACCATTAAGTGAGCTTTTGTTTGTGTGGGTATTGGGGTGAGGATACAGCTGTATGGTTGGGATGTGAGAATGAGGGGGTGGTTGTGGTGCATGGTCTGGTATTGCTGTAGTCAGGCTACAACTAACTGTAGCATGTTTTGTTATAGAACTCGATATGTCAAAGGGAGAATAAGTCTCATTAATCTTACATATCAAATCATTCAACATCAACAACTGACTAATACCCTCGTATTAAAGTCCCAACAAGCTTTCAGACCGTAGATAGGAAAGGACATAAATAACGCAGCTCTTCCCTGTCGCAGCAATGCTTATTGCAATCTTGTTAGTTAGTGCTCGAAAGTCTGAACAACCTCTTCTTGATGCTCCATGCCAGTTCTTTGCTTGTCGTAGACTGCAGACTACATATGCATGTATGTAGTCTGTAGAGTGTGTTGGCATGATAACCCAGCAAGGGGGCTCCCAAGTTAATGTGGTGTGTCAGTCCCTTAGTTCAACAGTGCAGGTTCCTAACAAAGACCCTTGTCCTTGGTCTCTGATACCCGCCAGCTGACTCCTGGGCTGGCACCTCGGTCACATGTTCTTTGTATTTCTGGATCTGCTCCCTGACAATCATGAAGAGCAGAGATTGCGGACGAGCCCCCACATTTGACAGAATGTCTGTTACCTGAGCTCGTTATAAGATGAGGCCGAAACCCAAGCAGAAAAGAGCCTGGGCACATCACCACCTTTGCTCGTTAGTTCCGCTCCTCACTTTCCTTATAAATTATGGTTTCTCGTCATAACAAATGTGGGATGAATCATTTGACATTCAGTGGTTTGTTTTGCAAAGAGTGAAAAATTAAGCTTGAATGAGCAATTAGCATTTATATCAATAAACAAAAATATATATTATATCAATAAACAATAGTATCCCTGACCGGAGGGTGCAGCAACAACCTTTTCCCCATCAGGGTAAATTACAACATGCAGGCAGTGAGCCAGGGAGCTATGGGTAGGCCAACACCTGCCCTCTGCCCCTTACCAAGAAAAACTCCAGCAATAAAATAGGAATGTGATCCCTCTTGAGTAGGTTTTGTTCTAGAACCTGAGCTGTGTGTTGATGTGAGATGGATTATATTTAGTCAGTATGTCTCAACCTACCGTACAAGCTCAGGTTCCTCCACCACCAAAGAGTTGAAGTTCCAAGTCCTAACAACCAGCATCAGTAATCGGGGATCAGACTGCCACACTATCCACTGCAACAGACCCGTTTGGCTCCTCATGGAGGTGGTGGCCAAACCAGAGGATGGACCCATGTCTTCTCTTTGGGTCGTGGCCAGCTGGACCACATGGCTGGAGGCTGAGCCTTCAGGTGCTCACCTACAGTCTCCTTCCCTAGGCCTGGTTCCAGGGCGGGGCCCAAAAACCACTCCCAGCAGGGTGCACAGATCTTTGTTACCAAACACCATAAGGGGTCTTCTTGAACTACATATTGTCTGGCCCTTCACCTAGGTCCAATTTGATACGTGATTGATATGAAAAATTTGGAAAGGTATAAGAGGAGAGAGAACTGCTAAAAAACTACTTTGTCATCCCTCGCTTTTCTTGATCCTTGTGTGCACAGCAGGGTGTGGCTTGGAGGCAAAGTGGGAGTGCAGTTCGTTTAAGTCTGCAGCGTGAGTCTTGTCTCTTCTCAAACGTACAGCCTGCTGCTTTAATCAAAGCATCTCTGGTGTTTACAATGAGATAATTGTACATCTGAAAATGTACATATGTATTCATCCTTCCATGCTTTTTGCTTTTTGAACACAAACTGAGCCACCAGTGACATAGGACCCCCATCCCAGAAACATTTGTAACCCTGTTCCTGTTTTGCACCATAAGTTTCAGTTGGCTTAAGTCCCTCAAAACACAAAATGAGTACACTGGGCCCTGTGAGCCCTGTATAGGTTACCTGTCAGTGGGGAATAGTTGCCATTCACAACTAAAACAAAGAATATGACTCATTCAAAAAGGTGACTTTGTTGAGACTCACCAATCTGGTAGGTTTTCAGCAGATTATGTAACATGTCAATGAGACTGTTTAACCCCTCTTGCCATAACTGCACACCATCATTCGGTCTTTGTAAGACAGATCCACATGTTTGTACAAATGAATACCTGTCCTTTTTGGGCTACTTTTTACTGTAAATAATCTCTGCTTTCTTTAAATAGAGATATCAACAACAGCACACCAAGGTTGCAAACCTTCCCCAATTAAACAATCGGTTGCTTCTATGAGAAATGGGTCACTCTACAGACTCTCCACACGCTACCTATCTTATACCAATCAACTTACGATCAAATTGGACAAAGAGAGAGAGAGAGAGAGAGAGAGAGAGAGATGAACATTTATTGATCCCCTTACAGGGGGAATTCAATTTGAAAAAGCAGCACAATGGAACAGAACTGTCAGCACGGGGTAAGAAATTCACTAAGCAAGAAAAATAAATGAAAAAGAATATAAGAAATTATCCTCAAAAAATATAATATAATATAAACCAGAGATTCTATAGGATAAAAGAATCTATGAACATATCAGCCAAAGATATAGCTAACTCCTGCAGGAGTTGATAGAGGCCAAACTGGAGTTTGAAAAGATAGAGACTATGGAACTTACATTCCTCAGCCTAACAGAGAGATGCAATACTTGAAAATTAGCGTCTGTAAGCCTCCAGCCTCTATAAGCACATGCATGACAAATTTGTAATGTCAATTTACCAGCTCAAACAACATGTTCAATAACAAACTGGGCTGGATCCTGGAAGCTGCATCTGCTCCTAAACTTAAAGCTAGGGTTCTTAATGTTGTCAAGCTAGCCCTTTTTTTTAATTTCTTTCCATTTCTTTTCTATAAAAATAAATAAATGTTTCTTTTATAAGAAAAAAATGTAAATGCCTGTTATATGTGTGCAAATTAGATTACACATTAAATAATTTATTTCAGGACCTGGAGGTAATTGCTTTTGCGGCAGCTGACAACAAAATGGACTTTTGAGTTGCAACCACAGCTGCCACCCCTGTTTTGAATAAACCAATTCGAAAATATAGCAAACATGGGAGGAAGATGTGGGACAGACAGAATGTGGTCACTATGTTGTGCTGACATGGCAAATCGGTTTCATCTATAGTTGCAGCTAGATGTCCCTGGCCAAGAAAAGATCTTCATTTTTAATTTTTCCCCAAAATATTTGGATTTGTGATCAGCACATACAGAAAAGATTTCTGCCATCCTTGAAACTCACCATGGCTCTCTCCATGCCACCCCATAGATATTTATTTAGATCTCCCCCAGGTCAACTGGTGCAATTAGCATCTTAACAGCCTTACAACAAGAGATGTTTCCAGAAGAAAATCAACATATGTTGTGTACACTGGCAAAATCACTAGTTTTAAATTTACTTAGGTGTTATAAGACACCAATACCATGTCTGTACACCAAACTGTTGAAGAACAGCTTTAAATTTACCCTGGGTCTGCTGTCAAGAATAGAAGGAAGTTAGAGATGTATCCCTTGTGTATTTTTAGTTGCTCTTATCTTCCATATGAGGCTGCTACTCTTTACACAATTTACACGAATGAAGAAAGTGGTAAATTTCCTCTTTTATAGAAAAAGCGTGGTTAACCTTCTTTTAATCCTCAAGTTTGATTTAATGTTCTTTGATGATATTGTTGACTTATACGGGGTACTTGCTATGATGCCATAATGCTGTTAGCAATGCAAAGCGTTTGTAGGAATATCATTTTTAAGTGCAGGTTCAGACAATGCTGTGACTTAAATGTGTTGAGAAATTTGTGGGAAGTTGCATCTCAAGATCCTAAATAGCTGAGACCTGTAAGAGTCTACCTGAGACCAATACCTTTACATGAAAATACAGTAAATATCAAGGCGTTCACATCATTGTCCCTGTTTACACTGCCTCAGAATTGCTCTATTGTTTAAGATGGGCGGCTTAAGTTTCTTTGCAGATTTGTGGCATGTATCCGCTTTCATGTTGAACTTTTTTTTTTTTTTTTCTAATACAGGATGAGCAACCACGTTATAGCTCTTTATTTATCTGTGGTAAAAGATCCTTTTCAGCTCCACATGTAGTTTACATGCAACCAATTTTGTGATGACTCCTAGGAAGTGATGAAGGTCTTTTTTTAATCAAAATCCATTGCCATAACATCAAAAAGAGACCCAAGTCAGTGACTGTTCCATTATAATGTGTTTCACAAGTGCATACAATTTAGAGTCCCAATTCCCAAGTTTGACTTTGGTTTCAGTGGGACTTGTCTCCATTGCTTGGACGGTCACACCCAGACCTTTATCTCTTTGGTTCAGGTCTTTCACTGTGTTCTCATGTATTGTTACAGGGATGAAAAAGACTGCTAACAAAGAAACATGGCTATGCGTGAAGGCAGAGCATGCTTTCAGATTTTTGATATTCACAAATATGCAGATGAGGAGGAAGGAAAACAAGAGACTTTATCGAATGCATCATATAGCTAAAAAGAGAGAAATACACAAAAACATAAACAATGGCAGATGTAATGTATTGAGAGTTCACACAGCTCGGACTACTGCTATGGGCGACTATATATATCTTCTATTAAAGGGAGACTGGTGTGTTAGTAGGTCAGAAGAGAGAAAGCTGCATGTAAATGGTGGCCTCTTCATACAAAAGTTATGACATTGCTGTCATAAGATGGTCAGAGACCTGTTATCAGTTTGAAATGAATCACTCAAGTTTGAAGTGGATCCCCTCATATTTTTTCCCTTGAATCCCTTAGTGTTGTCATTAGTGTTACAGTATTAATAAGTAGAACTCGGAGTAAAGAAAACATATGGTGAATTGAATTCTTGACTAATATGTCCCATTGCTTATGCTTTTCAGAAATTTTTATCAATTTCAGAATAATATATTATTTTTTTAAATGAGCCTAATAATAATAATACTAACAATGACATAAAATCTTATCTTTTATTGTTTTTACTCAGTGATGTAGCTTTAAAGATAACAATAACTGATGCACATTTGATCATAATGGCAAAATACAGACGGGTTTCAATTTCTAAAAGCTATCATTGTTATCATATGACACTTTATGAATAATACTTGTTTGGGTTTGACTGCAGCCCAATAAGGAGTTAGACTTGTTATAAATGAATAAAGGCTTAATAGACTCATGACAAACATTTGTATAATCTTTTTGTGATCTTAGGACAAATAGGGTCTGAAAAAAAATTATCTTAAAATTGTCCTTGCCCTTTTTTGCAGTGGAATTCGGAAATATTAATTAAAAAAAAGCAAATGTTCTTCAGTATCAAGCTGTTAAAATAATAGCTTTTGAACTACTAAGGATGCCTCACATTCAGGTTTCCAAACATCAGGCTAAACCAGAGAAATGTGGACCACCTGCTGAATATAATTTAAATTCTCATTGTGGCTATGCAAACTGTGAGGGCATGAGAGCCTGTGTGATAGAAAGAGAAAGAAGGGCACATAGACGGACCTCCTTTTAACCTATGATTTGAGGCAAACTCATCAACTTCTCGGCCCTCCATCCCTCCCTCCTTACTGCCCGTGGCAGTTGGTGGGACAGCCTGGCCCAATTTGGGGAATACTGATTGGTTCCCATGCACGCTGGGCTAAACCTCAAACAAATCCAGAACACCTTTTGTATTTAGCTCCCTTGTATACTAAACTAATTGTAATCCTGGACTCAAAGCCAAAGATGGGATTGCTGGGAGCCATAGGCTTTTCTTTAGCATTTGTATCTCTAATTCAGGTAAATGCCATTTTTCCTATCAAAATGAAAATGCAAAACTTGTATAAATCAGTACTGAAACAATTATACCTGATTTAACCTTTGTTGTTATTTACAGACACCTTATAGTGCAGAAGGTAAGTACTGAAAAATTAATTTAAATAATCTTTTAAAAACCCATGTATGTTTGGATAACTTGATTTCTTGTAGGATTGGTTTATCAATATTTAGAACGCACAAAATATCATAGGGAAGTCACTGAGTGTAGTTCAGATAAAATAGAATAATGGCAAATTTCGAAAACTATTTGACTTTTGAGCATTTTTGACCATTTCTTATTGTTATTATTCTATTGCTTTGTAAGCTTCAACTCCAGTATGTTCATCTCTTACAGGGTGTAACATACTGAAAGCAGAGCCCTCAGGCCCCTCATCAATTCTGGTAAAATGGGAAAAATATACCGGGGCGACCAACTACTTTTTGGACCTCCGGATCAGAAACAATACACAGGTCGCACCAGTGGTTGTCACCCTGCCAGTGTCCCAGACAGAAAAGGATGTCAAGGGTCTGAGGCCTGGAACTCAATATAGTGTGACTCTCAAAGTCTTTCAGTTCTACTTTGTGGTGTGCATGGATACAGATGTGGCAAGCACAGGTGAGGAATAAGATAAATAATAAGTTTACGTTGAATCTCTTTAAGTGTGACAGTGTTTGGAATGATTGCTTTATTCGTTAGAGATATTTATCATGGGATATGTTGTTTAAACAGGATAATATTGATGATATGAGCAGTATAAACTTAGCAATATGATTTAGGTCATGCACATTTATAATGCAGCATAAACACAGACCCAACTCCGGCATGAAGCATCCTGAAAACAATGTTTTCTTCACTGCCCATCCCTCCCAGTTCCCGACACATCACAGATAGTAGATGGCCTGGCAATTTCAAGTACTTCCATCATGATACAATGGACCGAAGTGCCGTCAGCGGACTACTACTACCTGCTGGTGCTCTCACAGGCCACCGGACAGAAGCTCAATCTGACCTACACCACCACCAAGGCAGTAGTGCAAAACCTGCATCCCTCAACCAACTATGACTGCTACGTCTATACGGCCAACCAGGCCGGCCTGGGAAGCAAGAGCAAAGTGAGGACCGTCACGACCTGTGAGTGCTCAGATTCAATCCACCTGGGATAGAAAGTTTTAAAGAGTAGTCAGAAGATAAATAATCAGTACATTACAAACTTAAAACCTTCTTAATGTTCATTTTAAATTATTTCATTTACATTTTTAAGATGCAATTTAGATTTCGATTTTACAGGAAAGGTCAAAGGTGAAAGAAGTACTCTAATCTTGTATTTCGGTAACAATGCGGAAATACCTTGTTACGAGTAAAAGTTATGCATTCAATTTCTTAAGTTAGTCAGTAAAAATAAAAGAATATCAGCATGAAAACATATTTCAAGTTCCGGAATGAACGTACTCCTTTTGCAGAATAGCATTTTTCATAATAATGGTATTTATAAAGTGGGATTATAGCTATTTCTGCATTAGTTTAATGTGATCCCCACTTGAATATTAAAGATGTTGACATTGGTTTATGACATTTGTGTTGGGAGTTAAATGACATTTTTAACTATGTTATGATAATTTGAGTTATTAACTAATTCAGCAAAGTATCTTCTAACTAAAGCTGGGGGAGTATGTATGTACAGTATAAATACAGTAGAGTGTAAGTGCAGTATTTCATTTGAATTGTAGCAGAACAGAAATATATAGAAAAACAAAATGAATGTATAATAATATATGTAAGTACAAATACCTTGAAGTTATATTTAAGTGAAGTAAACACTGAATCAATTTCCATCACTGGTTGAGATAAATATATGGAGGAAGTATTAAACTCTAATAACACACGTACAGTACAGCATCAGAGCAAGTAACAAGGACCAAAAGTGGCATTTACTGTTACGGATAAATTATTATTACAGGTAAATCATACTTATATAAATGTTCTCATAAAACTTATGAAAATGTAAATTCCTTACTAAATATAGCATCAAATTAAGTTAAGTTAAGTTGGTTTGTAAAGTATAAATTATCTGTGTTTCTAATTTGGGAAACGTTGCAGAGTTCATGTTAATTTAAATGCTACCAAAATAAATAGTAAATTTGAGATTCCAGATATCTCGCTACATTGTATATCTTTGCTGAACTTGTCATTGGCTGTAATAGCCAAACATAAACACATACATTGAAAGGTAAAAATGACCTTTGTTGGTTTGTATCAAAATAATAAAGCTTTATACGTCATCTTTAGACTGTAAATACATGATCAGATAGAATATCCTCATGTCTTTCTGTAGTGATAGAGCCACCAGCGATCGTCACCGCAACACAGACTGGTTGGGGTACAGCGAGGGTGTCTTGGTACCCGGTGGAGGATGTTCTGATGTACCAAGTCACCATCCGGGACATCGATGACCCCAGCAGCCGGCTGTCGGTGTACAACATCTCAGACACCAAGCTGGATGTTCAGGGCATTCTCCCGTGCTCCACCTATCTGATATCCGTGTCTTCGTTCAACCATTTCCTGAAGCTGAGCGAGCCCACGGACTACAAGTACACCACCAACAGTGAGTGAGCAGAGCCACACCAATATCCATGACCTGGTGATCAAGATCTAGGTCAGCTATTCTCTCTGAGGCGTTCCCTTCAGACAGGCAGAATATGATCCTTAGGGGAATAAGGATTCAAACGCCCCGGCAACGTACTTGTTGTTGAGTTCGTCACGAAAGCATATACCTAAGAAAAAAAAACGAAATAGGTTTATTTCAGTCTGTTTACATATAATAAACATGTGATATCTAGTTTAGCAGTATAATGTAATAGTTTCAGACAGAAATATCATGAAAAGCATGAGTCCAGTCACAACCAGTAGAAAATTGGCCAAGAATAGAATTATTTCTAACCTGACATCTTCCGATATTAAATATACATTGACTTTTTTTCACATGCAATGAAACAACATTAATGTGCTTTAATGCGCCTTGTTACATGCAGAGCTGACACCAGTGTCATCGGTGTCCGTGGACTACACCTGCACCACTCATTCTGCCACCGTACACTGGTCGGCTGTGTTCGGCGCTGACTCCTACAAAGCCATGGCGATGGGCGACAACGGCACGCAGTTGACGTGCACGAGCCTGGGCACCAGTTGTCAGATCGGCGGCCTGACCTGTGGCCAGAGCTACGTGGTTCATGTGACACCCGTGTCAGAGAGCTGCACAAACATGTTGAACACCACCTCGGCCACTTTTCAGACAGGTGAGACACATTTATCACAAAGGAAAAGACAAGGATCTCTTAACATGTTGGGTGCTATCAGATATTACTATAGTTGCATTTTCTCAAAGTCCATTTTCAACAGGCTTAACTCAGAGAGCCGTCTGTCCCCCTTAACCACATACTGAGCTGTTATTTGTAAATTCTGCTCTATATACTGTATATGAACAACGGTCAAAGCACTAAACTAAAAAAAAAATAACAAAAAGCAGCATATTACACTTCACAAAAAGGCCAAAAAAAAGCAAACAAATCCAAAGACAGGATTTTACCCAAGCGAAACAATCATCACTGTCAGCTAACTGAGTGTTGGATGCAAATTTTGGCTGATATCCATTTTTACCTCCGCCCTGGTAACTATTTTGTGAACACCATTATTCCTTTCCTCTCACATATCCCTCCATTCTGTGAGAGAACCTGTATGAGATTGTCTGTCCAGCCACACCCCTGAGGCCACATTGTCCATTTGGATGAGGCTGAATATTATTTTCAAGTAATTGTGACATGTTAAGGAATGTTAAATGGTGTAACTCAGAATGATGAAGAACAACCTTTTAGGAAATTCCTAATTGCTCAACCAAAAGGAAATTGTCTTTAATCCACATTTTCCGACGTTAAGTTGTTATAACTATTGGTTGATTCTTTTTAATTCTTATTTTAATAAAGTACACCTAATCATGGGTGAATATCTCAATTTGATAATGGAAACGTTCGTCTGAGGTTTTGTATGTTCAACCAGCAATACAAGAAATGCCAGCGGGCGGTATTGGAACACTACATATAGATCTAGTTTTCCTAAATTCACTAGAGTGGCGCGATCTATTCTAACAGCATTTCTGTGACAAATATCATAAAGATACTTTCGGCATGAATTTATGTAGTCATTAAATATGTAAAAAAAAAAAAAAAGCTTAGTTAACAAAAGCAGAAGAAGCAAATAAGTCAAAATATTTTTGAAATAACAACTTATGGACAATTATGTTTCCAAATGTAGGTGACTGATATATGCACAAAACTTCATAAATTCAATTATAGGGGGAACCATGGAGGACATACTTTCTTTGAGCATTAATACCTCAGTGGTTGGTCATGCTGCAACACTGATACATGCTACACATATTTTTCTACTCTAAAGGGCTATTTGCTACACAAGATGATGTGAGTTAACGTCAAATACAAAGAGTTCCATTATCACAACCTACCTCAGACTGGGATGAATTGTGGCACTATTAAAATAAAAACTTTACTTAACTATGATCCAATGTTTTGAAACCTAAAAACGCATTGTTTTCAATCTATAGTATAAGTGTTTCAACGCATATTATTATATACTTAAGTGTACATGTTTGCAATGATATGGATGTTGAGGGGGTCAATGCTCAGTTTTTCCAGGGAAGGGTGACCACCCTGATCCCCCTGATTTCCACACATGCACCTAATCAGGCCATATCAATCTGCAGTCATTTGGGAATAGCTGTTTACAATAGCTTATGTTTAGTGTTTTGTCTAAATAACTGGGTTTCCTATTGAGCGCCGCTGTCTATATCACATTGTTTTGGGAACAGCATGCTAAGAATGAGCCCGTGTTAGTGTTAAACCTGAACCCTCACGCCCTGAAAAGTAACACTGCATAATCTTCAGTATCAGGGCGTTTTAACATGAACGGGGATTTGACTCGCTCACTCATCCGTCTATCTATCTATATATCCTGTTTTCTTTCAGTTCCCTGCCCTCCACAGAAGCTGGAGTTATTGCGAGATTGCTCCAGTGAGGTCATTGTATTTTCCTGGGAACACACAAATAATACGGATCATTACATAGCCAAGGCAGTGGACTCTCAGGTATTGTATGCTGGTTTGTTTACAGCAGCAATGTTCAATGCACAAATCATTTATTTTACAAGAAAATGTTCTTTTATCAAATAAGATCGCTTTCTTGCTGTGAGAAAAAAACAAAACAGTGCCACGCTTTATTTTGAATATGAAACCATAGCCACCTGTCAGTTAACCTACCTTATTATTGCAAATACTGGGCATGTAGCTAGCTTGATTTACTGTAAAATTCATTATTTTGGGAATTAAATATTCTTGTTTGTCTACCCCTACAAAATTGTTTAAAAAATTGTGTTTTTATAGTTGGTTAGATATATACGGTATCTACAGAAACTATTTCCTGACTAGGAGCTGTGACATCATGAGGTCTTTAAATTTTTAAGTTTTTTTGCATATAAGTAAAACAATAAGAATAAAAACAGAATATAATGTGTTAATTTGTGGTCCTAGAAACGCTAGTAGACAGATTTTGTTTACCTTTAAACACAGACTTCTTTGCTGTTAACCCTTTTTAAAGTCTTCGTGCTAAACCATGCTAACTAGCTACTAGCTTCCTATTTAGCCTACAGAGCAGTGACACATACAGTTTATTTATTAGACCGCAAATGGGCATATTCCCGAAATACTAAAGCTAAAATGTAATGAAAACTGATTAACATGAAATTATTTTGATTCTCTGTCCCCAGGGGGTGGTTCAGGAGTGTTTGACTGAAGACAATTCCTGTTATTTCACACACACGGTGTGCGGACGACACTATTACTTCACAGTGTACTCCATCACAGGCCAGTGCAGAAGTCAGATTAGTTCTACTGTTGACATTCGCACAGGTATGACTGCACTACTACAGTAAAAGGGTATTATTAGCAGTTAACACACATAAACCCAGGATTTCGTGTAATAAAACATAACTTTGTGTAACTTTTCAGTGAGTTTGTTCAGTCATTTTACATCACAGGTCATTAAGCGTTCTTAGACAGCAAGGTTGCTCTTTTTTGAACTACAAAAATACATAACCAGGGACAATTTGAGGCAATGTATTCCTAAATTTTATTTTTGTACTTGCATTTTGTACTTGTATTTTTGCTGCTATGAAAAAGGTCCTGGCAATTTCAGAAAGGTTGCTGGGTTGAAGTGCTTAACAGAGGAGTTGTTCATCATGTGAGCACCTTCTGGTGGATACTCTTAAATCTGATACAGCTGCTACAACTGACAGTCTGTCCTTTCACTTGCTGCAATGTGTTTCAGCCCTGTTATTTCCGGTTTTCACATGTCTTTCTAAGCGGTATATGCAGACTAATTGAAAGAATGAAAGTACCTTAATCCTTGGTTTTGTTTGCCGGTCTCCAGCACCCTGTATCCCCAAGAATCTTCAAACTTCAGCTGACTGCAGCTCCGATGTTCTGCTCAGCAAGTGGGACCTTGCTGAGGGGGCTCTACTTTACACTGTGGAGGCCTTCGGCAACAAGGGAAAGAACAACCGCTACAACTGCAGCTCAATGTCCAACAGCTGTGCCATTGAGGGCGTCCACTGTGGGGACTACTTAACCATCTACATCACAGCCTATGATGATGAATGTGCCAGCCCGAGGACCCTGGGGCCTGCAGCTGAAACAGGTAAAGACTATTTATCAACAATGCAGGAAAAAATGTTTAGATTTTACTTTACATAAATCAAATAAAAGATTTGTACATCTAAGCTTATTTAACTAATGTAAAGAAGATAATGGAGATATCAGCAAAATATACTTTGAGTATCCAATGTGCTACTTCTCATAATGAGTGTAGTCCTTATTTCTAGAGTATAACCTAATATAAAACAGCAACTGGGGGTCACAAACCAGTGTATTTCCAGTGCCCGTCCTAAACCTGGATAAATGGTGTGGGTTGTGTCAGGAAGGGCATCCGGCATAAAATCTGAGCCAAATCAAACATGCAAACACGAAAATGAATTTCATGCTGTAATGCTCGGGGCCTGGGTTAATGACGACCGCTACTGGTGCTGTTGACAAACAGGGTACTGGCAAAAATGTTGCTACTGAAAAACAAGAGGAGGGAAACACATTAGGAAAAACAGAGAGAAGAGGAAAGTCAAGAGTGTACGATTGAGAGTAGGAACTCTAAATGTTGGCACAATGACAGGCAAAGGTAGAGAGCTGATACAGAGAAGAAAGGTAGATGTTTTTTGTGGGCAGGAGTCCAGGTGAAAGGGCAGCGAGGCTAGAAACACTGGAGGAGGGTTCAAACTGTACTATCATGGTTTGGATAGAAAGAGAAATCGAGTAGGTGTGATCCTGAAGGAGGAGTATGCAAAGAATGTCGTAGAGGCCCATGACTGTGAGGCTGGAAATTGAAGGTGTGATGATGAATGTTGGCAGTGGTTATGCCCGACAAGTAAGCTGTAAGGTTGAAGAGAAAGAGAAATTCTGGAGCGAGTTAGATGAAGTGGTAGAGAATATTCCCAGGAAGGAGGGAGTGTTGATTGGAGCAGACGTCAATGGGCATGTTGGTGAAGGGAACAGAGGTGATGAAGAAGTGATGGGCAGGTTTGATGTCAAGGAAAGGAACCTGGAAGAACAGATGGAAGTGGATTTAGCAAAAATAATGGAAATGGCTGTGGTGAATACCTACTTCCAAAAGGGAGAAGAACACAGGTTGACATGTAAGCGTGGAAGCAGGACCAAACAGGTGGACTCCATTTTGTTTAGATGATGCAGTCTGAAAGAGATTGGAGACTGCAAGGTAGTGACAGGAGAAAATGTTGCTAGACAGCATCGGATGTGTAGGATGACTCTTGTGGTGAAGAGAGAGCAAAGGCTGAGCAGAGGATCAAATGTTGGAAGCTGAAAAAGGAGACTGCTGTGAAGACTTGAGGGAGAGGGTCTTGAAGAACTGCCATATGACTGAGTAACTACAGCAGCAGCGATGAGGGAGGTGTTTGGTGTGTCATCTGGACAGATGTAGGGTGATAAGGAGACTTGGTGGTGGAATGAGGAAGTACAGTAAAGTATTCAGAGGAAGAGGTTGACAAGGAAGAAATGGGATAGTGAGAGAATGAAAGAGAGTCGACAGGAATGCAAGGAGATGCAACGTAAGGCAAAGAAGGAGGTGTCAAAGGCTAAACAGAGGGCGTATGATGAGCCATATGAGAGGTTGGACACTAAGGAAGGAGAAAAGGATCTGTATCGTCTGGTGAGGCAGAGGGATCGAGCTGGGAAGGATGTGCAGCAGGTTCTGGTGATTAAGGACAGGGATGGGAATGAACTTAAAAGTGAGGAGAGTGTGCTGAGAAGATGGAAGGAGTACTTTGAGGAGCTGATGAATGAAGAAAATGAGAGGGAAAGAAGAGTGGAGGGTGGAGGAGGTGAAAACTGTGGAACAGGAAGTTGGAAAGATTAGTGAAGATAAAGTGAGAAAAGCTTTGAAGAGGATGAAGAATGGAAGGCAGTGGAAGAAAACCTTGAGAGGTGGAGGTATGTGCTGTAAAGAAGAGGAATGAAAGTCAGTCACAGAAAGACAGAATACATGTGTGTGAATGAAAGGGAGACAAGTGGAACGGTGAGGTTACAGGGAGTAGAGGTGGAAAAGCTCCATGAGTTTAAGTGCTTGGGGTCAACTGTTCAGAGCAAAGAAGAAGATGCGAGTGCAGGCAGGGTGGAGTGGGTGGAGAGGAGTGTCAGCAGTGATCTGTGACAAAAGAGTAGCAGCAAAGGTGAAAGGAAAGGGTGACAAGAGGGTAGTGAGACCAGCAATGTTGTTTGGTTTTGAAATGGTGGCACTGACCAAAAGACAGGAGGCAGAGTTAAAGATGTTGAGATTCTTTTTGGGAGTGACGAAGATGGATGGGATTAGGAACAAGCACATCAGAGGGACAGCACAGGTCGGACGTTTTGGAGCAAAGTTAGAGAGGCCAGATTGAGATGGTTTGGACATGTGCAGAGGAGGGACAGTGGATATATTGGTAGAAGGATGCTCAAGACGGCGCTACCAGGCAGGAGGCAAAGAGGAGATTCATGGATGTGGTGAGAGAGGAAATGCAGGTAGATGATGTGAGAGAAGAAGATGCAGAGGACAGAGAGAAGATGGACTCAGCACCTGCAGCTGTAAGCGTTTAATCTTGTTCTGATTTGTCCCCTGTCCCTCTGCAGTCCCATGCACTCCTCAGAATGTATCAGCTCTGAAGGAATGTGGGGCCGACGCCATCACAGTGACCTGGATCAGCAGCGGCAGTGCAATTTTTTACGTTGCCATGGCTAAGGATAGCAAAGGCATCATTCACAGCTGCAACTCCATGGATGTGACCTGCAAGATCGAGGGCTTGAAGTGCAGCACCAACTACACAGCGTACGTCATCACATCCAACTTCATGTGCAACAGCTCTGAAAGTGAGATGGTCACAATAGAGACAGGTACTATCAAAGCTTTTGCTTCTCTTCTTCTTGTTGAGCTTACTTTAAAGCAAACAAAAGGAGCAATGAGAGAAATGCATTTTTCATATTTCATTGTATGAATAGTTAACAGCATTTATGTAAAGCAAATGTTCAAATCTGTGAATCCAGAGAAATTTGTTAGTTCATGAATTAATCTCTGAGTGTCTACAGCCTCTTAATTTTCTTTGGGGTTTTTTTCTACTTATTAACTTTACATTTGTTTCATTTCAGCTGCATGTCCACCAGATCAGATTACTGCCTCCGTGGACTGTATAGCCAATGAGGCTCTGATTTCGTGGCGTGGCCAGCCTAAAATGAACTCCTACACTGCCACCATTGTGGATGAAGAACAAAGGCTTCTCAGCTGCAGCTCCACCAATACCAGCTGCAGCATACCAAACCTGAAATGTGGCCAGCTCCTCACTGTCACTGTCTGCCACCATGATGGCATGTGCCCCAGCATGCCCTCTAAGCCCATCTACATGGAATCTGGTAGAAACACCTGGAAACATGTGATTCTCTCCTTCATGTCACTATATTGTTTCTCCAGCCTTCATCATTCTCTTCTCTCCCTTTATAGTTCCTTGTGGGCCCGGAGTGAATGCCGACATAGACTGTAAATCCCAAGCACTGACTCTCAGCTGGGATGCATCGAGTAATACAGAAGGCTACATAACAGTAATCTCAAATAGCAGCAGCCAGATGTCCTACAACACCACAGAGCCTGCACTGAAGATCAGCATGCTGGAGTGTGGACTTGATTACTCTCTGAAAGTTATGTCATTCAATGGCACCTGTATCAGCCAACCGTCAGTACTACCTGTCCGGCAAAGTAAGAAAGCGTTGAAAGCGTTGTTTGTTGAGTTAAATTGCTTTGAATAAATATTGTATAATTTTGTCATTTGCAAAGTAAGAACAAACTGCCCTTCCTACAGTTTCTGCAGCTATCATGCTTTACAGTACCACATCTTGTAGACAGTTTCTTGAAATGTGCTAAATTGATCTGAGATTTTGTCTCCTTCAGTACCATGTGTGCCCAATAATGTGGTAGTAAGGAGAAACTGCAGCCAGAGTTTTGTACAAGTGGCTTGGCAAGCAAGCCGTGGCGCCCTAACCTACCAAGCAACAGCAAAGGATAGAAATGGCCAGCGCTTCCTGTGGTCTTCCAACGAGACGACATGCAGGCTGGAGGGCCTAATATGCAGCCAGATTTACACTGTTGGAGTGGCTGCCATGGGCAACAACTGCACCAGCAATGAGAGCTCTGCTCAGATACTAGAGACAGGTAAAGAAAAGAGCAGGAATAAATCAGAGTTGAAATGATTTGTAACTCTGAAGTCCTCTCAAATTCCAAGTCATAGCATCTGTCTGTTACATGCTCCTCCTCTGCAGCACCCTGCCCTCCCTCTCAGCTTAATGTCTCAATGAACTGCGCCAATAACTCTGCCTTTTTAACGTGGAAGAGCAGCCCCAATGCAGTGTCCTACACTAGCAAGGCAGTGAACAAAGATGGACATACACTGACTTGTGATGCAGGGAGCAACCTCGGGTGCCATCTACATGGCCTGCACTGTGGCAAAGAGTACAACTTCACGGTGTCATCGTCTGACGGGGAATGTCAGAGTCCTGACAGCGAGCCGGTCACGTATACAACTGGTGAGAAAGAGCCCTATCACCGTTTTTCTGTTTCTTCTTCCTAAACCCTCTCATACTATCGTCCTTCATATTTTCTCAAGCGCTTTCATTTCCTTCTTACTTAATTCTGTTTTTTTTTCCCTTCTCTTTTTGTTTGTTCCTGCATTGGTGCTAAAATGTCACTTTCTACTTTTCTCTTCCCTTTTTGCAAAAAAAAAAAAAATCCAAAAGTTGACAAAGAGGTGTTGAATAATAAACAGAAATCCATTCTGTAGCTGTTATGGAGGTCTATGACTGCGAAAGATAGTGCATGACGATTCGTCCAGAACTGCTTAAGAGCTAACTAACATTTTCATGAATTACTTTTCATTTAATCTTATTTACCCTTGTTTCCTGTACTGGGGCAAAGGACGCCACCAGTCACAATTTTTAAAAACCCACAGGGCGCAAAATATGTAGTCAGGTAACCTCGAAACCTTTAACTGCTTTTTCATTTTGCAAACATAGTGCTGTGCAGTTCCTCACTATGGACAGTTTGTAAGGCTGTAATTTTCAGTCATATACATATATATAATTTAGTTATGCTTTTTGTGGCCCTTATTATGAAGATGAAAAACATGTATAAAACATGAATCCCTTAAATAACACTTATCAGTAGTGGTCATAAAACAAAAATCTCCTGATGCAATTTTAATTAATTCATAAACACTTCTTTTCTTGCATTTGTAATCAAACTACCTATGAGACTTTCTTTTTGCCTCTTTTGTCAGCTCCATGTGCCATTCAAGGCATGTTCACAATCCTAAACTGTAGCACCAACGTACTAACCATCAGCTGGGCGGCTGGATCCATGCCAGTAAACTACAGCGCCATTGCCCTGGCTGGAGATGGAACTACAATTCACTGCATGACGGAACATTCCCGTTGTACAATGACTAATTTACAGTGTGGACAGCAGTACTCTGTGACAGTTAAAGCCATCAGTAGCACATGCGAAGGTCACAGCAGTGTCCCAGAATGAACTCACTTTTTTGAGTAAAATTGTTTTTGCTTCTTTGTTTTTTTACCTCCCCATGTGCCTTCTTATCACCTACATTGTTTCTCTCTCAGTCCCTTGTGTTCCCATGAAGGTCCAAAGTGTTGTGGAGTGTTCAACTAACACGTTGCAGGCATCCTGGGATCCAGCTGCTGGGTCTGTGTACTACATCTCCACCTTAAAGGGAACAGGAGATTTTTCCTCCTCCTGCACCTCTGCTAACCAAAGTTGCATCTTTCCTGGACTGCGGTGCGCTCAGACGTATATGTTTAGTGTGGTGGCCATAAGCGACAGGTGTAACAGCTCCAAGAGTTCCGTCATCTCAGCAACAACTGGTAGATGCGCATTTTATGCATATTTAGTTACTTTAGTTAGTTTGTAATAATTTTTAAAATAGTAATAATATGTTATCTTTTGTATAGAATTTGTATATCTATCTATCTCTCTATGCAAAGGCCACTTGTTGAAAATTGTAAGATTTGACATGACATCTTTTTCTTGGATTTCCTGTTGCCGATCCGTAGACCATAACTTTGAAAATACCCATGTGTCATATTCCATAAGATAACAAAAATATATTAAATTGCAAAAAATATATAGTTGTAATGCTCCACCTTTTTCCAGCTCCCTGTGACCCTACGAATGTGGCTGCTGTCCTGCACTGCCTCTCTGGTATAGTGAATGTGTCTTGGGGAGCCAGTGCTGGAGCAAGTTATTACACAGTCCTTGCTGATTCCAACGGACACGTCGACTCTTGTGATTCCACCAGCACTTGGTGTGAGCTGACCCAGCTTCAGTGTGGGAAGGACTACACTGTGACTGTCCTGGCAGGGGACGGGAACTGCAACAGCTCAATACTCGCCACAACTAACATAATAACAGGTTAAGAAAACATTTTCATCTTCACCATTTCATATATCATCCTCATCATGCTAATCACAAGACATGACAAATTAAAGGTCTCTAAATGTTTTTTAATCAATCAAAGTTTTATTCATTCAGTTCAATGTTTATAATAGATTTATTTCCCTAACTGTGTCAAAATTTCATCCATTTCCTTCTCCTTCAATGCCAGGAATAAAATTATGGAGGAGAAATCCTAAAAATGTTGCCTTTAAATTTAAGCAGATAAGAAGCTTGTGTAATCCTCAAAATACACTGGCCGCAAATTGCAAAAACACACCTTAAAAAAACCCCTCATTATTCTTGTTTGGGTGATTTTGACAAAGAAGTCAAGTCAACCAAGTGATTCCTCTACAAGACAGAGTTGCAATGTGTGTCTATATCTTACCCAGCCCCCTGTGCTCCGGTGATCCGGCACCACTCCCTGGACTGTGTCTCCAACCACGCTGTACTCACCTGGGTTGAGGATGAGGATGTCATGAGCGTTGTGGTCAATGCAACCTCTGACCGGGGACACACGACATCCTGCAACTCCTCCGCCAACAGCAGCTGTGTCCTGGATGCACTGCAGTGTGGACAAACTTACACCGTCCATGTGTTTGCGCAAGGAGCCGAGTGTTTGAGCAAACCCAGCTCTGCTCTTCAGATTGTTACAGGTTGGTTTTAAATTTTACTCTTTCTTTTAATGCCATTGTGTGCACAAGTCAGCAATATGTTTGTGTAGGTTCTCAGTCATCCAGGCTGAGGTAGTCTTAAGCGCCTTAGTTGAAGGCATCTGGACTTCATTCTGGTTTTGAAGACGTTTCACCTGTAATCCATTATATATATATATATATTGTGTTGTACTGTGTGTTCTTTAAAATGCTGAGAATATGGTATTATGGTTTTTGGACCACCTTGTTGTGGTCATGTTAGGTATTCATGCACTAACTATATTTCTGTCCTACCCAGCACCTTGTACCCCTGCAAACGTGGGCTACACATACTCCTGTGAGACTGGCATTGCCTTCCTGAGCTGGGAAAAGACTTTGGGAAGACAGAGTTTCTACACTCATGTCCGTTCAGGAGACCACATTCTCTCCTGCACCACCAGCCAGACTGACTGCCCTCTGACCTCTCTACTTTGTGGTCGTATATATGATGTGGAAGTCATTGGTGTGGCTGACCACTGCAACAGCAGTGTGCCTGGTGTAACACAAATACAGACAGGTAAGAAGGAAGAGATGATGGGACAGCTATAGGTCTTGGATGTGTGTATGAGAGAGAAGAGTAATACGTTTTTGTTGCTTTGTACAACAGTGACTATGCCAAGGGGAAAAAAAACATGAATCTTTAGCATTGTGCTACAATTTGCAAAATAAATAGCTAAATAATAAAGGGCAAAACCACTGTCACTATATAATTATTTTTTTTTAAACTCAATACCTGTTTATGAAAAATCAACAATTGTTTATGAAATAAGAAATCACAGATATGAAGGACCACAAACGTTATCTATACATTATGCTTCAGCTAAAAATTGAAGCTATAGGCTTTAAAGCAAAATTAGGTTTTAGATAATTTTCTGCTTTATAGTCATGTAAAGTTTAGAGATGTCCTAAGCATGGTCATCATCAGTTAAACTGTGTACAACAATGTTTAAGAAATAAAATGATTACAGCAAAATTGACATTATATGTGAATGATAGCTTGTAGAGAGAGTCAAGCTAACAGTGGTAGCAATCATAATTTTACTGTGCAAATACACATTTAACTATATCAGTAGCTACATAAAACTTTGCATGAATACTTCCATCAGAGAAATAATACTATTATGGGGATAGATTAAGTTATTTCATAATGAGACTCTCCAATGAATGAAAGAATGTCAATGGGTAAATATTTTCTTAAAATGTATAATTAAGTGTAACTGAACATCTGTAGTTTCACATGATGTTTCCTGTATTGTTGTCCCATCAGCCCCATGCACTCCCATGAATATCAGTGCCTCCCTGGTGTGCAGCAACAACACAGTGGCGGTAAACTGGCAACACAGTCCCGGCGCAGTTTCCTACGAAGTGATGGCAACTGGAAGAGATGGCGATGTCAAAGACTGCACCACAAATGACACTAGTTGTCACCTAACCGACATGCACTGTGCCCAGACCTACACAATCACTGTCACCCCCTTCTCTAAACGCTGCAAGGGCTTCGACAGCTACCCGCTCTCTTACGTTGCAGGTAAGGTGGAGTTTCAGAGTTACAAGCTTTGGTGTGAGCACTGGATTTGTCTAACACAAATGGCCCAATGTCATTTTATAGTTAGACATTATAGATAGACATATTTTAATACTGTTATTCACTGTCTAATACAAATTAAAGAACTGTTGCTCAATCTCCCTCCCTTTCTTACAATCTGTGTCTTAGTGGTTATTTAACATTGACTTAAACTTTGAGTGATTACTTATTTTATTAGAATCTATAATGTCATGAATATTTAATTTTTTTCCATGCCACTGTTATCATAGTCCTTGTATACTATTATTACTATTACTATGTGATACTATGCTGGGGCCACATGCTAAGTCCAATTAAAGTCTCCTTAATCACCATGTCCTTCTGTCTCTTTTAGGCCCCTGTCCTCCCACCAATGTTCAAGTATCTCTACAGTGTGTCGCTAACGTTGGCCATGTGACTTGGAATGCTGCCCCGCATGCAGATCTGTATGTGGCCACAGGAATACCTTCTGCTGTGGATGAGCGGAACCACACCTGCACCTCAAATGGAACGAGCTGCTCCCTTACAGACCTCCCCTGTGGCAGGTCGGCAGTCATCACAGTGGCCACCATCGAGAGAGGCTGCATGAGTGAGCCCAGCCTACCTTTCACTTTCCATTCAGGTAAGAGAATGTGTTGGCAGATATTAAACATTTTTTTCAAATTTCTTTATTGAAAGTTTGATTATAATTGATAACAGTCATGACTATCTGCTAGAGAAGACTTGAGCGTTGCCTAAATATGCATTAAGACTGAAAAGAAACAATGGCTCACTTGTCTCTCTCAGTTCAAATATGCCTTTTAACACCTTTAATTCTCTTAGCGGAGCATTCAACTTTTGTTTAAACTGTACAAAAACAAACTGGCAAAAAGTACATTTTGTGGGTTAAAATAATTGTATTTTACTACATGTTATTATTTTTTCCCAAATGCACAATTTAATATGTTTTACTTCTTGTTGTTTCATCCTGATTTAAATCAAATTGTCAAATGAAGATAATAGAAAAGCATTTTATTGACATTATATTCCAATATAAGCTTGTGTTAATATAATTAGTCTGTT
>KV751319.1:855588-895763 GCA_001698575.1 Mola mola
AAAGTCTTTTTCTAACTGTCACTTGTCCCCAGCCATCTGCCCACCAACCAGTGTGACTGGAGTGACAACTTGCAACAATAATGATATCACAATCACCTGGGACCCGAGTCCAGAAAGCGGTGTGAGCTACTTTGTACACTCTAAAGAGGAAGGCGGGACCAGTGCCAACAACACCACGAGCCAGATATCCCATGTGCTCACAGGGCTTCGTTGTGGCCAGCTGTATACACTGACTGTTGCTGCTAATGACAATGAGTGCACCAGCATCTTCAGCGAGCCTATACAAACTGAAACAGGTTAATACCTTGTATATCGATACAGAGCTGCAAATAAAATCATTCTTACAGTGGCAGCCAGCAAGACTGTGACTGGGGCATCATCATTACCATTTATCCAGCAATTATTTTCTCTAATGTACTCTAGGCCAACTAAAAGTGTTCCATGTTTAAACTCCTGCAGAATTTTCACTCCCAGCTTGTTCCGTAAATGAAGCTGATTTGTTCATAAATTCCCTTTCTGCCAGCTCCATGTCCTCCGACTAACCTGACTGCCAGAGCAGACTGTGGCACCAACTTGGGAACGCTGAATTGGGCGCTGAGTATCCACGCCACCTCTTACACAGCGACTATGACCGGTACCCACGGCCATGTTGTTTCCTGTTCTTCCAACACAACATCCTGCTCTGCAAAGCTGGACTGTGGACACCAGTACTCAGCGGTTGTAATTGCTTCCAGTGAGACATGCAACAGCAGCACAGGAGTATCCTTAACTTTTGACTCAGGTATAGAACATCTGCAGATTTGTCGACCGTCAATGTGTCTTTTTGCTTAGAAGCTCAAAACAATGAATGACTGAGTCCTTCAAGTCACATTCCTATTCCTTCCCACAGCTCCCTGTCTGCCTGACAGAGTTGAAGCAGACTTGGACTGTAATGTCAACTCCTTTGCGGTGCAGTGGAAGGGGAGTATCAGCGAACTCGACTCTTACACTGCGCTAGCCATTGGCAGTGATGGCACTCGTGCAACCTCCAACACCACTAACACCAGCTGCATCATCCAGAACCTAAAATGTGGCCTGACCTACAACATTGTTGTCACTACATCATCAGTCGCCTGTGACACCATTGAGGGCTCTGACTACAGTATGCAATCAGGTAGCAAAAGTTCAGGTTTCTCTTGAATTACACTAAGGGGTCATGAAGCACCAGCTACAGGTTCAAATGAGTTATTGTAGTGTGTTGTATCTAGGTATTAAAGCCTTGTACAAAAATAATTTCAGGCTTCTTGAAACAACTATTAATCAGTGCAAAATTAACATCTCTGTAGCTTTGAAATCATTAATGAATTATTCTCACTTCCTATACCCTATAGTGTTAAAAAATAGTACCCAAAACTTATAGAACTGTACTTAAGCAATTAAGATAGTAAATATTGTGCTAAAATGTTACTTTGTAAAACAATAAGTCGCCGAACTATTATATCTCCTTTTTCTCCATAATCCAGAGGAGTGGAAGTATAAAGTGGCAAAAGCACCTTTAATTTTACTAATTTATAGTACTTGACTAAATATGTTTAGTAGCATTCCAACACTGCTCGCTTATTTATCCTCCTCCTCATCCTTAGGCCCCTGTAAACCAGAGACAGTGCTGGTGAATCTGGAGTGCGGCACAAACAAGGCGACAGTGAGCTGGGAAAACTCAGGGCCGGACCAAACCCAGGTGGTGTCAGCGGTGGACAGCAGAGGAGAGATCACCACCTGCAACTCCAGCAGCTCCAACTGCACCTTCAAGCAACTGACCTGCGGGGAGAACTACGTCATCAGTGTGGTGGGCCACACAGACACGTGCAGCAGTCAACCAGCCGTTTCAGAAGGGTTCCAAACAGGTATTGAAACTTTTTTTGATATTAATAATAATGATACAGTTATAAGCCTATAATTTCAACATTCTATAACTGTAAAAGCCGTACTTAAAGACCTAGGAATATAAAAAAAAAAAAAAAAATCCCATTAGAGTAAATAAAAAATTTTTAATATGTAAACTTGTACTGCTGTGAATAAATTTGTGGTTGTAGTTTTGATGCACAACAGAGATTTATATTGTTTTGTTTTTCAACATATATTTTACTGTATGTGACATGAAAAGATCTACAGATTTCAACAGTTCTAGCACTTTTTAGACTCTTTAGACATTAAAGATTTTTCTCAAAAAATTACTATATTTGCAAGTTTTACATATACAAGTTTTTTTTTTTTCTAATGTTTACTTGCTGCACCATGGATCTGAGAAAAATGCAATTTCAATCCTCTGACAAATAAAGGTACTTTGACTTTGACTTGACTTTGAAGTAAAGTAAGTGTCTTTACACTGTCATCACTCTAATGATAAGAAATGTGTAAATAAAACTTGAGTGTTGCAGGAAATAATTGCGTTTAATAGTCACAAAACTAAAAGTTTTCCTCATTCTCCGCACCAGCTCCATGTGTCCCCACTCACCTCACAGCACAAGTGGACTGTGAGACTGGGATCACTGTGGTTACATGGGACTCAGCTCGCGGCGCCACATCTTACACTGTCTATGCCAAGGGTAGTATCGGCCACAACGCTGAATGTAACAGCAATGACACCAACTGTGATTTCCGTAACCTAGCGTGTGGGCAGGACTACACCATTACGGTGTTGGCTCGGCATGACTCCTGCGTCAGTGTGATCAGTGAGTCCATCAACGCCACAACAGGTAAAAAAAATAGCAGATCAGCTGATTAACTGATGGTTAAATGTTGGATAAAAGTAATTTTAAAATCAGCTACACATCAACAGGAGCAGTTGCATGATAGACTGCAGCTATTTTGGATTGTACAGAGATTTGGATTTATGCAAGAACTTATTTTCCCTCTCCATAACTCTCTCTATAGGTCCCTGTCCCCACAGTGGACTTAATACAACCTTGGACTGTGAAACCAACACGGCCGTGGTTTCTTGGACGCCTGGCAGCGGCATCCTGTATTACAATGCCTCAGTCAATGCCTTTGACATCACACATGTGCAGACCTGCTCCACCAGCAGCTCCTCATGCAACATCACCAATCTGCGGTGTGGAGAGCGCTACAGGGTGAGCGTCAGTGGACAGGGACAGAACTGCCCTAGTCCCGCCCAAGACTGGAACATGATCAACACAGGTAAAAAAGTAGTAACTACTTTTATCTGGTTAATTCAAACTGCCAATCCCTTCCTATGACTGTTTTAGCTAGATAAGAGAAATTTATTAACAGTTGATCAGTTATTATACTGACTTTATGTGAATTTCTGCACAACTTTAGCTCTTTACATACAAATGTAATTTTTTCAATTTTAAGCTAGTCCACTACTTTAGCTTAACTAATTCAACAGTTTTCGATTATTTTTAATACATATATATATATAAGACTATTATCCCAACTGTAAACCCTTTACTGCAGCTACTATTCGTTTCATTATATACCGCAATTGTATATAGTAACACTTCCATGATTATCTTCTCACCGTAGCACACGTGTAGTTAACTGAAGTATGCTGAAGTATGTTTGTATTACTTTCTATTACTTTTTGTTTTCTATAACTGAACAAAAATTATGAGCTGTAAAACTGTCAATGCTGTAAATTTATATTTTCATTTTCTTTAGATAATCATCTCTGAACAGAAAATCAAAATGTATGCATCATTTAAAAAACATAATGTAATGTTTGTTACTTGGCCTGATTTTTTCTGAAACTCCAACAGCTCCCTGCCCTCCGACCCAGCTGAGGGTCGACTCTTCCTGTGATTCAGACAACATCTCTGTGTCGTGGCAGGCCTCGCAGGGCTCAGTCTCCTACATGGCCATGGCCAAGAATGAAAAGGGCCTCCGGTGGTCCTGTAACACCAGCAGCACCACCTGCCAGATATCCAGTCTGCCCTGTGGACAGCAGTACCAAGTCTACGTTGCCGGTGTTGATGAAAGGTGCATTGGAGCCAAAAGCAACATTGAAGTTATTCGTACAGGTATTTTGACCTAAGCAAATTTTGCTTTGTTTGCGTTGATTTTGATTTTAATCACATAAAAATGACATATATAGCAGCTACTATCTTAGAATCAACACACAAATTTACATTATACTGAATCTATATACAGCCTACCTCCGATTTTTATTTTTGAATCTGTTTTTATTAACAGTGTACCAGAGAACTATTAATTTGACTTTTGTTACTGTTTCTCCTTAATACGTATAAGTGAGATGGGCAAAATATTTGCCTGTAACTTATTTAATGAAACAACTGTAAATACTAGTGCATCTTATAACATAAAAGATGTGGGTGAGTTAAAACATAAGCCTTCATGTATTCTTTCTTCGCTGTATGTTGAGTGAAGAGTTATGGAGGCCAATTTTGTTTTAATTTTAATGATTGTGGCTTTTATATTTGCTATGATCTAATCAAATATTTTGAAATGTGCTGCTTTTTTAATTTTGTTAGCTGTGGGTCTTGATTATTGGGATTGAGACCGTAAAACACTCTACTAATGTGTAATGAATATAGAATAAAATATAAAGGCACTTTATTGAATAACTGATGAAAAATCCCAATATTCTAATTTTTGGAGATGCACTAGCAAATATAGCATCCTATTCCAGTCATCATCAATATAATCAATTTAAAATGTTTAGAATAAGTCAGAATTTTTTTCCCACATTCGTTATCATTGTTATTTTGCATGTTTTTCTCTGCTTTCTGCTGTTGCACTTATTTACCCATAACCAAGCAGCTCAGATCTGGTGAGCGACTACAGAATGAATATCTCCCTCAGGAAGTTTCACGACTGTGACTGAATCAAACCTGTACTCGTCCACTGACTGGATGATTTTTCTAATGACTATTTTTGCTCTCTCTCCAGCGCCTTGTGTGCCACAGAACGTACATAACAACCTCGACTGTCGGTCTGGCGTGCTCAACATTACCTGGCAGTCAGTAGGTCACGTTGTTCAGTTCTTCACCTCCGTGGTGAGCAGCACAGGCCACGACAGCAGCTGCAAGTCGAATAAGCATCACTGTGTAGTACACAACATGCAGTGTGGTTATAACTACAGCATTACAGTGTTGGCCCAAGATGAGGCCTGCAACAGCTCCAAAAGCCCCACAGAACAGGTCACCACAGGTACATAAAAAGCTCAGTTAAAATACATTTGTAAAAACATAGACAAAGACAAAGACAGATCTTTTTTCTCCTTGTATGCTTCTGCTGTGTGTGCACAAACTGCAATGTTGTCGAAACATGCAAAGCAACGTTCTGACACATATTGCACACATGTGGAATAAGACACTCATATTCAATATTTTTCTTTTCCTATTTTTGAAGAACATATTCAATCAATTTATTGTGTGAGAAATGTTTTCATGCTGTTCTTCATCCAATATCGTTACCTCAACTTTCCATTTCTTCCACTCTTCCTCCCAGCCCCCTGTCCTCTTACAACCTTCCTTCCCACTGTCGACTGCACCATCGGCATTGTAACTGTAACCTGGAACAACAGTGTGTCAGGGGTCGTACACACGGTGTCAGCAGTTGACGCCATGGGGCATCGACACAACTGCAGAGGCACAGACAGTGGTTGTAACCTCAGCACCCTGGAGTGCGGGACGCAGTACAACATCACCATCACACCATCCAGGAACGGATGTGTGGGCAGAGACAGTCCCACTAAGATGATAACAACAGGTTAGGATAAATAATAATTTAGTTATACTTAAATAAAGTGTAGGATTAGTATATAGCATATTTATAGCACTTGTGGCTACACGACTACAGAAAAAGCTTGTTGCCTCTGTCATAAGCAGTTGCATGTTATGCTAATTATATCTTGAAAGAGATGATGAATAAGTAGAGTATAATGAAATTTTCAAGTGATTTTTGATTTATTTTTTGTGAAAATTCACCTATTTGCTGTTAGATTAGAGGATGGATACTACTTTGTACACTGATATATGAAGCTATAGCTATCAGTTTGTGTAGGTTCTCAGTCAGGTGGAGGTACTGGACATCTTTTTGGTTTTGAAGACATTTCACCTCTCATCCCAAGGGCTTTTTCACTGATGACAAAGCCTTTTGAAAGAGTGGAAACTGATGACAAAATATATCCTAAAACTTCTCTTAAGTAAATCAGTAAATACACGCATTAGTAAGTAAGCATTACTTATTTTATTTTCCAGTTCCCTGCATTCCTCACCTGTCTGATGTAGAGATTGACTGCCTTGCCAACTCAGCCTGGGTGATGTATGAAGAGTCGGCTGGTGCTGAGGAATATGTCATCATGGCAACAGATGGCCGGGGTAATATCCAGACATTTGAGTGTAACGCCACGTCAGATGGGATTTGTAATTTGCCACCACTAATGTGCAGCCAGAACCTCACCTTTACCATCAAGGCCTTCGACCGGCAATGTTCCAGTGCCCCCAGCAACCCTGTCACCACCGAGACAGGTAAAAACATAAAGTTAATATATAACAATAAAGCAATAGTAAAAAAAAAAAAAAAATTAATTAATTCCTCTAAGATGACTTCCTGACTGTTTTTTTGTTTTTGAATTATAATTACACAAAAATTTATTTTAACAAATCAGAAATTAATACAGGGAACCTTTATTTAGGTTTTGAACAGTGCCATTTTAATACTGATGCCTCTACATGACCAGCAAAACCAAAAAAAGAGCATCTGTGAAATCTAGCTGCATTTAATTCCTGCAAATGAGTTGATCATCAAAAATTTAACAATTTTTATGGTGAAGTGCTGGGGATGAACAGTGCCACTGCCTGAGGAGCGAAGCTGGTCTGTAGTCAGGCAATGCAGCAGTGCATTCTTCTGTATTGCCAGAGAGCAGCACAACAGTTGGCTAACTTTACTTATACCTTTATAGCTTATTCTAATTTATACACTCAGGCTGCAAGATGTTGTACTGACCATTTAGTTTTTGTAATAAAATAGAGATGAAAGGTTTATGTCAATCAAGGGCAATAATGAGGAATGGCATTTTAAATCATAGCTCACGGTGCTTCTCCTTCCCTAGCTCCATGTCCTCCTGAGAATATAGAAAACTCAGTGGGCTGTGGCAATCACACAGCCAGCATCTCCTGGTCACCCATTCCTGGTGCAGTAACGTACACAGCAACGCTGGAGCAGATAAACGGGAGCACCACCTGTTGCACCACATCGGACACCAGCTGTGACATCACAGATCTGCCCTGTGGAGAAATGTTTATCCTGCTTGTTGTGGCTGAGGGGCGAATGTGCAACAGCTCCCAGAGTGAGGGGGAGATTGTCAGGACAGGTAAAGTATATGTCACACAAACACATGGATACTATCTTAGCAATACTGTACAACAAATGCAAAAATGTTTTTCAACTGACCTTTCCCCCTCAGCATCATGTGCTCCTCAGAACCTCAAAGCCAGTCTAAGCTGCAGTGGGAACATAGCCTCCATGTTGTGGAACTACAGCCGCGGACTGGGACAGCTCTACAGAGTGACAGCTGTCAGCACTGATGGCCATGAGGATGAGTGCATCTCCAACAACAACAGGTGTGACCTGATGGGTCTGCGATGTGGCCAGTATTATACAGCTACTGTGACGGCAGAGCACAGGGACTGCAAGAGCAAACCGAGTGACAGTTTGACAATCAAGACAGGTATGTGCAGATCGTCGCTGTAGAATACTGTTTCCCCAGTTTTCATATTTTATGATAAGATTAGCTAATTCTTGTAACGGGTGTAAGAGCAGACCCAAGAACAGCACAAACCTAGACCGGAACAGTTCAGAACTTTATTGACAATGTTCAAGGGTCCAAACAGACGGCAATCAGGAGGCCCTGTCGGCGAGCACAGTCCAAGTTCTGAATGGGGCAGGAGTCTCCGGAGAGGGAGTCCAGGCAGGTTGCAAGCAGACAGGGAGCGGGCAGATGCAAAGTCCAAAGACAGAAGGCAGGTCAAGTAACCGGGGGCAGAGACGAGGAGACGTTGTCAGGGGCAGAAGGCAGGTCAGGTACAAGGAGATCCGTCCGGAAAAGAGTGCTGGAGGGTAGTGCATGACGCGACGACAATCTGGCAGAGAGTGAGTGTGGAGGAGCTGCTTAAGAGGAGGATGTGTGATAGAGCCGACTGGGGGGAACAGGTGAGTTGAATGATCTTGATTAGGAGAGGTAGGCAGGCAGGTAGAGTGGGTTGGTAGAGGGGAAAACCAGGAGCTGACTTTGACAATTCTGTTCTGTGGACCTTCATATTTAGTGTGCAGACGTCATAGTGGTATCTCTTTTGTCTTAGATTTATGCATGTATTTTATGCATGTATCTTAAAGTTGTCATACAAAATGACGACTTTAAGTCTTAGACCCCTTCTTATTTATCTCGTCTCACCAGTGCCGTGCAGCCCCGCCAACATCTCCTCTGGGGTGGACTGCGAGGCCAATTCTCTGATTGTGTCCTGGTCTGAGAGCTCAGGAGCTGACTCCTATATCGCAATAGTACAGGACAGTAATGGTCAGACCACAACCTGCCAGGGCACAACTGAAGGTTCCTGCAATGTGACAGGAATCGGATGCGGTCAGATCTACCACGTCTCTGTTGTCTCCTCTGATGGTTACTGCAACAGCCCGCCCACTCCTGAGGTTGACATACCTTCAGGTAGGACAGACCATGAAATGGCAAACAGTAAAGAAATAGTGGAAATTTATCCAAGTCAAACTACTCAAGAGTCAGCTTTAAAATAAATTCTTCCCTACTGTCATAAGACAACCTAATTTTGTGGATTTTTTTGATATTACAGAATATACCTGAAATCAAGTGTTAATGCTTTGGTATTTATGAGATTCTCTGACACCTTAAGATAGTTAAACCAATTTAAAATCTCATCTGTTAATGTAAAAATAATCATTGCCAAAGTCAATATCTAATCTTGCCAAAAATCTACTCAGTGTAATTATAAGTGGGTTTTTAAGGTCTATGTATGCTCTTTACAAAAAGATTCTCTCAATACTGATATCTGTTATCATTAGTGTTTCAGAAAAATATGTTTCTCTATTGTAAAACATTAATGTTAATCATTTTTAAAAATCAAAATAATAAAAAGATTAAATATATTTTCAAAAAGCTGAAGTCATGACTGTTGCATCTTTCAGTTCCCTGTAAAGCGAGACATATCAAGGCAGAGATGGACTGCTACACCCACATAGCCCTGGTGGACTGGTACACTAGTGATGGAGCACTGATGTATGAAGTCATGGCCACAACTGCATCAGGCCACAATGACACCTGTGAGACCAGCACTGCCAACTGTGATTTGGCAGGGCTTCTTTGTGGCCAAAGCTATTCCGTCTCTGTCAAGGCTGTGGGACAGACCTGCAATAGCATTGCTCACATGACAGGACGACTGGTCACTGGTAACAAAGTTTAACACTTGAAGCCTTAAAGCTCCAATTAATTCAATCACGCATTTTACTCTTTATTACTTCTAAGTAATTTTCGTCTTCGCTGCGTATAATTATTTGTCCAGAGGTCGACACAAGAAGGGTCTTGTCACATTGAATTGGTTAAGGAGGAAAATTTCTGAAAATTTCCACAATTTGAGCAAGCTTTTGCACCTACAACAATTAATTTGTTACGAAACAAGTAGTCTTGCAACTTAATCATCGTCCAATATGTGTTCAATGACTTTTACTACTTCACCATAATTTTCAATTACATACACATTTTATTTTTCATATAATATTTCATATTACTCTTTAACACTATACAGTAATTCATTTATTTCTTTTAATTTGTAAGACCACATTTTATCTTCCCGAAAATGCATAGGTATCATGGTGTCCTATGTGTCTTTCAGAGCCATGCATTCCTAAACACATCACAACTCAGTACAGCCTGACCATCGGCCAGGTGCTGTGGGACACGGCCCCTGGTGTCGACTACTACACGGTGGAAGGAGTGACACAGCAGGGCCTGATGGTCTCATGTACCTCCAACGAAACATACTGTGCCCTGTACAATATGGTCTGTGGCCAAATCTACAGCATCAATGTCACAGCAAACAATCATGTGTGCCAAGGGTTGTCCACCTCGACCGAAATGGTTACGATTACAACAGGTGAGAGCTCCAGAGCTTAAAATGATCTTTAACGAAACAAAAATACCCAAGTTTCAATTACTCCAGCAAACTGTCAGGATTTTCTTCTTGTATGTATTTATAAACTGTGTGTACTGGTTATACAAAGCAAGGCACTTGAAAAAGCATCACCTTCAAATTAGGAGTCTAATACATTTTTTCTATTTTGGGAATCAGTCATTTAATCAAAGAAATAGCCAGCAGAATAATCAGGTATGAACATAACAACAGTAAGAGCAGTTGACAATTGCAAGTGTATTTAATTCAGGTAAAGTCCACTTTTGACAGGTTTACATTATCTGTTGACATGAAATCAGACTTAAAAGTCTTTTTCCCTTTTGGCCTCATTTTCCGTGTTCAGAACCTTGCCCACCCAACGATGTGCAGGCCAGTGTCAACTGTCACAACGACATGGGAACTGTGATGTGGGAGGCCAGCTTTGGTGCAATGGGCTATGAGGCTCGTCTTTCTGGGCGTGATGGCCACTCTCTGTCCTCCTACTCTAATAACACTTTCTGTAACGTAAAAGGCCTCCACTGTGGAATGACTTACTACACCAATGTCATCACCGTTGGAGAAACGCTCAACAGTAGCATCTCCACTACTGTCCTGCTAGTCTCAGGTATGGAATATTTTTTTTGAAATAATGGCTTATTTATGCTGAATTTATATGGTTCTGCCCTGACCCTGTGCTTTTCCACTACAGTCAATATAAGAATTTCAAGAAAAAATGATAGATGATGAAAAAATACATCTTGATTTAAAAGGTTCAGCCTATATCTAATATCTCTGTTCTGAATTATTTGGGAAAACCTGTTTTATGTTTGGTCAGCTGTAGCTGCAGCTCTACGGAATGACTGAAAGGTGAATGAGCTGCACATTTGTTTTTCAGGATTGTGCCATAGCTAGATTTTTATGCCTCCAAACTGGCCACAGCCAGGACCGGACGCATTATGTTTTAGGGGTGTCTGTCTGTCCACCCATCTGGGCCATTCTTGTGAATGCAATATCTCAAGAACGCTTTGAGGGATTTTCTTCAAACTTTACACAAATGTCTACTCTAAATGAAGGATGAACTGATTAGATTTTGGAGGTCATAGTTTAAAGGTCAAGATCACTGCAGCTTCACGTGGGCCATTCTTGTGAGCATAGACCTACACCTTAAAAAAAAAAATTGTTTTACTAACCACACTACAACATCAACCACCTCAGTCCCTCTACTTGACCCACCACTGTTGTTTTACTGTCCACTGTGTATGCTTTGTGGAAGCCTACAAGTAACCACCAAGAGGTGATTTTTCTTGTTTAAATTTCATTTAGGAAAGCTTTGAAGTTTCATCAGTTAAATGAAAATCAGTGCAGGTGTGGTTAAAGAAACTGTCCATGACCTGCATGTATTTGTCCCTTCTCTTTCTAGCTCCCTGCACAGCAGAAAATGTGGCAGCTAATGTGGATTGCTACAACAACACAGCTGAAGTGTCATGGAGGCAAGCCAGAGGAGCAGAGTCTTATGTGGTGACTGCTGTAGGAGAAGATGGCCACTGGGTTTCATGTGAGACTGCTGAGCATCAGTGTGTTCTGGAGAGGCTGCAGTGTGGTCAGAGGTATAATGTCAGCCTCACCACCATCAGCGGCCACTGCCAGACAGAGACACACACAAATGTCACCTTCTGCACGCGTAAGTCGAACACAGTATTTGTTTGTGAGTGAACGGGATTGTTGATTTTGAAATGTATGCTATTTTATCATTATTGTATTTAACCTGGAATCACACATACAGGGTGAATTTGTCTTAAATATTTGGATTGTCTAGGGCCCTGTAAACCTTTGCGCATTGGAGTAGACCTGCAGTGTGGCACCAGCACAGCCAACATGCACTGGGAGCAAATGGAGGGAGTGGAGCTCTATATGGCTACTGCCACCTACAGGATGGGAATGACTCAGCAGTGTAACTCCACCGACTCAACATGCAAGTTCTCCAACTTGCAGTGTGGACAAACATATGAATTCTCTGTGACTGCCTATAATAACATGTGCTACAGCGAAGTCAGCACCACTGTGGAAACTCAGACAGGTAAGTTACTACTTTTTACTACTAATCACATAAATAGATTTTTAATGTTTTTATTGACTTTTGCTTTGGTTTCTGCAATTGTTTTAAAAGGTTCCCTAAAACAATTAAATATATAGCAATTAATACAAATTTCACTACTAATCATTTTCGCTTATTATTTCTTGGTAATTGTATTAATTTATTTTACCTAATTTTGCATGCAGTAGTCCAGGAGGGAAAGAAAGGTTTAAATGTCTTTTAAAGTTTTCTGCTGTGCTTAAGTACTGTAACCAAATCACATATGTTATGTCAATAATAATAGTTCTATGTAGATTAGGGAATTATATCATTCCAAATCTTCTGTAGTTATATTATTTATTGTATGTATCTGTCATATCAAAATACTGTAGTAGTTCTTTTTTTTTCTATTAAGACACCCACCTCTATGCATTTATTCTATAATGCATTTGAACTATATTAGTGCTTAAATCTGTTTTTGACATTACATTTTATAAAGGAAATTCTAAATTGGTTTAAAAAAAATGTGTTAGTTAGTCGGTGAACTCCAGTAATATTAAAGCAAACATGTTAGTGGGCTGAATTCAACAACAAAGGTCACATCTGAATTAAGATCTAATTTGACACATTTCTGCCTCTTCCTCTGCCAGAGCCCTGCCAGCCGACTGGCCTCATGGTCAGTGGGTCATGTGACAATGAGACGGTGGTGTTGGGTTGGTCTGCGGCTGAAGGGGCATCAGTCTACATGGTGACAGCCACAGGGGACCTGGGATATGTCACATCTTTCCAAACTAATGAGACAATGATAGAGGCTGAGCTCCCCTGTGGACAGTTGTTTACCTTCACTGTAAAAGCTCAAGATGTCCGATGTGACAGTGCTGTGAGCCTGCCTGAAGAATTTAAAACAGGTACATATCTCATTTATATTTTTGAATGATGTAGTGAACAAAATACAAAGTTCATTATAAAACAACACACTTTCCCCTCAGGTCCCTGTGTGCCCGAGCATGTGCAGAGCTTAACACATTGTGAGAACAATCTCGGCGCAGTCAACTGGGCGAAAAGCGATGGGGCGGAGTCCTACATGGCCATAGCAGTGGGTCAGGATGGCCACACCCACATGTGCATCACAAACACCACAAATTGCACCTGGGATGACCTGCACTGTGGCGAGCAGTACACCATTCATATCGTTGCCAATGACTACCTGTGCAGCAGCATGCCAAGCGACAGCGCTACCATACGAATGGGTAAACAAGCTTTTATTCTGTAAATCACTAAAGGTCTACCCTGAAAAAATTTTAAGAAGGATTTGTTTACACCAAATTACCTACAAGGACAGTATTTAATATTAATACCGTATATCATATTACACATGATCAAAAATTGAGATTCGATAAGTGAATTAAAAAAGGGTTTTCTACCATTAATGCTGACCTTTGCCCACCTTGTTCATGCATTTAATATGAATTTTCCCAGTGAGAATGTCGCTATCCCAATATTGCAACATCACATGCAGCATATTTCTAAAATAATTTTTTGCTCTTTTTCTGGTTTTCTGTTTAAATATTGCAAATCGATTATGTGTAGGTTTTAATTCTTTTGTATGGCAAAATGCATCTGGTACATGACTCTCCTTATAATGAAATTTATGTCTTCTGTTTTAAGCACCCTGTATTCCTCAGAACTTGAAATCATCTCTGAATTGCATGATGAAGGTGAATAATTTTCTTTTTAACAATGTTTCCTCAGCAAATGGCAATGAGCAAAAAACACTATTTTGTCTTGTTACTGCTTTGTGAGGAACTTTGTTTAGTTCATCTATATAAATTAAATACATTATTATATAAACTGAAATCCAAACTATGTTGTAATCTGTGTTTAAGGTGGCATCGCTGACCTGGAATGCTAGTGAAACTGCTGAATTTTACATTGTGAAGGCAGAGAACAGCAATGGACACAGAGTGCAGCTCAGCACCAACGACACCTGGACCTTCATTTCTGAATTTATGTGCGGCCAAGAGTATTTCTTGTCTGTACAGGCTGTAGATTCTGTGTGCAAAAGTAGCCCCAGTCGGCCCTCACAACTTAATTCAGGTAGTTTCATATTCCAAACATCCTTAAACACTGTTGTTTTTTTAAGATTGTCTCTGATGTCTCAAGTAAGGCATAGGAATACATATTAATATGTTCAAAAAACTTACATTTGGAAGATAATTAACTGTGAAAGTGTAGATGATAGTAATGGATAAACATTTTTATACTGGGGTTCATTTTAACATGATCCTTTCATTTCCCAAAAAAATCAGAAATTAGTTTTAGATTGATTTAAGATGTTTAAAGACCTTTAAAATCAACTATCCAATAGGAAGATGAGTCATGGAAATAAACACAGATGTAGAAGGACAGATAAACATCTACAAATTCACAGGATTGCACAAAATAAACAGGAACAAAACTATATCCTCTAACCCTCTTCACACAGAGGCCCATCTGCTCATTCCATTCTTCACAAATATTTGCATACTGTGTACTACAAATAATGAGCTCCCACTGTCATCCAGTCTCATCTCTTTACATCTCACAGAGCCCTGCCCGCCCACTAGTGTGTCCAGCTTCATGAACTGCCTCTCTAACATTGCTGTGGTGTGGTGGACTGGTTCAGCCGGGGTGGAGTTCTACACCGCAACGGTGACACAAGAAGATGGCCAGTCAGCAAGCTGCTGGTCTGACAGCGAGCAGTGTGGGATGTCCAATCTCTACTGTGGACAGAACTACACAGTGACAGTCGTTGCCTCAAACGAGTGTAGCTCTGAGCCCAGTGAAGCCAACATATTGCCGTCAGGTTAGACATATGTTCAGATCATCTCATGCATCTTTTAACCACAGGATTACATCTTAAAACTTACAACAATCTCTTCCCCCGTTTCCTCAGTGCCTTGCATTCCTACTGGTGTGGCCGTGGAGATAGACTGCTCTAAAAATCAGGCTATTGTGTCCTGGGGTGCCAGTGAAGGGGCTTTGTCCTACAAAGTGTCGGCTCAGAGCACGCAGGGAGCCATGTCCCTCTGTGAGAGTACAGATCTGATGTGTACCTTAACCAACCTGACCTGTGGCCAGTCCTACTCTGTCCAGGTTGTGGCTCAGGATGACATTTGCTCAAGTTTACCAAGCCCAGCTACAAGTTTCCAGTCAGGTAGAACAAGTGGAAGAACATTAATGTTGTTTGAATATCATAAGACTTGCAGCAGTTAATGTGTGTTAAGTGTTACTGCAGTCCTCTTTTTCTTCCCTCCTTTCTTAGTTCCATGTACACCTGACATTGGCTCAGTGGTTCTGGACTGCTTTACCAACTCAGCGCTGCTGGAATGGTCCTACACTGAGGGTGCCCTGAGCTACACAGCAACAGCTCGTTCCTCTAGCGGACATGTTTCTACCTGCAGATCCAACTTCACCAACTGTGAACTGCTGGACCTGCAGTGTGGCCACACATACAATGTCATCACTGCAGCCTCAAATGAGAACTGCACCAGCCTTCCAAGTACAAGCTTGCAAGTGGAGTCTGGTGAGCTCTTAAATTAAGCACCAGTAAATTAAAACATTTTTTTGATGATCTATCTATTCTATTTATTCTATGCAATATTCTATGTAAATATAAAGTAACCTTTGGTTGTGTAGTGATAAACTCTAAGTAAGAGTATGTATTTTTCATTGGTCGGTGATTAAAAAAAAAAAAAAAAAAAGGGTTTCTTCTTCCATACTTCAAACCATTCTCAATAAGTGATGCAGGCTCAGGTGTTAAGTTACAGCTGACTTCAAACTGTCAGCCAGAAGAGGTAATTGAAATCATGCTTTCTTGATGTCACATTATTATTAAATGCTGTCTAACTGATTTTTTTTCATTAAAGAACTCTTCTAAGTGGCACTTGTAGGAGTTCAATAAACGACATTAAAAGCCTTCCCAATGATTTTCCATTTTCTCTCATTTCCTTTTTACCTCCTCCAGCGCCTTGTCCTCCTGAAGACATTCAGCCTGTGCTGGACTGCGCTAACAACACAGCCCGTGTGGAGTGGCAGGCCAGCAGAGGGGCTGAATTTTACATTGTCCAAGCCTTGGGCGTGGAAGAACACAAGTCTGGATGCAAGACAGACTCACTGTCCTGTCTCCTGACCGAACTCTTGTGCGGCTTCACCTACAACATCAGCGTGATTGCTGTTAACAGTGCGTGCAATGTCTCACAGAGTGCCATGACACAGCTGAAAGCAGGTAATAATGACCAAAGAATAAATTCAGGTCTGACAGCAGGATGAATGTTAATCTCACAGATTAGGCTGATTCAATTGGACAAACTCTGATTTCTTTTTAGCAATATTTGGAAATATTTTATAAATATCAAATCAGGGGCAGGACAGAAACCTAATGGTACAGTATGTCCATTTTCTGGTTTAACCCACTGATTAAAAGTACTTCCATGGAACTGATTTTGGAAAAAATGATGGTGTCGTGTTTTTTCCGTCACTGTTGATTGTGCTAATAAATATTTATGACAGTTCTCCATTTGTGTAACTGGTTATTGGAACAAATTTGATCAAGAATCATTTTCAGGCTAATAGTTCACTTGCTGTGTTTGTGCAGTGCCCTGTGTAACACAACATGTTGAAGCCCGGGTGGTTTGCGAGTCTGGTGCCGTGGCCGTCTCTTGGGAGCCGAGCAAAGGGGCGTCATCATACATAGCAGTTGCACACGGCAAAGGAGGCTACGCTTCGTCCTGCAATAGCAGTGATACAACGTGTCTGTTTGATGACCTGCTGTGCAGCCTCAACTACTCCATCACTGTTAGTGCCTCAGATGAGACATGTAGCAGCGCTGGAAGCTCTGCTGTGGAAATAAACACTGGTACAGTAGAATCGATATTTAAATTAGAATTGCAACTATGTGGGACCTTCTTTAGACATTTATCCTGAACTAAAACACGAAGTGCAGCTGTAACAGATGTCATTTCAAAGCTCAGTTCACACCTTTTCATTCATATCCATTTTTCTTTAGTTCCATGCGTACCACAGCAGGTGACAGCAGAGATGGTGTGCAGCAACGACACAGGGGTTGTGTCATGGGAAGAAGGGGAGGGTGTGTCATCCTACATGGTACAAGCGTTTGGGCCCAGTGGTCACAAGGTCATGTGTAACAGCACCACAACCAGCTGTCAACTACCCAGAATGCAGTGTGGCCAGCTGTATAACCTGACAGTGACGGCTCAGGATGGACAGTGTGACAACAGCCACGCCTACATCAACTTGCAGTCAGGTGAGTGTAATTTCTGGGATAATGGTCAGTGTCAAATAAATCTCAAGGGGGCAGATGCTTTTTTTACTTCACAGTCCCACTTTAGTTTTTGTTTATAGAATATTCCTGATTTTTTTTTTTTTTTAAATTTCTGAATATTGTATGTAACCATCCAACTGCAAGCCATCTAAAGAAAAGACCTTTCCTAACTTTTTTGTACAAACAACAAGAAGAAGTATGATAAATGCTTACGTCTTTATTTATTACACTTGTGACATAAGGAATGTTCTCCCTATTAACAGGTGATTCAAGTGTGTTTTTGACATTTGAATCAGCTACTCTTTCATATTTATTATTAAGCAACTGAAAATATGTTATCTTACTGTTCGTTTGTCCTCTTTCTATTTCCCAGTGCCATGCACACCAACAAACGTTAAGGCTTCCCTGGAGTGCCACTCAAGCTCTGCTGCAGTGACATGGGAGCGAGCCAGCGGTGCGCTCTCCTATGTTGCAGTGGGTCTCACAGAAGACGGAAGCCACCGTACTGAATGCAACAGCTCCATGACCCACTGTGATCTGGGGGACCTGCAGTGTGGACGAAACTACAGTATAAGCGTGTATGGTCTGGATGAGTCCTGTTCCAGTGTAGAGAGCAACAGGTCTTACTTGCAGAGAGGTAATGTAACCATTTACAGTCAAATATAAGGTTATCACAAATACTTGTCATGACTTTCTATAATGACAGTATAATTGATTGTTATAGTAAAGCGTACTATAGTGCCACCTGGGCCACAAGACCCGGATTTTATTTGTTGAAGACATGAGGCATTGACCTTCCTCTTTGCTTTTCTCTACCTTTCCCCTCTATTTCTCCTCCTCAGCCCCCTGTGCACCCCAGGATGTGGCTGTTGATGCACGGTGTGCTGACGGTGCCATGATTGTATCTTGGTCCCCCAACCCAGATGCCCAGTACTTCCTTGTGCAAGCTGTGAGCAACACTGGTTCGAGACACCATTGTAACTCCAGTGGCACTGCCTGCATTATAAGAAATCCACCATGTGGACAGAAATACAACGTTACTGTGCTGTCTGTAAGAGATGGCTGTGAGAGTGAACCGAGCACTATGTTTGAGACTTCCTCAGGTAAATTTCAAGCGGTCAGGCTTTTATTAAAATTCCAAAATACACAGTACAGTAGCAATGTGAAAAGGACATGGTGTACTGTGCCTGACTTTGCAACTCGGAAACAAATGCATTTTCCCCATGAGGCAATGTGCAGTTACTGTAAGACAAGTTTTTCCAACCTGCACCACCTACAGGATGTTTTAATTCACTATTTCACCTTCCACAGCTCCATGTGTGCCCATGAGTGCTCAGGGCCGTCTGGACTGTGTGACAAACTCTGCCTGGGTGACGTGGGATGCCTCAGACGGAGCCCTCAGCTACTTTGTGCTTGCCGAAGAGGTTGGAGGTCACAACTCCAGCTGTACGACAACTTTCTCTCCCTGCAGTGTACCAGATCTAAAGTGCGGGACGCTTTACACCTTCCACGTCTCTGCCATCAACAAACACTGCCACAGTAATCACAGCACCACCTTTGAGATTGAAACAGGTATTAAACAGCATTCTTTGCTGTCAATATGCCAATTTAAAATTTAAAATTACATGGCAGCACTCACATCTGAGAAATTCTCTCTTCATTTTCGTTGTGTGGGAAAAAGTAGAGCTTATGTTAGAAATTATTTATATCAGTGGTCTCAGATTATCAAAAATACCATGGTATCTTATATCAACACACCAAATATGTTGTACTTCAAACATTACATTTACAGGAGTAGCATAGATACAAGACATTAACAACAAATATAAAGAAAAAATAAAACACCTGCTGTAATGAGTCACTAAATGTACTTCAACACTCGTTACTATAGACTAGTACATTCTATGTATGAGAAACACATGATGCATGAGAGGGGAGAGCATAGCTATTATTAGCGATTACAGTAAGAAGTGGTGAGCAATGCTGATATTGGGAGCTGTCACAATTAAATCAACATATAGGACACCCTGGTGTTTTAGAGAAACAAAGTAGCAACTGATTTGATTTGCTAAAAGTTTACCAATCAATCAAGTTTAATTTTTCTTACCCAAAATCACAAATACACAAGGTCACATCTCCACCGGATAACAGGTTGCTAGCAGAACCGTCACACCCACATCACCAGGTGGCTGAGAGACGATAAGGCAGAGGGACTCCGGTGAGAAACTCCCCGGGGCTAAGTTAGAAGTTTGAAGTTAGAAACACAAATACTGGGACATGATGTGAAATGTTTAGAAAGACAAAAGCACTTATAAAAAGCCTTAACAAAGTGGCTTTTCTTAAATACAGTCGAACAAGAAATAAGGCAAGTGTTTTTAAATTTACTTCCTGTTGACAACTTTTTTCATTATACATAGTTTTATAAATCCGTTCTTTCACATGTATCCTCTTCTGTAGGTCCTTGTGCTCTAACATCAATTAATGTAGTGATGCAATGCAGTAGCGACATAATCTTGGTAGAATGGGAACTGACAGAGGATGCACCCCTCTACACGGTGATCGCCGAGGGCCATGACCAATCCTTCATCTCCTGTAACAGCTCTTCCACATCATGCGAACTCCAGGATGTCCGCTGTGACATGCATTACAGCATCATCATATCAGCTTCCTCCGATAGGTGCAGCAGTCTAAGAAGCCCCCCAAAGAAGATTACAACAGGTATTTTTACAGATCAACAGATTTGTCTGACTCATTTTTTCACTCTGTTATGATTTGAGAGGCTAGACCATAGTAAATTGGCGGCACAAATATTCTTGTGTTTATAAGTTGGAATAAATAAGTTGTGAGTGCGTCAAAGACTAAGTTAACTGTGATTTGGAATCTATTTTGAGTGCCAAATTAACTGTTAATGTCTGAATAAAGAAGATGCCAACTGATGGGGACAAGAATCCAAGCTGTGAAGAATTATCTTAGACAACAGATTATCATGTCTAAAACACACAGTTAAAATGGTGGCTAGAATGGGGATTGCGTTAATTGGATTCACAAGGAGTCTAAATTGTTTATGCTGTGGCCAAAGACATTATGCTCTTGTGAACATGAAATTTCAGGAATTCTGTGAGTTGAAAGCTTGAACACAATTTAATGAAAAGTTCCATTTTACCAAGAACTACATTCAATACCACTATATCCCTTCAAAGTCTTTCATACACACATTACAGCCTAAACAGATTTGGATTTACACTGTAATATGACTGTTATGTGGTGGCATACAGTTTGAGTTGGCAAAAGACAAACGCTTATGAAGTCATTCAGACATTTGCTTCATTTTGTCTTGATTATTGCCCAGCAATACAGTCAAATATTTGCACAGGTAATCTGGAGAAATGTCTGTTAAGTTCGTTACCATGAATTTTGATCCAGTGTAACTCTCTCCTGACTGGATGTTAAAACTTTAAAATCACTTTAAATATTGACATACATAGCGATCGGACCCAGAGGCAAATCACACTTCTGTTGGGCAAAGACTTTGAATTAAGTACTCAAATGAATGTCTGTTGTAGACAAGCAAAGCAATGACTCAGGGAGAGGGACTCAAGGAGGCGGGTAAAATTAAAAATTCAGTTTCAGTCTTGTGATCAGATATGAAGTATGTGAAAGTCAGTACCAGCCACGTGAGCAAGGTAAGGCAGACAAATCCAGTTAGTGGTCTGGAAAAGTGGCAGAAGCCCAAATACTTGAGCAAAAGCAAAAGTAGGCTTGTGTTCATGCAGGTGCACATGAGACAACGTGATGAAAATGAGCAGATAGAAGATGCAGAACTACATTCAGGTTGAAGTTGTCTTGTTGATGTGATAGTATTGTTGCTACACTTTAGCATTGATTTGGGCTTCAGGTTGTTTTTTTTTGTTTTTTTTTTATCATGACTCAATTATTCCTGTGATTCGTTTTCTCTCATGTTGCTGTGAATTAAATTCTCGAGGTTAATCTGTTCTCTTTTAGTGCCCTGTGTCCCAGACAATGTGACAGTGGTACCATCATGTGAGGTCCATGGAATTACGGTGACGTGGGGACACTCACTAGTGGCTGAATCCTACTTAGTGACAGCCAGGGGAATGGATGGACATATTGCGAGTTGCAACACCTCAGTGAACAACTGCACCCTGGCTGATCTGCGCTGTGGACAGTCGTACAACTTAAATATCACCGCCAGTGGAGACAACTGCACCAGCCAGCCCAGCACTTCATGGTTCAGAACAGGTACAGACATGATAATATGCTTTATTCCTTTCATCAGGATTAGCCTCTCAGTTTAATAGTGCGTCACACTCATCAGTTCCACTATGAAGGTTCTGGATGTGCATTGGATTTTACATGTCAATGGTCACCTTTCTTGCTTGCTAACAGAACATAGTCTTTGTATAGTCTAATAATAGATATTCATAGATATAATCTTAAACTATAGAAACAGCAGGCCGCTACTTGAACTGCTTGAATCTCAGCCAGATGGTCTTTTCTCTCTGCAGTGCCCTGTGAGCCCTCCGGTCTTGCAGTGGACCTCAGCTGTGAAACCAACTCTGCCATCCTGACTTGGGATGCCAGTGAGGGCGCTGTGGAGTATTTCGGTTACACCCAATCTATGGATGGCGATGCATTCTACTGTAACAGCACTGTTGCCTCCTGCACCATTGATGGCCTGGAATGTGGTGACTTTTACAATTTTTCTGTCAAAGCCTCTGATGGAATGTGCACAAGCTCTTTTAGCACTCCTCTCCAGGCTGGAGCAGGTAAATATTAGAGCTCAGCAATGTCACTTTCACAGCAAACATTTAACAACAGTCCCACTTAATCCAGCAACTATTAATTTTTACACACATAAATAGAAAATGTTGAATGGATTTAGTCCTATGTACTTTAATGTAATTCTTTCTATTTATAAAAATGCATGGAGAATTGCTCTTTTATTTTGGAAAACTCATGTTATTAACATTTAGAAAATTAAAGTTCAACATTTGTGAATGGATTGATGAAATTTTTATTGTGATGAATTATAGGAGATAAGAAGGGAGATTTTTTTTTTTTTGCCTCCACTTCACTTATCTTGATGTAAGCACAGCTAATCTAGAAGTAAAGATATTGTAAAAGTGGGATATACGAAAAGGCTGAATAAGAAGTTGTTTTGTTCTTTGAAAATATGTTTTTCCTGGGACCAGTGGTATACTGGTACATTAAACCATAAAAAAAAAAGAGGAAAATGCAAGTGGGCTAATTTGACTGTTATTTCGGACTCTTAATATCCAATCTCTCTACTCCTCAGCTCCATGTGCTCCCACTGATGTCAAAGTCCGCATGCAGAAAATAGGCCAAGCTCATTGGGTCATGACATCATGGGACAGAATAAATTGTTCTGATGTTGAGTACCTTGTCGAGATAACTGGTCGAATCAAGAACAGCCCACAGGCCCTGATGGAGGTCTCCTCACACTGGCTGCTCACCACATACTTTGAGTTACCAATGCCTTGCAGCACAGTTTATAACCTGACTGTACGCACTCGAAATACTGCTGGGGTCAGCCAGCCGTCCAGTGCCTGGACTGGAGTCACAGGTAAATTCACACTGCAACAGCCATATTTGAAGCCCTGTAGTTAAGCCCAATTTCACTTTGTTGGTTGATGTTAACAAATCTTTCAATTAGTGACTATATATATTAAAATCTACTGTGCATCTACTGTGCATTATTTCTCACTACTTAGATTAGTTATTCCTTCAAGTTCTTGTTTTAAACATGAACATACACCTCTCAGCACTTCTGTTAACCACATTTCTGTCATTTCTCTCCCAGTCCCCTGCGCTCCCCAGAACGTGAAATACTCTGGTCATGGACGGACTGCTGTACTTTCCTGGAATGCATCAGTATTTGCCACCTGGTATAGTGTCTATAATGTGACGGGGGCAGGTCGTATTATGCTGTGCAATACCACCGGGCTCTTCTGCCAACTAACCGACTTTGATCCTGGCACCCATGAAGTGACGGCCAGCAACGTTAAGGGAGAGAGCATCCCTACCCTAGATATTACAGGTCAGTCACAGGGTGAAAACATCTGCAGCCCTGCACAGGAGTCAAAAAAATGATTTTTTCACCGTCAGCATTGCTTTTTATTGCTTTATCTTCTAACAACTAATAATCTATGGTAGCGTATGAGTGTTATTTTCACACATAATGTGATTTTGTCAGTGTTCTTGTTTGGAAATTGCTGAGAGCTGCTTCCTATCTCTCTCCCAATGCTGATCCCCACCACATTGCAGTCAAGGGTGTGATTTGTGGCGGAACAAAATAAATGAGGGCAAATAACATGAAGCAATTTTCACACTTATTGGTATTTAAAGTATCTGACATTTGTATGACGAGTATTTTTCACTTTGCTCAGGTCCAGTAGGAGCTCGTAGAAAAAGAGATTTATGGGCCACTGAAGTCTTTTCACGTTTAGACAAAGGTAAGTATAGTGCTGTAATATAAAACAGAGACAGTTTTATGAATTATAATCTAAGAATCTTAAATATTGATTAGACCTATACTTTTATATATATATATATGTATAGTACTATTCATTTCTAACTGGTCTCTCAGGTCTTGAAATACCAGAAGAGCTCACGATAAGAATAAGAGGAGTATCCATGTATATCAAGTGGAGGGCAGTAATGGACGCAACCGAGTACACACTTGTGATTGAGGAGAAGAAGAGAGAGCAGCAAGGCAATCAGCCTCCTGAAGTGACAACTGTGGAAGGTGATTTTTACATAAAGAATGACCTCAAGCCCTGGACCACCTACTGTGTCAGACTGGCAGCAAAGAACACAATGAACCAAAGTGACTTCTCTGAGCCCATTTGCAAAACCACTGCCACCTCTTAATACAGCCTCCAAATACCATAGATCCACTGAAATAGACACTGGACTCAGAAGAAATACACTCATATGGGTCATATGCATTTCTATTTCGAAAAAATGGAAGAAAAAAAGAAAATTCTTCTCCTTGAGGAACATCTTACAACCCTGCAGAAAATTCTTAGATTTGCTTTGGAATTTTAGGAATAGCCCATTTTCATTATTTTGGCTGGTATCATAGCTGCATGTGGCATCATAGCTGTCCAACAAAGTTTTGCTAAAGTAATATTTATCACCACTGAATGTTTTATTTTCAAGATAGGTTCTTAGATTCACTGGATAATTGTTCAATTAAAAGGTTGTGTAAAGAAATAAAGTGATAATTTATCAAGCAATGTTTGTAAAACCATGCAGTATATTTTCTTTATGATGTGCTGTGACTTCTCGTTTTGTGAATGCTGACAGATCTTTAGCAAAGAAAGAAAACATTAAACCGCTCCTCTGTGTTAAAAATTATTTTTGTTTTTTATTGTGTTTGTTTATCTATCTAGGGTTGAAACAAAAATGTTTAATTATAAGGTCATTTTTCAATAATTGTCTTGCTTAATCAATTGTTCTGTAAAACATTAATAAAAAAATCCAAAGATCAACATGCCTAAAATAAAAATATTACAATTGAGATTTAAATGTTACACAAACAGAACCTTATAGGTTAAGGAATTAAAAAGCCAGAGCATGCCACATTTTATTTCCAATTTTTCCATTCTAATGTCACAAAACGGTAAAATGTTCTCGTACACTCGTACACAATAGGCAAAGAAGTATCATTTATGAAGAGAAAGTGATTGTGAAAGATCTCTACGATCTATCAGACCAGTTGAGATTATAGACATAATTAAAATATAAAGCAGATGTTTGACATCTATTCTAAACAGGGTAGAAAATGGCATAGAGGGTTAAACGTGGAGATGCACAACAGCTGTTGTTGGGCTGAAGAATCAGCATCAGCTACCGTGTCCATCCATCCATTTTCTACCGCTTATACTGTTTGGGGTCTTGGGGGGTCTGGAGCCTATCTCAGCATTTTTGGGCGGAAGGCAGGGTCACCCTGGACAAGTCGCCAGTTCATCACGGGGCTCACATATAGAGACAAACAACCATACACATTCCCACCTATGGGCAATTTAGAGTTGCCAATTAACTTAACCCCCAGTTTGCATGTTTTGGACTGTGGGAGGAAGTCAGAGTCCCCAAAGAGAACCCACGCAGGCACAGGGAGAAAATGCAAACTCCACACAAAAATGGCCCGATACAGAAATCGAACCCAGGACCTTCTTGCTGTGAGGCAACAGTGCTAACCACTGCACCACTCCGCCGCCCTCTACTGTGTCCTGTCCTGCAATAATGGGACAATAGTGTGGAAAGAAATAAACACAAAAGGCAGCAGGTACTGTTCATTTTTAACAGTCGCAGTTTGATTTGACAGCTGAAATTTGACTATGCATGGCACGTGCCAGTGATCCTCAAAATCATTAGAATAAAACAGGAACCCTTTTGCATTTATGTCCTAGCTTTTTATTTGGGGTCGTTTTTGTGTTTGCTTTTTCTTTTTCTACAAGATTTCCTACACAAAAGTGCATTTTTTCAGTCTTTTTTTGATGGAATTAGATGCAAATCTTTTAAACTTTACCTATGAATGAAACAGAAAAGAGTCTTGACGACAAACTTTTAAAAGTGTATAAATCGGGGGGAAAATCGTGAACGTGTCGATACTCGAGAGCGCCCCCTGTGACTCGGCGGTGCCACAGACATAACGTTAAGGTGGATGCGGCCTTCACCACCGTTGTCGCGGGAAATCTCGCTTAACAGACGAACATGATGTTCAGCCCACCACTACACAGCCAAAGACATCAATTTGTCATCGATTTTGTTAAGAGGAACAAACCCCAAAAGGTAATTAAACTCCCGTCCAACACAAAGCAACTTTTACTCACGCTAATAATGAATTTAAAGCTAAACAAACCACCAAAGATTATGCTAACTAACTTTATCACCGAGCTTAGCAACGCTAGCTAACGTTAGCATCTCGCCGTTGGCGTTAATTGTTTTTCATAATGGCGTGGGGTTTTTTGTCTTGATAACTTGAACAATAATCGAGATTGTTTGACGGACTCCCACTTCTCTCGTGCCCCTCTTTAGGTGGTCGACTTGGGCTGCTGTGAGTGCACCCTCCTCAAAAAGCTCAAGTTTCACCGTGGTTTCATCGAGCTGCTGGTCGGAGTAGACGTCAACGGTGGCAAGATTAAGAAAAAAATGTATGTTTAACTGGCAAATCAAAGATATTTCTGATGAGATGCTTGAAACGGGAGAGTTTATTTCTTGGTATATCAATAAATGGCAGAGTGTGTCAGATTTTCTATTCAATTAATCAGTAAGCCCCATCTGTTCTCTACCGGGTATCCTGTTAGGGGTCTATTAAGTGTCATTGTGTTCTCATGTAGTTGTTAAGAGGAATAAAAAAAAGCTTGGATCAAGTCTGTTTTATCGGTGGAGCAAATGAAGATCTTGATCTTTGAACTCATTACCTTGTGTACACTGTGATTATATCCTCCTTTAGGTATGGATTAGCTCCTATATCAGCTGACTTTCTTCAGCCAAGTTATGATCAGCTGCGCATTGAGCTATACCAGGGCTCGGTCACACAGAAAGACGTCCGCCTCAGAGGATTTGATCTGGTGACCAGTATAGAACTGTAAGGGGCTGTTAAAGTTACAGCTTTTTTTTTTTTTTTTTTTTTTTCTTTAATCTGTGTTTTTCATCTTTTTGATTGTCCATGTCAGTGTTTTGTTAACTTGTTTCCTCCCTGGCTGTTTGTAGGATAGAGCACCTCACTCTGGCTGATGTGGAGCGCTTCTCTGAGGTGGTGTTTGGTTATATGACTCCAGTGGCAGTTATTGTCAGCACCCCAAACTCTGAGTTCAACAACGTTCTTCCTGGACTGACAGGTTTCCGGAACAGTGACCACAAGTTTGAGTGGACCAGAGCAGAGTTCCAGTCCTGGTATGCTGGTTTTAAGGATTCATTTTCAGGCTCTTTTGAGTGTTGATGATGATATTGTATGTTACTGGATAAATCCACCCTAAAACCCTGGTTAATAAGTTTAAAGTGAATTCTGTTAATGCTACACCCTTCTTCAGGGCTCTGAAGGTGTGTCTGGATTACGGTTATGAGGTGGAGTTCACAGGTGTTGGACCAGCACCACCTGGCCAGCAGGAGATGGTAGGCTTCTGCTCTCAGATCGGTGTGTTTCACCGGCTTGGGGGCAGACATGACTGCGATACGTTGTTTGGTGACGATGCCGAGGATGTGTTTTCACACACACTGGTGAGTAGGCTGAGGCTTTTTGATTCCTCTTATTTTCTCTCTCCAAATACAATTAAAAATCACGATCTGAAACAATGTGTGACCTATCACAATTGTTTGATATGTCTACTAACAACTTTACCTACACTTTATAACTTCTTTAACTTGCTCAGCTGTTTCTGCACTACCTTTTATTCACTAAATGTGTTTTAAGTTGTTTAAAGACTTCTGACTGATTATATTAAATAAGAAGACGGCAAATGCACAAAAACGTGATCTTAATGCCGCCCTGTGTTATGCAATAAGTCTTTATTTTTTTAATGGTCTTCAGCTCTAAAATATATGTACGTTTAACTGAATTCAGTTACAAAATAAGAAACATTTCCACAATATTCTACTTTATTGAGATGAATTTCAAATTTTTGGAGAGAAATGGAAATTGATTAAAATTACAATCTACAAGGTACTATGAGGTCATTTTATATAAACTTTACAAAGTACAATAATGAATCTTCTTCAGATATCAATGGCTGTAAAAACACATCACATAGATATTTCTTCTCATTAGCTAGTTTTTCAGCAGATTTTTGTAATAGAAGGCAACACATCCAAACTCGGTTTTCAAATTTGCCAAATTAAAGATCCAGAAATATAAAGTGCCAGTACGCAACCCATGAAACTGGTTTGCTTGCAGCCCGCACACTGAAGGGTAAATGTTGACAGTTAGTCACCCCACTGTGTAGTTAACCTCAGCCAAGACATGGAGCACACGCCAGAGCTCCAAATGTGAGTAGTAAAGCTGATTGCCTGCATGTCTTTCAGCGTAAGTGGAGCATGTTCTCTTACTTTCTCATAAAGTTTCCAGATGTGTTTGTGACTTGACAAAAGATAGCATGGTTTCAAATGCTCAATTTGGCGGCAAAACCCTGCGTTTCTGACGACTGATGGGCTGATAATCCAGGACAATGAACTCGACAATTTTGTCTGTTATTTTTGTCGCTTTTTTGCTGTCGTTGGGAATTTTTATCAGAATGTAACTTCCAGACTTTGCTGCTGAGGTTTGTCGTCCTTCCCCCTCCTTGTGTTGGTGAAGTCTTTATTCACACGACACATCCTTAAATGCCTCATAAGGTTGCCCGTGTTAAAACTGGCAAAACTCTGCCACCCTGCGAGAGTAAAGCTTTGCACACTGTGCATGTAGCTTACTGGAACGATTATTGTGAGTAAATATCTCAAAATAACCGATATGTTGCGCATCAATTCATTGTCTCTCTAAAACAGCAGCTAGCGTTAGCACAGGGAACTTCTAGTCTCAGAGTGGCAAAGAAAAATTGATTGTTCTAGTGTAGTAGGTGGCTGGATGCCGGCCTCTGCTAAACAAAGAGAGTTTACTGATGTCTGAAAGTGCATAGAGTCAGTACTCGCTGATTCCGATACCGGCATTTTCAGCTGTAATGGGAGTATTTCCAATACTGGTATCGGAATTGGAACAACTCTGATTACCACCCTGTAGAGGCCATAATCATCAAAATCAATTTAAACAAAACAACAATTCACCTCATTCCACTAACTTTTTAAATAGATCATCAAACATTTATGTTATAATATGTTTGCTGTAGGCTAATAAAAATTTTACTTGGGTCTCACCATCAGAAAGGCTTCTATAATAATCTGATGTCTTTTTATCTCCTTTTATATCAGCTGTATAGTGTAACCTACCCCAGCCTGCGTGACAACAACATTTTACGCAGGGTCCTGGTAAGTGAGGTGTTGTTCTGGGCAGCAGAACTGAAGAGAAAATTTATAGAAAAGATGACAGCTGATGGCGATGATGCTGTGTGTCAGACTGAGGGAGCTGAGAAGGAATGTCTCAAAATATCAGAGCGATGCATGGTGATGGAAGAAAAACTGACAAGTGAGAAAATCTATATAGACAGCATTAGAGAAAATAGTTAATTTGAAGCGTCTCAAATGGAAAGCAAAGTTATTTTGTTTGTGTGTTGTTTTTTTTGTTTTTTTACACAGCAGCATGTGGAACACAGATGAAACATCTTTTGGAGGAGCGTGGAGGAGGTGTATTAGCAGATCAGGAAGTGGAGACTGAGGAGGTGTTTTGGACAAACTGCCGTAGAAAACAGGAGTCCCCCAAAATACATAGGTGAGTTTCATTGAGGACAATGAAGTGTAACTGGCCCGAATGCAGTTTGTGGCCTTCAGTTCATGAAAATAGGATGTGTTTCTGGGTCATCTGTATGTTTGTCTGACTGTGAAAATAGTGACTGTCCTCCTGCACTCTAGTCTCACTTTTCATTGCCTTTTTAAATTCAAAGGTATCAAATTATTGTTCTGCTCACTTCACGGTGTGCTGTTAGGTGTGTGTCTGTACCTCTGGCTGTGTTGTGGACCTGTTCCCCAAAAGTCAGCAACCTAAGTGGATGTCTCAGTAATCTCAGACATTTTCTGATGGAGGACCCTGAAGTTAAACTGAGCCAGGATGGCTCTGCTGTACTTCTACAGGATCCAGGTGACGTTAACATTTGAATTGTTTTTATGCTTGCTGTTTGCTCACATACACTCACATTTAGGCCCTGTTCAGATTGGTTACCCACATCCATCTTGAGAGATCCTCTTACAAGTGGACAGCTCTAAGTACAGGTGTGAATGCACTTAGTGCATTTGAGATCCAGTCACACTTAGGTGGCCCACATCATCACTGACCACTTTCTTTAACCAGAGGGCACTCAGAGAGTGCAGACCTCTTCCTACACAGCTAAATTCCCAACCACATATACTCCCCAGCAATAAATGTTTACTTTTGAAGGTTGGATTTTTTCTTTGAGCTTATATTTGAGCTTTATATTAGACTGTGGTATTAGTGTTTGTTGTGGGCATGATTTTTAGGTCAAGGCCATTTGTTGCTTAGTGCTAAGATTAGTTACATAATAACACCAGTTCGAATTCTGTATGTCAATTCCTTCTGGAGATATGTCCAAAACATGTGTTTGACCTTTTAGTGACATTGACCTTTGATCCAAAAAGTCCAAAAGTTAATCATCAGTAGCCACTGCCACATGACACCAGTTTGACCTCTTTGTCAATTATTTCTGGAGATATGGCTTAAAAACACCCTCTTTGACCTTTGGCAACCAAAATCTAGTAAGTTGTAGGTTGGGCTAAGACATTCCTTTGAGTTCATCGAAATTGGTAAAGTAGTATTTGTATAATCTTGTTAACAAACAAACCCACTAATGGACACAGGTGAAACATAACTAAAGTGAACATGACTGTGATCTAGATCGGATTAAGGACCATTAACTCAACTGAAACTATCCACACAATTACATCAGACAACATGAATTACATGCTGTTGCATTTCCAGTATACCCAATCTAGTTTAAGGGTTTGCAATTTTGAGATGCTGACTCTGACAAAAAGTTGATCAACTTTGCAAAATGTCTGCAGCAAAAAAACTGCTTTCGTATAAACTCAATATTTAAAACGACACATTATGTTGGGCATTTCCTTGCAAGTGTCTGTTGCTGCTTCACTGTACCAGCATGTTTACCTCAAACCTAGCCTGTCAAAATTAAGCAAGTCATTGAACACAAGATTGAACTAATTAAATTTTATAGTCACTTCATGTGAAAAATAACAACACTTTTTGTTGACAGTAACCATGTTAAATTTTAAGAATTTGAAAAATAGCAATCAGTTTATACTACTTTGGTGCTCACAGGAAAAGTAGGAGGAGCATTACAACTATAAAGTGTATTGTAAAATATTGTAAAAGTCCCAAATTCATTTGTAACTTGTGCAGAATTTACAATTGATATTGTCTGTCTGTTCCTTTGGCAAACAGTATATTTATTAAATAAAGAGTGAAGACATGAGATCTGCTTGTAAGTGGCCATTCAAGACAAATAATAATATCAGATGAGAACAAAGGTGAATAGGCTGTATAAGTGAAAATTAACAAACAATTTACTTGTTTAGTGATTTCTTCTGTGCTTGATTATAGTTTACATGTCACAACGTGTTGCTTAAATATTGAGCAGGACTCATTATGTGATTAATGGAAGAGGTATAGTTATTTCCAGAGCAATTACAGTAATATGTGTTGTCCACAAGCTGTCGTCAGTGCTTCAATATCATGAACCATTTTCAGCTATTTTTCTTCAGTCGTCAAGTGGTTCACAAAGCTTAGTTCCCCCAATTACCAGTCCTCCACATAAGTGTTTGTTGAAGCTGAAAAAAAGCTTATCCTATGAATTTGAAAACTGAATGGTTCCTGTGGTTGTGACAAAGGTCTTTCATGTTTATAGACCTTGAAGAGGGTGATGTTGATTTGGAGGACAGCGGGTATGTAGAGGCCAGTCATTACTCACACATCGCTGAGGAAAAAGAGGACTGGGAGACAGATGTTTGATCTGGAAGATCCTGCCTTGCTGGGACAAGTAGGTTCAAATTCACTAAGGCTGAGTAAATGGTGTCCCTTGGTGACAACTGGACAATGTTTTGATTTTGGATTTGTTAGATGGTTTGTTTGAACCACAATTTTGAGTTGTTGTGGGGCAGGTCAATGGAAAAAAAAATAAATGTAACTGCCCTCTAAAATATGCTCACTTTGTTATTATTGTATGTTACATCCAGGATAATAAATGTAAATGCTTTTTTTTTTTTTTATTTTTACTGTTTTATTTAACAGTGCAAGGTAAACATGTGAAGCATCCACTAAACACTAAACTAAAGGAAGCAAATGTTGGTCAAAAAGAGTCTGTAACAGGAAAACAGTGTCAGAACAGCGCAGAACATCACTTTACAGGAGAATACATTTTACAGTTTAATATAGACAACAGCTTCACAGAAGAGAAGAAACCATGTTTGTAACAACATGTTAGGTACCAAATGAACATACCTGTGCCACACAGGTAAAACAAGTGATTTTTATGCAAAACCAACACAGAAAGATCCAACAGTAGATCTATGGTTGCCATAAATCATACACATAACACTTGTCTTAACCATGTAGTGAGAACACTCTTGACCTCAACAATAAAATATGACACAGTATTAGCAATGAAATAAAACAATATTTTTAAATGTGATTTTTAACAAGGGCCAGAAAATGCCAAAAATAAAAACAGAATGAAAATACTGACAGTTACATCATACATTGTGCAGATATCTGCTTTTAACATGATGTAGAGAGGACAGAATGAGCTCCTGCATGCTAAATAGGCAAGTTCAGTTATTCTGTCATTGTAGAAATATTGATTAAATGATGGCACGATATCAACTTAGGAAAAACATGGAGCTATTTCAAGTTCTGCAAGCTAACAGAGAGATATCTCAACCATGCAGAACACACAAACATGAAAACAGAGAACACTGATGTATAGTTAAAACACCATACACTGATGACACCGGTGCAGCTATTGATACATGTAGAATTCATCTAAAAGAGGAAATGTCCTACCTCTGCTATGGCTTATGACAGAAGATTACAGATTACAGTGATAAGTCTGTTTGCACTAGTTAGAATGTGTCTAATATCACGTGTGTTGTCTCCTTATGCATACGCCCGACAGTTCCCAGGTATATAACAGTGTGATTAGTATAGCTAATTTACTAATAAATTCAATGAAAGCATTCAATCTCCTAATAGGCTTGAAATGCAACTAGTCAACATTCTCACCAGATTTATACTGTTTGATTAGCTAATGATGTCTTGATTGCATTAGTTATTAGACTTGTCACAAGCCTGTTGTCTATTCAGATGCATGAAACTATTTGTCTGGGTCTTTTTGAAGACGGTTCTTGGGCATTTTCTTCATATGGCAGTGGATTAATCCTTCACAGTACAACCCAATGTTACATTACAGTATGCATCTGTTACACAATAAACTGTTTAGATGCCACAGGATATTCAATTCGTTCTGTAATTCTAAACTTCCTCGTCAACAAGACAAGAAGATCTGAAAGATGCAAAGTGTAGGTATACAAGAGATATGTAACTGCAATGCAAGGCATTATTTATACAGTACTTACGTCTTTGGACAGTGACACAATGTTGGTTATTTTGCCTTCATATACCACAACCATGAATTTGGAAAAAAAATTATCAAGATGTGATTAAAATGCAAACTTTCAGCTTTAGTATGAGGGGTATCACAGGAGCATTTGGGAATACTGTAATTCAGCGCCCTCACCATTTTCAGTGCCTCTTTTTTTTGTAAAAATGTTTATAATCCCTCAATGGTCAATGCAATGCTCTTGCGAGACCCCTCAAATGAAAGCTGACAGTCTAAAATTTGATCACATCTTGTATGTCTTTACGAAAACCATTGTTGTTGTGTACAGAGGTACAATAAAATGTGTCACTGTCCAAATACTTATAAACTTAACTGTATACAAGCCCTTCTAATAGTAATATTCATCATAGTAGTCCCTGTTACATTTGGTATTTACTGCTCTACAATGGCTGAGAGTATTAACTAACAAGCAGTGAATGAGGGCTGGCGGCAAAGAATATGTAAGATCTTCCAAATAACTAGCACCAACATATTATTTAAAAAAAAAAAAAAAAAAAAAAAGGAATCTGCACTTGGATAATCTACAGGGAAATGTGTTCTTGTTTTGCAGGTTGTTTATATGAATCTATTTGTATTAATTTCTATATGAATATATAATGTGCCTTTACCTAAGAAATACCACCAGCTAGTTTTCACCCTAGCTCCTTTGATTTGGGTGTCTTGTTAGCTGTCTCTATGACAAAGTGCATTAAATGTGACAACTATTACAGCCCCAAAACAAATTATGTCACTGCAACCTGGTTACAGGTGCAAAGCTAAAATGTAGCTACACTGGTTTAGATTAGTGTTAGCCTCCAATAACTGCAATTACCTTTAAAAGAAAGTACACACTCTGCTACATTATGTTTGATGAAATGGCAAAGCAAGCAAGAACAAGGACCTCTATGATATCGTGTAAGCAATTTATTGTTCATGTTCTCGTGTTGTTACTCTGCAAGTACCATTATCACACTCCTTACAAGAACTCATGTCACATCCGTTCACTGATCCAAGAAAACAGGATAACTAGGACTAATTACAGTGGTTTTACCACATGGCAGACGCATACACATTCAGACACCAGTCATGTTCACACATGAAAAAGCTTAATTCTGATGCTTTTTTTGTAAAATACTCTTACCTTTAAAGCACTTTCAGAGTGCTCACAACTACAGCTTCATAGCAGCGTATGAGAATATTAAATAGAATTTCCTATTTGAAAAAAGCCCAAAAACAGAAACAATGGGAATGTATTGAAAAGCCACTGTATCCTCCTCTTCAGTATAGATAATGTGCAGTCCACCTTGTTCTGCTGTCCTTCATGAGAGGAAAAGTTGAATAATTTCTTCCAGTTCCTAACAGTTTAACCTAACAAGTTTTAGATGCTAAATGACAAAACTGACCTCAAAAAGATTAGGATAATCTATGTAAAAAAATGCAAAGTGGACACTTTCAGCTGATAATATTGTTTTGAACTTTCTTATCAATGTTCAATGTCTCTTAATGCTTCAATATGTAAAGTGTATCAGAGAGGCAAGGTGTACTGTAGAGGATATGGACACATGAGGGCACTGTTGTCACATTAACAGTTTACAGAACGATATGGACAGACACTTAGCTCCTCAGGTCATGTGTGGGCTGGACGAATGCAGCTTTTTCTTTTATGTCAGTCCACTTCTGAAAGGTCTTCAGGTCTAACGCTTTATCACCACCTGCTCATATGCACCAGCACCAACTCTGTTGACAAGAAAAGATTAAATTATCAACATAATGGAATAACTTGCTCTTAACAAACAGTAGTAATAACTATATATGATTTTCTGTTTTTCATATGTTGAACTGTTTCTGCAAAAAAATAAGACACTTTAAAGCACAGAGCAGTTATCACTATACAGGAAATTATGCTAAAGGTTGGATCAGTATTACTACAAAAGCGCAGTAACTGATGTTTTGACCTACAGTAGATGCACATGGAAGAAAGTAGTCTTGGTAATGTTTTTGTTTTGAAATTGTGTTTTGTTTTTTTTCTAACCCAAACCAAGTAAATTTGTTGCATGAATCTTACAATATAGTTATGTTGTCTAACCCCAACCAAGTAGAACCAACTAAACCTAACAGCATACTTGAGGCAAAGAGAGTGTGATTTTTTTTTTTTTTTTTTAATTATAGCTGCATTGTGGTGTAGCTAGCTACACTTAATCTGACATAATTATCTAGAACTGCCTTAAAGTATGTCTAGGTTACCTTTAACTCTTACCAAAGCAAAGAGCAGACTCACAGTTACCAGACCCAGCAATACATCTACACTTCATCAGCCATATTCTCATTTAACAGATTCCAAACAGAAACCTCAATTATGCATTTTGACCTTTGTCTTTAAAGGTAAAAACACGACATCAAAATTAATTTTTGTTTGAATGCAGTCAAGTGTAGAAGAACTCTGGCACCCACATACTCAACAGAATTCTCTGTTGTAGCTTAAATTACTTTTGTCTTTTGTCTATACAATGTCAGAAGGAAACTGTCCAACTACAACAGCACTTCAAGCTGGCATGTTGCTCAACCCATCCTAGCATAGACGCATAACTTAGGTTGGACCAATTTGTGGAATGACAACATTTCATGCTCAACGCAACAAGCATTGAATAGCCACATGCGCCAAACAACCTGATAAAGTGCTAAGCTAATGATAATGATTTAAGTCGCACACTTATTCAGTCATCAGCTAGACCAAAACAAGCATGCATGGATTTTCTTCTCTAATTAGGACACCACAGATTAATCCTGTCTGCCTCGAATTCATTAACATTATTAGTGTTAAGTACAAAGACGGGGGGGAACAAATAAAAATTCTGAAAAAAAGTCAACTCTCTACTACAGACTTTTTCATGTATGACTATACACTTGACTAGACTACTTATGAGAGAAGATTCATTTCAATTTAGATGAAGTCGTATTTTCTAAAAAAAAAAATAAGGAATTGCTCAAATCAAATGCAAAAACAACTAGTTTACAGCCACATTAACAGCTCTATGAGGTTGCACTTTGGCACAGCTGTGCTTGGGCTAACATGAGTATATTAAAAAGTCCACCTGAAATGAAAAATTGTAATTTTAACCCATTTAGATCAAATCTTTGATCATACTGTTAAATTTTGAATGATATATGCTGAAAAGATTTCTTTGTATATTTAAATTAAAATCCAATTTTGTTTTCTTCCGTTAAAACCACATATCACATGAAATTATATCACCATTATCACCACTAGCCAATTCCAACTAATAATGTCATGGTATCCGGCTGTCAATCTTCATCTTCAATGTTAAAATGAGTTTAGCAGAGCTAAGCAGAGCTACAACCCTAGCTGTAGATACCTAGCTATCCAGATTCAACCCAACCTTAGGTCATTCCTTCTATCTTGTGATTGCTTCTTAGGAAATACACCACGACACAGCAGTTACATACTCTCCAACATCCATTTCAGCTGACTTAAATATGCTCACAGTAGCAATGCCAGTGTTCAGCAATATGTTTCCCCGCTTAAACATATAAATTAAGCAGGTAAACGTGCAAGTATTTGCTTGTTATATATAGAGAGAGATAGATATAGAGAGATAGATATAGATAGATAGATAGATAGATAGGTAGATAGGTATATCTCAGAGGTGACTTCATTAATTTCCCAACGGGGATTAATAAACACCTAGTATAACTATGTTTAAAATTAATGTTTCTCATGTATTTAGTCAAACTACAGTGTTGGACAAATGAATAGGTAAAAAGTTAAGGAAGCACTCATATAACTGCTGTTCAATCAATTCAACATGAGTAGTACATGAATATGTTTATTAAAGTCTCCAATACTTGTTGAGACATTTCATTCAAATCCCCAAATTTTGGAAAATTTGTACAAAAAGTCATGGCAATTCATCCAATGGTTATTTGCTGATCACTCTGAACCTAAGAGGTAGGTTGACGGTTGACCCTCTGTCAGAACTATATTGCAATCACTGTGACTGAAAACATTATCCTAAGAAGCAATTATTGTCACTCTTAATCCAGAGAAAGTTGGAATTGCCAAAAGTGTAGAAAATAGATTCACAACAACCTCATATCTCTCAATCTACTATGAAAAAAAATAATTTATTATAATTCACCTGAGGGAATATCCCTCACTTACCTGGTGGGAAGGTGATGACTCCCAAGGGCTGTACTTCCCCCAGGGCCCACAAACAGACGCAAGCCCTCCTCTGAAACATACATTTGTAGTAACATTTGTCAGCGCAGAGAGCACCCACGTCCTCCTGTAAAATACTTGTCAGAGAAGTAGCCAGTTGCTAGGCAATCTAAAAATAATCATGTATTGACAACATTTTTCTTTTCCTTGTTTTGAGCTGGATGAGACCTTGGAAAGAAAAATAACACCCCACTTGTCAATGTACACAGACTGACCTGCACAATCAAGTAAGAAAGAGAAACAGTAAAGCTCCAAAGTAGTGCTGCACCTAATTATACTGTTCTGTATTAGGTGTAGAAATGAAAGTATTAGCATATTATTTTATAAATTGATCATCTGAAAGTTAGTTGGTTATCATTGCATTCAAGTTTCAAACAACAATAAAAAACATTTAGTATGAGCTTCACAAATTTGAAAAATTCTGCTTTTCTTTTTTAATCATGTATGTAAATTGAAAATATTTGATACAATGAAAAATTTGAAAATCTCAACTTTGAATCTGGGAAGGTTAGACTATTTTCACTAACTTCTCACATTTAATAGAACACTTACTGATCAAGAAAATGATTGGTAGATGATGATTAGATGAGTTTTGTAGATGATTATACAAAACTGAGAAAAGACGCAAATTATGACATTGGAGTTTCTTGAAGGATGATTTTCACTAAGCAATTTTCATTTCAATTATTGCTGAAAGTCATTCAAACCATTTGGCCAAACCCCCCTTTTCACCATACTGACATGAAATATTAGGTAAACGCAGGTTGTATTTTGTAGCAGAGCCTTTGCTAGCCAAAATACATAATGGCAGCAGTTTGACCGGCATAGATGTAGACTTAGTTATAAATCAATGGGTAACACTTACGTTTACCTTCCTATTTCAAGCCAAAATGGAAAAAAAAGCACTAGTTAGCAGTCAGCTACCCTCAAATTATTTTAGGTAAGTGGTGACTGAGACTGCCAGCACAATGTGGGCAAGTACATCGAACACACTAGAATACACAAGCCATATTGTCACCCCAATTTTGAACATTGTTATCATATACTACAAATTTTCCTCTTTTCAAGTCAGCCTAATCTGTTTTTGTTTTTTTAAATGTGGAGCCTACCTTCAGCACTGGAGTCCAGTAAGCTGGGTGTAAAATCTTGACTCTGGAGAATCTTTTCCACGACATCATCAGCATCCACTCGTGTGTCGTCCATTCTCTTTAGCTGAGACTCCATGGAGTCCTGCTTCACTGGGTGTCTGAGGGGAGGATAAAGGAGTCACTTGTACCCACTTACTACTAATGAATTTCTCTACGCACGGAAGATGCTGTTTGTTTCTCCTTCTCGATCTACATTTTATAAAATGCTCAACAAAGGTGTGATCAGCCAGTGAAACAAGGGATTTTATTACTTGTTTTCACAAAACTTGTTTTTGGCAGCTTGGTCATGCTCATTAGCATGGTAGCTTAGTATAAAGAATGGATACAAGGGGAAACTGATAGCTGGTCTTTGACTATCCTCTGATCTCAACTCTTGAGTCCCAACAAAAAAATTGTGGAAGCCAATTTCACAAAATAGGTTACTAATCCTAAAATAACACTGAAGGTAAAATTTTGATTAGTTATGCTGATCTGATATGAAAACTACAACGTAAAACGCGTGGCAGCTGGTTTCGAGTGAGAAGAAGTGCATCTTAAACTATATTTAGAAGCATCCCCCACCTTGAGTTTGAGAGTCTAAGCTCATTGTTAAACTTATTTTAGGTTCCAAAAACACAATTACTTACATTTTTCTAAACAAAATAAGACCCTGTTGGGACAAAATGAGACAACCAGCTCTCTTCTGCTGGTTTTTTTTTTAAACTGCAAAACCAGCTGTTTCCTGTAGTGTGGCACAGGTCTCAGATGTGATTAACTTCCTTAAAATAAAGTACCACTGCAATTTTTCATACTCATTATCTACAATAAAAAAGGATACCATGTTTGATTTCCTGACTGCTTTCAGTTCATTAAATAGCAGCTATTTAAGCTCTTAAGCTCTTAAATTGCCAAATAAATTAAAATTCACTCAATTTCTT
>KV751319.1:895802-909581 GCA_001698575.1 Mola mola
CTGGAGTATCTGCTGGGTTGCTAGTGATGGTTGGGGGGCCTGGGTGTTCAGGTAGAGCAGGACAGGCCCTCGACTCTCTGTCCCGGTCCTCACTGGGCTCTGGGATACTGCCGATGCCGGTTGAGGCACTGCCCACTGAATGGTTTCTCCGGTGACTGAACTCTGACATACTGGAGGAGCGAGAATGACCTGTGCTATAGCCTGAGAGAGATGGCCATGGGTTGTTTTTGTTTTTGTTTTTTTAGAATAACAGAGCAAGACAAAAAAAGAGACAGAAATCAATAATTGATTTTTTCTTTTTTTTTTTTTTTTTCTTTAAAAGTTAACAACTTTGACCACAACATTATCATATAATCAAGTTTTAAGTTGCAGTTCCTAATATACACATCTTGGACTTCCAAAGCAACTCAGTAATCAGAACATAGCCAGATACCAGATTTGGTTATCGTCCTCTTCATGATAGATCTAATATTGACTCTTTTTTTAGCTTTGCGGCATATGGTCTATATCAACTCCAGAAGACAACATCAAACCATTGGGTTTCCAAATTCTTCTGAAATTAACCTGTTTGAACAGCGTCTGTGTGCCATTCAGGTGCTACTTTACTACTATATGGGAGCCCCATTTTCAGAATAAAATCACCACACCCTTCCTGTCTTGAAGAGAGTAGAAATGGTCTCTATACTTTGTCATCTCTACTCCTCTTTCCTAGGAATTAGAGCAGGCTGTCCCCTTACAACAGGCGCCTGTAGTATTTTCAGAGCGCCTCTGAACAGGATACTAAACCCAAATTGATTCAACAAGCATCTTGCAAGGGCTAGGCTGTGATGTGAGCTCAATGCCAATGGGGTGAGAATGTGCGCATGAATAATCTGTAAAACACTTGAAAGTGCAACATACATGAGGCCACTTGCCATGTTACCATTTCACAAAGTTAAAAAAGATTTCTCAGTAATGTTGACTAAGTTATTCATTAGAGTGCAACCACAATCTGCTGAGATACATTCAGAAAGTTTTACAAATGGTCTAGTCTGCATTTAAACACTCAGATCAATTTTGATATATGCAGATGAAAGTCAAATATTTCTTGGAAGACAAAATGAAGAAGAGAAGAAATTTACTGGCCAACATCAGAATTAAAACATGAATTAAAAAAATAAACACACACATTTCTGCAGGAAGCCATTTCAAGCAAGATACATTTCAGGGCATCTGACAGCCAGGGGAGAGCCAACTTCCCACACACTAAAACGAGTGAAATAAATCTGTCAGGAATTACATGTGGCAGGAAATATGTATGTTCAAATTCAAAACTAGAGGGCCATTAGAGCTGTACTCAGTGCATCTCTCCACTTCCTCTGATCTTTAATGAGTCATTTCATCTAACTGAATGGGAAATTTAAGCCTCAGATTTCAATGCTCTGTTGTAGTGTCACTGGAAAAAAAATTTTCACTTCCTTTTCTCCTTCTGATCTTACATTTCTACACTAAAATGATTTTAGGAAAGCGTAAGATTAACAATGTTATATAGTTGGGGCTGGTAAGAACAACCTTTTTATCACTAACCAAGTCAGCTAGGTTATGTCACTAGCTATAGATATATATAATAATTATTATGTAGTATATTATGCATAGATGGTCAGAGTGATGCCATCCATATCAGGTAAAGAAAAGTAAAACAGGAAAGATCACACCTTAACCTTTTGTAAATGTTTGGTGTACATACCTGAGAGTTTGGACTGTTGACTGGCGTAGCTGGACGTTCGAGAGTGACCGCAGCCCCCAAGCTCTTCAGAAACAACAGGACATTTCCCTTCCCGGCTCTCTGTTAGATGAGAAAGAACAAAAGCAGAGACAGACAGCACATGATGAACACTTGAAAGATGTACAAGAGTCTGTTCTATTGCAAAAAAACTACCACATTATGTCATAATCCTACATATATTCAGATGTTTAATGCCTCCCCAATTAGTCAAAGAGAAGCTGTGTGTTAAGCAAGCACAAAAACCAGTCAAGGCCCAAGCTGTGTATTTACAGCTTCTTATTCTATCCCCCATGTTTCCCTTTGTGAGGTATACATGTGTTGTTGTTGTAAAAGTATGTATAGAAATTATTAACATAATCTTCTCTGCAGACCAGAAATTACCAAAAATTTGCACCCCATGGTACTCTATAAACATCTGTTGTATTGATTATCAACAATCAGTTGATTAAACATGAAATGGATTGAAATAAGATTAGTTGCCAAATATTTTAATAATCCTATAATCTATAATCCAACCAATAGTTTAAAACCAAAATATTCTTCATTGACAGACAGAAATGACAAAGCAGCAAGTTGTGACATTTATAAAAACTGGAACCAATTTAACAATTTTGCTTGAAACAGGACTGAAACTATTTGATTATAAAATTGTTGTCAATTAATTTTTTTTTGATCGACTAATTGATTGATTGTTACAGTTTTTAAATATACTACAAATATCATTCTCATGTAGAATTCAAGTAATTATACAGTGTAAAATTCAAGACACCAAATATTTTTTATGAACAGAATCTTATGGAAGCTTGTTGGTTCCAATGACTGACAGATCAAGAGATTAAGACAGTATCTCAATGAATTGACCCCCTCCAACTTGTCCTAGAGGATACACATATATGAATACAGTCTGTTATCACAGAAATTGTACCTTTGTAACCCTGTACAAAATAATTGCTCATAATTTACCAAACCATCCACTTACATTGAACTGTCACTGCTCATACACATGACAAAGACACTACACATTCACACTGCAAATAAGCAGAGCCGAGACACATAGCTGTTGGGGAAGAGCATAGTTTTCAGCAGAAACACATGCATTTGGTGTGCATATGCAAACGTAACCCCCCCCTTCACTGAATTGCACACGGTCCTATTTTTAACCATGTTTCAGGGACAGAGCAGACTGTATGTAATATACAAGGGAACTAGTTTAAAATATACATGAAAGAGCTGCACTGCACTCTGAGGCTTCAGGAGGAACAAGCATTCAACACTGCAATAATTCACTCATGAACACACAAAGACAGAGCAAGGGAGAGATGGGTGAAATGGGAATGAAATGAAGCAGAAAGAGGCAGCTTCAAAAAAAAAAAAAATTGGCACTGGACGGGAGATAAATAGTAATATGAAATAGTGCATCATGCTATAGAGACATGACTTTGTAGAATGAACTAAGGCAAGTAAATCAGAAAAATCATAAAATGATATCTGCATCTTTATTAAAGAACATGTCAATAGGAATGTAAGAAATATAAAAAGGTCAGAGCTTTAATTTAACAGGATGGCACATTAAAAAATAGAACTTCTCCTTGTGCTCGTGGGTTGGAGCTTCCATACTGCAACTGCAGCCTCTCACTTCCAGCTTTTATAATAAGTTTACTTGAGTGATGTTGAACACCACCTAGAAGTGCCAAACACAAAAAATATTGGTACCTTCCTCCAGATTTAAGTTGCAAAATCGAAATCTGACAAATAAGGCTGTCCCTCTTGCTGCTGCTTCACATTAAAGTCCCTCAGTGATTTGTCTGTGTATAACTTTTAATAATATACAGTAAAGCAGCTGGAAGCAATGGTTGGTTTGTTGCAGCAGAAAGGACAAGGTATGATTCAAGTGATGGTCCTTGAGGGGCACAAGCATGGCACAAGTGGAAAATGCCAAGGAGGCAGGTCAATAAGAGTTTGCTACAATTTTAAAAGCAGTGTACGTGTATGAGAAAAGGGCACTGATTTATTGAATAACAGCTCTCACATACAGTACTACCTACCATACATTTTGCTCTTTACTTATATAAAATTTATCAGTAAATTAGGATTAGAATCACTTTAAGATTGTGAATGTAGCCAAATAACTAAAATCTATCATTTTGTTTACAATATCAAGGGACAGACGCTGTACCAATTTCGCTACATATAACTGAAGCTACAAGAATGGCAGACAATGAGCGGATATTGAGTAACTCTACTCATGCATAGTGACTTTACAAACCTATTTGGTGGGATCTAAGGAAAAGGAAAAAATGTGACAACAGGAACTTGGAGCAAACACAAAACTGTGCTCTTTCAGGTGTATGTAAATGTTTGCAAAGGCTGATGGGATAAGTAAGCAGGGCAGAGTAGAGCAAAGCAATGTAACATGGTCTCACCAGAACAGCCTTTCTGCGAGTCCCCTCCCCTCCTCTCCTCCAGGAGACTTTCTCCATCACCCTGGATCCCAATCACTGTGGCTGTGGAAGGAGGCCTTATGAAAGAATAAACACAATACCAATGTTATTCTTAAGAAAGAAAATCTGCAAGGCAAACTAAGAAACAAAGTTAAAATTAAGGTACTAAGGATAGCTGAAAATTAAAATTAAAAAAAATATAGATCATCAATACAGAATAGCTTTCAGCAAAGGTTAAGTAGATACTCTTAGTATCTATGCTGAAATACAGGAAAAAACAGCTTTTGGCATAAACATACAGGCTATTGAATGTTTTTTTGGTCAGATTTTGCCCTCAGATAAAGCATTACTTTTGTCTCTGCAAATGCATGTTCACACATACTTTCACAGACAAATATTTGTTAAATATTTCACCGAGAATAATGAGCACAACTCGTATCATTTTGCTTGCGGGATCAAATCAATCAATCAAAGCTTTTGACATGTGAAAAACTCATTAGCGAACAGTTGTTTAGGTGTGCATAATTCAGTATCATTTGGTTCCCATGAACAAGTCTAACTCGCAGCACAAATTAGACAGTTGTTATTACCAAACCAACAGCAGCAACAGATATGATCTCATAATTAGGGCACATAATACAGAGCAAGTGTTTTGTATTTTTGCTTGTATTTGGTTGTGGTTGAGACTTAATATAGGAGAGAGACAAGTGTATAATTCAATAAATGTTATCTGGCTATGTTCTGAAATTTGGAAAGTGCTGGCTTACAGTAAGAGATTTCTTAAATGGTTTTTGAATTCAGTTTGAATGGTTAAGATTCACAAATGCCTAAGTTTCAAGTCAGCTCACAAGAACCCTAATTTTCATACAATATGAACTACAGACAAAACCAGACTTGGCACCACATTATAGTTGAATATCATTACTTTAACTTACGTTTTAAAGCAGGGATCTCCTGACATCAGCTGCGTACTGATGATAACCTATAAAAGAGAAAGAGATTTGTTAACTTATTCAGATTTAAATTGATTCTTGAAGAAATGAAAGGTGTTTTGATCAAAGCACAAAAGGTTCTGATATCTTGTGTATCTGAGTTAACCAACTGATCTTAAAAAGTTATGAAGACTCTGTGCTCCCATATTAACTTATAATCTAATAGACTACAAGGGAATCTATCCATTGTTGATGTAAGCAATCCCAGAACCTATACATCCTGATTCACAGCTGAGACTAATAACAGGGAAGTCTTGTATTCAAAACACCAAGGTATGCTCCTCAAGAAGTCTATTCAGACTGGTGTGGCTGCTTTGCCGTAGTTTCAAAGTTACCTTGAGAATGGAGTTGTCCTGGCGAGTATTTTTGGTATCATAACCTTCCAGCAGACATCTGCGGGTTGTATTCCCTGAGCCGGCAAACTCTGCTAAATTCAGATCTGCAAAACCAAGCTGACAGAGTAACAAAATGGCGTGGGTGAAAGTTGTTTTCTCTCAGGACTCTGATGTTATGTTCAGTCAGCACTGTGATAATCTTTGGATGTAAAATAACAGCAGTCAGGGTATGAAAAAAATGACTTTTTTTTCCCTCCTGCAGCTTTATTATTTAAGGGAAAAAATGTTTAATCAAGTCCACAGGAAGAGGTTTAGCATGCTCAATATGTTACTGTCAAACAGTGAAGGCGAAAACATAATGAGCCATGCTACAGGCAAAGAAGGCCATCTGTTAGCTACGGGCTCACATGGCAGTCTACATAAATATGGCTGATTACTGTAAATGTAGCTGACCTGGAGGTTAGGTCAGGGGATGGGGGTTGGATAAGTATGTGAGCACTCACCTTTGCATATGCCTTTCCACCTTTCAGCTCCTGGAAGATAGGAACAGAAAAAAATAAAAATAATTTTTTACTTAAAATGTTACTCAACTCAAATTTTCACAACTTCAAGTCACATCCATTCAGGTGTATGAAGCTTATATAACATCCACAATACTGGGATGGGGAAAAAAAACACACTCTGACATGTGTCCTTATATTGTTCATCATAGAGGACCAATAACTTAATATTTAATACTGATATGGTAAACTGTAGTAATAGATTATTACAAATATATATTTAACAACAAATAAGTTGCATATTATACTTGTAATGGAAAATACCAAAATGCAGAAAAGGCTTATTCAGACTTATACATATTCTTGTTTAAAGTTTTTTTGGTTTTTTTGTTTGTTTGGTTTTTTTTTTAACTGTTTTCATCCTTTATAGCTTTAAAAAAAGTATTTTAATGGGACATGAAAACAGTATAACAATCATGTCAAAGCACAAAGCTGTTGTGGAGTTTATATTTTATTCCCAAGTTTCAATTTACCACATTAACATTTACATAACTGACCCCAGAATTTAGGTAAAACTATCCTGTCAGCAAGGATGGGACTCTCCACATTATTGTAGTCTTGTACTTATGGACAACAGAAATAGGATTTGCATAAAACCCCTGCCTAAGCCTCATATGCAACACATCAGATTACAGATCAACAATACTTTATGGGCATGTTTATCAACTGCTGAACTGCCAGATACTGTACCTTTCTGACGGACACGCGGCAAATACAAGGGTCCAGTACACCTGTCCCTGCACTGGCACTCATCTTGCAGGGGAAAGAGAACCTTTTTCTCCATCGAACACAGTTGGCCTGCACTGGCTCCCTGTCAAAGAAAATCAGACACACCATAACCATAAGACTCAGACGGTCAAATATAATGCATTTGTTGTGAATGGGCTGCATGCTGAGGTCTCAAAGGTGTAATTACTACTGGATGTTAGATGACTTCAGACATAGCTCTCCGATACAGATGAGGTGAGATCAGTGCAAAACATGACAAGATTTTTTTTCTTCATGTAGCTCAATCATTGCAAATTGTATCCGTGCAACTGAACTGCTGCTTCATTTCCTTTTGTGGTTTGTACCTCTCATAAACCATGATTAAATGTTTGGTTCTGTGCAAGCATCATATGCAATTAAATTTTTCATAATCTTGTGTACTTATTCTTTAATCCAGTGGTACCAAATTTAAAATTAAATACAAAAAAAGAATGTATTGTATTTACTAAAGGGTTTTCACAAAACAATAATAATATTGGAAAATTTTACAGTAGATATTAATATACTTAAATAAACCATTTGCTGTGGTAATGGATTTGAGGATACACCTGTGTACAAAGAAATGCAAGAAAGAAAACTGTAAAACCAGTAAAAGCTTATGTGCTTAACCTGGCCATTTAATAAACAAGCTACTTAACTAAAGTCCTGTTTTTCCCCTTTTTTTAATTTGACTGCTAAAAAAAAAAAAAAATATTCAGACAAGTATAGCTCATTTTGGATGATAGCATTCAAGAAACATGCACAAACGTCCATGGGAAACCTACTCTTGGTGAAAGTGATGAGATGCAGTAAAAGGGAAGACACTGTGTATGTGTGGGCAGCATTATGATACTCCAGATGGCCTCTCTTTCACTGGCATCCTCTTCTCTCTCACTCATCTAACCAACTCCCCTCTGTTAAGACAGCCCATATGCCATTCATTTTGACTGACTGCCAGATTCAAGTGCGAGCAGCGCTGATGGTTTTAATATCTAATACAGCATATAATACAATAATGCAAAAAGTAAGGAACCGACAAGAGCCTGAACGTGCCATGGTGACAAAAAGAGTCTGACGGGTGCAGACAGAAATTGTTGTAGTGCAACAAGTGTTGAAGCCATTAGTATCCAACATTAACAGGTTGCCTGACGCTAATGATTATCATTATGGAGTCTCCAAATTGGTTCTTTTGTCAAACCAACAGTTCAAAAGCAAATGCTTCATCATTAACATTTATATAAATTACAAAGAAAAGTAGCAAATCCTTACATTTAGAGGAAGAACTAAGGTATTTTTTCAACCCAAGCCCTATTAATTAAAAAAAACCCAACATATTTTCGAAATTAAAACCAGTGCTGAGATTCGAAACACACAGTCTCTGCAAACATTTGCTTTATACAGTATCTTTACAGGTATTGATTCAAAAATACAGGTTTTTCACTGTAGGAATCTACTCCATTTCAGGGGTTTAAATCACCAACTATATCACAATATGATATGATATTGATTCTTTGGACAACAAACCGATAGTTTCCAATATTACAAAGTCTGCCGCAAAACAATTTCAATTCAATTTGATTCAGGGGTCTCCTATTAATATCAGACAATATTATTGACAATTTAATTGCTGAAATACTTTAGACTTTAGAAGAATATCTTTTTGACAAATGTGAAAGAATATTTTACTTTCTACAGAAAAAAATATCAACAAAAAAGCAAAAGTCTTTAAACTTTCAATTGTCTGCTATAGCACCTAATATTGTTTTGAAGCGGATGACGCACACCTGGGTGGAAACTGTGAAAAGCATATATTATGTATTAGAATATCATTTAACTTTCAATTGATTTGATTTGATATTTAGTCAGCGAATTGATAGATCAATCTAGATCTATTAATTGTTCCACCTCTATTCATGTTATCGTATTACTGAATCAAAAACACACGTTGTTTCAGTATAGGTATATACTGTACTCTATATTACCAGACACTTGCCATAACATAAAAAAAAAAAAAAATTTCAACATTTTGACATGCTCTGTGCCATCGCATTGTATAGCCTTGTCAAGCCTTGTCAAGCCAAACGGTCTTCACAAATTCAATTCTAGTTTTTATCTCCAAAATGGATGTATTTTGTGAAAGTTTCGACCCTAAAAGTTTGATAAATACGGCTTCTGAAAAACACTATAGTTCTCTATAGACAGTTTTTCTTCAAGATAATAAATGATTAATCTATTATCAAAAAAGTTGTCAAGTCATTATCTTTCCATTAACTAATCAACTGTATCTCTGCTCCACTACAAGAAAAAAAAATAGCAGACGTATGACCAATTTATTAAATATACTGACTTTATCCTGAGGTTGACAGATTTCCAAAAGTGAACTCCCAGTCAGCTGGACACTGTGTGTTTTGCAAATTCTTGTTAGATTACATGTGCTGTAACTAACAGCACTTCTTATCGAATCAAAATACTAAGCGAGAGTGAGTAATTCTGCTCTTAAGCAGGAGCAGAAATCGTCTGTCCCATCTCTCTACATGGTTCAGATGTCTTATTAGACCACAGCTGCTCTCCTTTTAAAGGCAGCTGTAGCAGCACTTCAGGCTTAGACTCTTTATCAAGCACACTGTTACCAAGAAAAATCTTTCACTACATTAATTTAATGTGGAGGTTTCCTACATCTAGCAGCAATGAAAAGATCCAGTCTAAAACTGTCCAAAAAATTCATTTTCAATGACTATTTGTTTCAGGCAAAAACAATGGTGCAGTCTTGCTGACAAGCCAAACCAAAGGAAACAAAATGCTCATGAGACAACAAACGTCGCTTTCCTTATGCTTACTGCTGGGATGACTCAGGAGTTTCATGAGGAAATATGCTGTAGGAAAAAAAAAAAAATCTACAAAGTAAGAGTCTTGAGTAGGAGTTTTCATTAGAATCTCATCCCTGTGAACTTCTGAACAATCAATTGTTGCTATATTGGATGACCTTAATGCCATGAACTTAAAAGTATCCACAAAGTCGAACACACTGGCCCTTTCATTTTATAAGAGCTACTTACTGTCGAACACGCATTTGTTATATGACAGGGTGAAGCCATCTAATCTCTACAGACTCACTGCAAACCAAATGCTATTGCATTAAAGTCAAATGGTGGGAGCCACGTATAATTTATGGGCAAAAAGCAAACAGCTTGAGGAGAAGACCACTTTTGCTTTTATTCACGACAGCAATAACAGCATCATCATGACCCTGCTGCAGGGGCTGCAGGGTGACTGAACATAATGGCTATACAGTGATTATTATTTTGTATCCAACTTTCCCATAAACAAACCATAATCTATAATGTACCTAATTTTTATCATTGTATCTGACACCAAATGTTTTTCCTACATTCAGTTGCGACCCCCACAAAAGAGAGAGGTACAAATCAAAATTGCACTAGGGCTGGAACGATATACCTTTGTCCCGATTCGATTCTATCGCGATACTTAGGTCCTAATTCAATTTTTATTGTGATTCCAGTTTATTGCAATTTTTCAAGTATTGCGACTTAATAGTTTTGATTTTTGCGCTTTTGTTTTCCTTCTTCAAGAAAGTGTGTAAAACCCAAAGCGAGATGATACTCTATAATTAAGGTTTAAATGTGTAGGTCTTACTCATGATGCTCTCAGATTGTCTGCCATTTTCTGCTATCGACTGCTCTTGGGTCACTTTGGCAGTTTATTATTGCAAACTCTGAAACCGCTACTGAACCTGGAGCTGGAACCAGCCTGAAAAATAACTGAAACAATCATTATCATTATAGAAATCTTTGGCAAAAAACCGTGTCTCAACTGACCAATCATAGCAGCTCTAGTAACCATACTCCATCTTCTCACCTGTAAGAATTCTGTGCTTTTCTTATGTAATATCAAATTAAATATGTAAAGTAATTGTCAGCATCAGCTAAATGCCACTTGTATGGTCTATAGGGAGATGAGTGATAAAAGATGCTTCAACTACAACTCACAGGAACTTTAACTGAGTCATCTCAGTAGACGAGTCTCTCATAACTTGGCACGGACGAGAGCATTATCGTAACTCTGGACTACAGTGTGATTGATAAGGTGTAAAGGGGTCATTTCTTCTTTGATATCCAAAAGTGCAGTTTCTTGTGAAATAAAAACTTATTTTGAAGGTAACAAAATTACATCACATTTACACTGGATAATTTTACCAGCTATAAGACAGAAATTACTAGGGACAGCACTGCCCTGCTGCATGTGACTTTCAGAGGTTTATAGCTACTGTATTCAATAGTGGTGGGGGAACAAAAATGTGTTCATGTAAGAATTGTTGGGTTTTTTGTGTTTTTAAAAATTTTCTCTTCAGAATCTATATATTTCTATTTATTTTTATATATATGTTTTAAGGTAGCACAGACAGCAGCAACACTGCAATGTCAAAATGTCATATCCTGTTCTGGAAAAAAAAAAACAGCCAAGGTGCGCCTAGGGGACCCGAGAGCAGCCGAATATAGCAGAAAATAGCTGATCATCCCAGACTACCAGCGATAAGATCTGCAACCCGAAACTTTGAATCCTGAGTATGGATGCACCTTGGGGTTTACACACATCAGGAAATCTAGAGTTAGACATGACCTCTGAACTTTATCATGGACAGCTATCATATTCAGAGCCTCACCGGTATGCAATTTGGGGCTGATACCAATATTAGGGAGTAAAAGTGTTCCGATATCGATAAATCAATCATATATGCAAACTTTTTTGCAATAATCCCTCAAATGACGTTATTAAACATTTGTAACTAATATATTACACGGAGGAAGAATATTTCTCATTAAAATTAATTTCTACTGTCTTAAATGACAGCTATGCACTGAAACACTAACCTTCATTGTAAATTTCATATTTACAAATCACCCTAACCACCTTTTTCTTCATTGTCTTCTTTAAAACCTTTTATATATACAATATATATATTTATATCAGCCAATATTGATAACGTATGTGCAAATATCGGTATATCTCTGATTGGCCAATATTGGTCGATAAGATTGGCCAACCAATAAATCAGTCAGGCTCGAATGATATTGTGGTAACACAACCAACATGAGAGCTCGGCCTGCCCATCACCATCTGGAGTTAAAGGAAAAGCAAAATGAAGCACAGAATCAGTTGACCATGACATTTGCAGACACTTTTGCCCATATAGCGTAGTGGAAAATTCAAGTTTCAAAACATGGTTTATAATTTGGAGCTGAGGAACAATATTTTTGTTAAGGAAGTTTTTCCACAGAGGAAACCATTCTTCAAATCTACATGGTCACATCAGAAGCCTGAGAAAAGCTGAGCAAAAAAACAAGACAAAACAAGAGGCTTTCACCTGCAACTTACATTTGTGCTTTTCTAAGTGTGGAGATTTAAGACAGATCATTTTGGCCTAATTTTTTATTATTATTTTCTTGTGGTACTAACTCATTGAGCAGCAGCAGCAGCTAAATGACGCACTTCACTTAAACAACATCTAGTTGAACATGTTATGCATCACTTGTCTATGCATCTGAAATGAACGTCAAAGAATGGGTGACTGACATGTGATTAGCATTGTTTTTGGATATATGACTCGTGATATATTGTGTCTGGAGGTGTATCATTAAACTTTTGTTTTTTCTTTAAGCAAGCAAAGAAACTCGTGATTATCAATGCCATCGGATACTTGTAAAACTGCAATACAAATCGTGATCCAGCTGAATCGGGACAAACGCATATCATTCCAGCCCTATTATTCAATATTTTTGTATTATTTGATCAGGTATAATTAATAACAAATTGCATTAAGCTTTATGGCACATATAGTATGTGACATGTCAGATAGCTCATAGCACAGAGATAAATTCAACAAACAGCCAGGAAGTTGGGTTGTGAAATAGTACCAGGTATCGCCCAAAACACACGTAGAAAACAAAAGCTAATTTAATGCTCATGTCTTCCTTCCCAGTCGGGTGCGATCATTTAGATTAGCACGACTGAGTCAGAGGAGCTTTGACTCAAACGTTTAAATGAAACAACCAAAAATAGCGAATGACACTCGGCAGTCTAACGCCATTTAGCCTCTTAGCTGGTTTGCTAGACACCCAATATTGAAAGCGAAGGGTCCTCCTGAGCGGGTTTAACCTGAGAGCGGACCGGGTTCTTACGGCTGGGGCAAGACCGAACATCCTCACCGAGAAGACTCCTCGGAGAAGCCGCCGTCCAGCAGTCTGACTTTACAAAAGAGGACGCCGTTGACAAAGGGGACCGAGGAGAGCTCATCCAGCTCAAAATCAACTTTGAACTTAAATTTCTTCTTTTTCATCATCATTAAATCCATAAACAGATTTGCTACTCTTGAGATGACGCTCCAATCTCGCCCGCCGCTGACATTACAGCCCCATTGTGTTATAGTACACTTGTGTTTCGGAGCAGGATGGTGAAGCTGCTGCTGACAACAATCTACGTGAAACAAAGGGAAGCGAGAATGGAGCGCTACTTCCTGTTGTCAATTTTCAAATTAGAGGCATATAAACGAAACCTAGATATCAAGTTGCCTATAGAAATATATTGCAGAATAAAATCATATAGATATTCAATTGGAAACACATTATTTCTACTTTTATGAAATTCTTGTGTAATTCACAAACATGTCTCCACCTTGATGTTGGTTGATGGTTTGTAGTTATGAAGCTTGTGAACCAAGTCTCATTTTTTTTATGTGCGGTTTAATGCCCTGGAAATCGTTCAAATGATTTATTTCCATATTTACCTGACATTGGACAAATTCATTTTTCTTTAAACTTTACTGCATTCAAAATATAATGAGATGTCAGGATTAAACTACTTATATGAAATATGACTCAATAAACAATATTACATACAGTATTCTCATAGTGAAGTGACTAA
>KV751319.1:911902-930079 GCA_001698575.1 Mola mola
GGCAAACAGAACTGGACCGATTCTCCCCGCCCTCCAACTGCCAACACTTTCCACATACATACTTCCATACTACTTTTCCACGACATCTTCTGCGCGGATCTCCCTGAAGGAGCACGAAGCCACAACCCAGAAGTGGCAGACGCAGGAATCTAGTTGTGTGTGTGTGTCCAAATTTGATTGCGCTATCTGTGTCCGTGCAGCCTTCCAGCCTCGGTTCAACCATGTATCAGGCCGCCAGGAAGATGTTTTTCACGGAGTGCCGGTGCGCCGAGGATGCGTCCAAAACGTACGAGGACCTGTTCGCCCAGCTGGACGCCAACAAGGATGGGAAAGTGGACGTGTCCGAGCTGAAGGCAGGCCTGGCTGCCATGGGCATCAAAACCGGGAAAGGAGCGGCCCAGGTAACGTTAGAGTCACGGAAACAGTCAACAGGACATAGAGGCCTCCAACAGGGAGCGAAAGTAGTCAATACTGCGTTACTGAAGCGAACAGGCAGGCTGCAGCTCGTAACTCTACTCAAGTGCTTCCTGAAGTACTGCTGAGGTACTTTATTCTTCAGGACTGCAATGAACAGCTAATATCAAAGGTTAACCTGCTGATTTGTCTATTCTACAGGTCGCCAAAGTTTTGTTTTTTTTTGAAGATAAGCACCCCTTAATTGACAGAAATAGTAGAGATGCACCAATTTATCGTCCCAATATCGGTGTCAGCCGATGTGGGCGTTGTTGAGTGGTATGGTTGTATTAGCAAAAAGGAGGCGGCATTCATGATACCAGTGGCTGATAATGATGTATCCGCCTCATTTTGCACTGCTAGGTTGTCTGTCCTACAGGAGACTACACTTTAAAGTCCCCCTCTGGTGGAAATCCTGTTTTTGTGGTAACATTTACGTAGTGTTTTAATGTACATCATTATGTACATTATGACAGAAATAAGCAGTAAGGTTGAGGATTCCAGCTCTTGTTCTGCAATCCACCAGTGACAGTCTCCAAATAATAAATTCTGCCAGCCTGAATCTTCTGAAGCTAAGACACCAACTTTGAGGACTCATGGGGTGGGGGGGCTTAATGTTGAAGTGAAAGCAAATTGCTCCATTTTTTTTTCAGGATCTCACTTTAAAAGCTCACAATACAATGTCAGATAAAGGCTCGTCACAGGACATATTAGATGTCCAACCAGCTGTCCAAAAATGTCAGTTAGGGTTGTGATGATATAAAACAGAGAAAATGATAGAACCAATATATGTTAGTCATTTGGCTCAATGGGTGACACAAATTATGAATTGATTAGCCAAATTGTGGCTAATAAATCATCTAGGTCATCTTTACGTGGATGCTTGTACTTTGTACTACACTGGTCTCACAGCTCTGCAGCCTAGGTTCAACCTGAACCACCGGAGATATGACGTGGCTGTGTCCATGAATGTATTGCCTTGAATGATATCACATGGTCTTCATCAGCAGATGGAGTTTTGCCAGTTGTCATGAAACTGTAATTGTTTCACTGAGCTCTAAAAGTACTCTAGCTGAGTTCTCTCTAATATGTGGGCCTCAGCGTGTCTTACTGTCTCTCACTTTGGAGGAAAAAAACCACAAATAGAGGGAAAACCGTGAAAGGACTCATGTTTTTTGTTTTGTTTTTCCAAGTGTTTGTTTTGTAATAGTAACAAATCTCCTGGAGATAATCATCATCCAAACTTGTGGTCCTTCTGCAGAAGAAACAACAATCTGAGGATCGTAAAGAGCAAGGCGTTGTCTAGTTGTCTAGAGTTTCTCAGATTGTCTCAAAGTTCACACTGCAGGTGCAGGTGAGCTTTTATTGTTGACTGTGACCTGGAGGGGAAGGTCCCACCTCTGCAGGTCAAATACTCTTACATTCCTGCCTTGCTCATTGGTGAGATTGACAACTTTAGCGTGACTCAGGGAATGAAAACGGTGAGGAGAGGTCGCTGAGTTTTCCGTTGCTGTGCACTTATGGGATAATAATGTGAGAAACACGCAAGCTGGCTGCTTTTCAAACAGCCCCTCTCACCCAGAAGTGTCCCCGTTTTGCACAATAATTCATTTCAAATGATTTGTTTTAAGCAGGGAGCATGAGTTCAAGGCAAAAAGAAAAGCAGAGCTCGTGAACAGACAAAATAATGAAGGACGATTAGAAGGCCTGTGCACAGGAAATGAGTCTATTGAGTAAGGAAGCATGTCTGCGTTATTCCGCCACCTACTGGCAGATATATGCAGCTGCAGTGTGAGGAGGAAATGAGAAGAAGCAAGACACAGCAACAACACTAACAATCTGTGTGTCTCTTTAGAAAATCATTTCTTCTGGAGACCAAGATGCAGATGAAGGGCTCGACTTCAATGAGTTCAGCAAGTACCTCAAGGAGCACGAGAAGAAGTTACGGCTCACCTTCAAGAGCTTGGACAAAAACAACGATGGTACACCGTCATTCTCTCTTCAAGTTCATTTCTTTAACTTCAGGTTGTTAAATTAAGAGGGAAACTAACCTCCCATGTCTTTGTTTCAACAGGCCGAATAGACTATATGGAAGTAAAGCAGTCACTTGCCAACCTGGGGATAGAGATCACCAAAGAGGAGGCAGAGAAGATCCTTAATAGGTACTTTCTGCTCATTTTTTTTATCCTATCCAGGAAGCATGGCACATGAAAACATTCTGCTCCTCACGCATATCGACCCAAACTTACAGTTAAGAGAAAGATGTTAAAGGTGGGGGACAAGTGCAAGGGGCTGATAACCAGTTGAGTCTGTATTTTAGCCTGGAAATGGACTGATGGCTCATGACAAAGAGCTGGTGAGACTGAGTTTAAGAGAGTGTTCCATCAAGAAGGGACTAATAAATACGGGGAGAATTTACTCTTGGGCTTAATTAAAATGATAGCTGTTAGACAAAATACTTTCTTCTTAAAGTCATTGGCACAGTATATTTTCCTGATAGTTCAAGAGTGCATTTCCAGTGTTAAGCAGTGAAAACTGGTCCATCCATACAGAAATGTTATTGCAGCATATCATGTTCCTTTTGAAGGAAAGGTGTCTTATAAATATTTTTTTTAGGTCTTTATTTTTCATTTGGGACACCAGTGGAGCAGCTTTGTACAATTTATCATACAAACAAACTGTGCTGTGTCCAATCTGCTCTGATTGATCACCTCCCCGAAACCATTAGAAATTGTGCAGAGCCCCGCCCCATTCTGTTGCCTGCAGGTCATTTTTGTGTTAAGTAAACAGTAAATCAAGAAAGTAATATAGTTTGTCGTCATTTCGAAATGTCTACTTTTGTCATGCATCCATACTTGTGTGACCCCCGATTCTGGATACTGAGAGTGAACAGCAGAACTTTGCACTGTAGAGATAGTGTATAAATGCAATTCTCAGTTATTACTTATTATTATTAGCGTTGATGCTGCTGATGCTGTCTTTGATGATTGGTTCAGTGTCTGTCACATAAAAGACATTAAAGACATTTCTAACAATGCACTCACCTTCTAGCTTAATTAGGATAGTGCAGCTACCCTGCTGCCACTGTTACGTAGGTTGTAGCTGGCAACTTTTTGGCTCTTCATTTCACACTTCTGCAATTCAGCAAGTACTTTTATTTCAGAAATCAACATCCTCACACAATTTTACCATTTTTTTTCTCACGATTTCCCCCTTCACTCTCACCTGGAAGTTAACACAAAAAGCGACCAAACGAAACACGCCATTGATGTTGCCATAAATAAAAATACAGACTTCCCTGGGCTTAACAGCTAGTACTTCAAAGATGGCAGGTATGGAAGTTTGGCTTATCACACCATGATATCTTGGTTAAGAGAGGGATGCAGCAGATTATTGTAGGTATTGCCGTAGGTATTCATAAGGACAGCTGTGTGTTTTTGTTCATGTTTTTAACGTCTGTTCTAACTACAACAACCACGGACCCATTTAGCTGAAAGTCACCAGTTAACAGTACAACAGCTTGTTATACTGCAGCACCAGCCTTTGGCGTCAGCCTGGCCGCAAATCCAGCTTCTTAGTTTGCTTTGTTGAGGAAACGGTCCTCCTTGAAGTGGCCTGAATGGTTGTACACAGAGATGTTTTTCCTGACATGCTAGCATCTAAGATTTTTTAAAAAAAACAGCTGAAAACCATTCAGAGCCAGCACGAACAATGCCCAGAGCAATCATTTCTACATCCACTTACCTCATTATTTGACACCTTGACATTGTTTAATATGACTATCAGACACCGTAACATTATTTATAGGTCAAAATAAAAAAGAAAAGCAAAATATCTCCCTTTTAAGCAGCAAAAATAAAAGGTGTGGTTATATAGTTTACAGAACTTTCCTGACTTTAGTGTGTCTTTAATTGGACAACCTGCTTAGAGACACATATCCATGGTTGCAGTTAGGCAACATTTAACATTTAGTACACTAAAAAACTGATTGTATTTGGATTGATTAAAGTGCCCAACCCACATGGGTGTACGGGACAGTAAAACATGAAATGAACTTCATTCTCAGTCTCACCCAGTTCGCATCACAAACAAGGTCTTTCCGTATGTAAAGTTTATATGAAAAATGTTGACATCACTTTAACTCCAAGTAAATCAGCGTCCATGTATATTGATGTAATATATAAGTACAATTATGCCAAAAAAAAACAACAACTCTAATAGTTTAAAGGAACTAAATATATGAGATAAAGACATAAAATAAAAAATAAAGCAATGAAAGCTACAAAGCAGCATTAGTAGAATGGAAGTAATGCAGATTTTTTGTTCCAGTATTTCCCTGTTTACAAAGGACCCTCACCTGAGACTTCAGCAGCACACACTCATATGCACCTGAATACAAAAGTTATGGGACAAAGTTTGGGAATTTTATAGGGATATTATATTCATAGTGGAGCAGCTCCAGATTGGAGGAAGTATATGGGACTTTTTGGTTCTCTGTTTTTGGTCTGGTCTCATAAATGCTGAATGGCAACACAACACACAAACCGCATGTGTTTATCAGTTTTATAGCCAGAAGTTCAGGTTAACACGCAAAATCAATCGATGATTTTAAGTACCAACCACTGACGAAGAGACAAATTATAAATGAAAACATGACACTGATCTGGACCCTGACTCATGCCCCTCGTGTTGTCCTTTGCTCTGCAAGTCAGGCCAGACTCATGCTGGTGTCTCTGTGACATGTTCTGTTCTTTGCATAAGCAAATTGTGACGCAGCAGATATGGGGGGAGCACACTCGACAGTGATGCCTACAAAGAAAAGTATAGCATGCATATCAGCTGACTGTGAATCAGAAAGAGACTTGTTCAACAACCGCAGTGAGAAACTGATGTAAATTTTAACGAGACGAGCCCACATGGAGGAAGGAAATGAATGAACTAACAAAGACAAAGATACTCAGAAACGCTCAGAAATATGTGCTCTAATTTTTGTTTGAAATTGGACTGTCAGTAAAAGTCTTAATTGTTGGATGTTTGCATGTTGCTGCACCTCCATCTGTCACCATTAGGCAAATCTCTCTCGCTCCACCGGACTCAGGTGAAGCGAGCGTCTGTCAGGACTGTTCCGAGTTCATTTCTTTTGGTGGAGGGCTGCATGATAACACGTGACATTTAAAGTCTGAATTGTAAAAGTAATTATTGAAAAAAAAAAAAGAAATCTGACAATGTGTTTATTGTAAATGAATAAATGTGTTCCTCTGTCCAGGAGATTCAGTCAAAAAAGCAAAATTAGGTCTGTAAATCAGTCACAATAAGTATTTGTAACTTAGTTTAATGTATTTATTCTATGCTTCTAATATGTCCTCAGTTCTTTTTCCTCAAAACTAAAGTCCAAAAGTCATAAATCGTTTATAGCTCACATGAGCCAATGGATTTTCTCAGTTTTAGATTCAGATAGGTAGATAGAAAAGACAGAAATTCATAACCAAATTGTAACTAAGTTGTAAATATTTTCTTTTCTGTCCTCGTACAGTATTGATGTGGACGGCACCATGACCGTGGACTGGAATGAATGGAGGGAGCATTTTCTGTTTAACCCCGCCACCAACCTGCAGGAGATTATCCGCTACTGGAAACACAGTACGGTATGACTGTGGCCGTGCGTGTGTGTGTGTGTGTGTGTGTGTGAGAGAGAGGCAGACAGAGAGAACAAAGACTATGACGTATTCATGTAGCCAAAAATAAATCACGAATCATATCACATCACATATCACAGACTAGTTCTAACATAAGTTTCAATTATTGACAAAGAGCAGAATATTATTGCAAGACTGCAGAACAAAGAGCTTTAAGGTAAACTCAGGAGAGGGGCGGGGCTAAAGTAACGTTCATAGATCCCCAAAACCTAGATGAATCAAAAACTAGTTTTAATTTTTTTTTTTTTTTAAGGGTTTAATTCATCAACAGGTGGAGTGGGACTTTAGGTAAACAACAGCAAATACTACAATTGCCATCTGCAGTCCAAGTTTACCTGAATTTGTAATCCCATTCTTCAAAACAAAGGGAGGCGTGTGAGTAATTACAGCCCTGAGAACACTTAAAGTATTTCTTACGTCACCACTCTGGCATGGTAACAACTCCTGTCTGAGCACGTAAAGGATTTAGGTGGATCGTCCAACCTGTGCATTCAGTGTCCTTTGACTGTCCCAGACCTCACTTTCAGAACTGATTGGCACCAAAAGTCAAAGCTGTGAAGGAGATTTACAGATCCCTGCACTTGGGTTGCGTGCAGTCACTCCTTTCTGTAGAGGGGCAAGAAAAAGTGAGGGAGAGAGGTGGAGAGAAGGAAAGGCATGTTAATCTTGGATAAAGGGAGTTGAGAGATTGCGGCTATAGAGCTTTCAGCCTTTTCTCAAATCTAATGTAACTAGATAGCACTTGTCTTCTGGTCCTCGAAGGGACAACAGTATACTCTCAAGCAGGAACGTCCTTTTCCAGAAATCATGACCCAGTTACTCAAGACTATCTTCAGACGTTGCCATGGAGCAGAGGCAAAGGCGGGGTCCACCCCGGACAGGTCGACAGTTCATGACTGGGCCTGGAGGGGTTTCATACATAAACCACTTTCTGTGCAGCAGCATGCATCTGCTCACAGACGAGAGGCTGACCAACTCAGCTGTTTATGTTTGCAACTCGCCCTGTCACAACGCTCTCGTCCACAACGCTGTTGTTCGGTGGAAAGAAATTAGCACCTACAAGTAGCCTTAAGTAACAGGCTAATGATTTCTGGAAAGAGACAATGCTGTGTTAAATATTGTGCAGCTAGGGAGACTAATACAGAATATTTAGCTCTGTAAGAGACACTACAGTTGCAGTATGTCAACTGTAGGGCTGGGACAAAACACATTTGTCCCAACTGTATCACAATATTTGGGTCCCGATTCGAATTATTCGGTTTGTTCGATACTATTGATTATTGGCATTTTCTTTTCTCTATTAAGGAAAACGTATAAAAACCCAAAGTGTGTTCATATTTTAAGTTTAAGGGGGCAAGTCTTATCGCCGGTGGTCTGGAATTGTCCACCATTTTGTAGTTTCAGCTGGTCTCAGCTCACTTTGCTATCGGCTCCATGACTACGATATGACATTGCGTTGTTGCTGTCTGTGTTGCCATAAAACAATATAGATATATAGCAATTTTGGGGAGAAAAGTCCATTTTTAAAATTGTCCTGTGAAAAATCTGGAGCTTGACTGATATATTGGTTTGGCCGATATTGGCCTATCACAGATACATCGGTATCACCTTCATATAGATTCATAAAGAACACATTGCAGAAACAGATGGGCATGATTTATCGTAGATTTCCAGTAAAGATTCAAGTTTCAAAGTTTCAGTGCACATTTAATTCAATAAAAGTTCATTGTTAATCTGTAAAATATTCTCCCTCATCTGTGGGATCACTCTGAAACGTGTGTGTATTGGCCGGTGTCAGATATTGGATTTTCTTTACTCCCTTATATCGGTTGGCTCCAAGAATTTCATATCAGTCAGGCTCTAAAATAATCACATTACTTACACAAATTGATTTTTTTTTCCGCCATTAATTAATACTACAGAAATGTGCTTGCACAATTGTTGCGAGACACACAGCCAGCTTCAGTCAACAGTTAATCCCCTGACGTTCACTGCCTGCACATCGTCAGCGCTTAAAAAAAAACCTGTGGACACTAAACTGAGGCAGAGATAAGCTAATTTCAATGTGGCCTAAAGGATTAGCTCAGTCAATGGGATCTGGACAGGTCATTGAGAGAGGAAGTGACTTAGTTTAGAAGAGGACTGAGGTAGCTCAGACTGGTGGTAGCAGAAATGGCAGTGAGAACTTTCCGCCATCTCCAGTACTCACTCCAATGATTACTTGGGATTTATCATTTCTACCCTTGGCCTGGATTGTGTCTGAAGACTCTCAACGTCTGACTGGACTTGTGTAAAGTTTCGTGATCGGTCTGAGAATTAGAGTTGAGAGGATACTGTTCTGGATCCGCGGCTTTATTAAGCCTTGAAATGGCCGTGGCTCTGCTGCAGCCCCAGCAGCAGCAGCAGCAGCGGAGAAACTGTTTTTTCATCGACTTAGATGACGGGGGGGTCTATGAGGTTGAGGTGGACATGGTAGGTGGTCACGAATTGAAACTCGGTTTATGTGTCTTTATAGCAGAAACTGATCAATACATTAGCTGTGGCTGATAATGTCAGTAAATATCACACACACTGAATTTTGGTATCGGCATATGCAGACCAGGTGGGGTTTATGTAACACATTCAAAGATCCCCACAACCTACATGAGGCAAAGGTGTAGAATTATAATAGGAATAAAGAGTTTATTTTAATGGCTGGAGCAGGACTTTAAAACAAGTTTGAGGTTGTATAATTCATGCTTATTCTACTTCTGTCAGGTAACGTTTTATATCGTGGTTTTGAAGGTGTTATAACTTAAAATCAATCTAAAAAGTGAACGGTACAAAGGTGTGGTGAAGTTTCAAATTCACGTGTATTTCCGTGTAATTTTTCTAATAATATGGTGTGTGTAGGTGCTGGACATTGGTGAGAGCCTCGCCATCCCAGATGAGTTCACAGAGGAAGAGAAGACGACCGGTCTATGGTGGAAGCAGCTGTCAGCGGGGGCCATGGCGGGCGCCGTGTCCCGTACAGGAACCGCCCCCCTGGACAGGATGAAGGTGTTCATGCAGGTACGTCATATCCCTCAGTTGCTGCGTCTTAATACATCACATTCACTGAGCAGTGCGGTTTCTCTTCATTAATCTGTGTCATAAAAATAGGATAATCCCAAATATACACACACATAAAAATAACAGGGGGAAGTTACTTCTCTTCCAGTTGACCAGAATGGGCCTTAATTTCGTGAAAAAATATAAAATATGAATTGATGGAATTGTACCATGAATTACTCGTATGATGTTTATCAATTTAAAAGACGTTTTTTGTTGCGGAGTTGCAGTTTGTCAAAACCTTTCATCGTGTGAAGATAATGATTTCGCATCCCCGCGTGGGTCACATCTCATTTAACACTCAGTGAAGTGTGGGAACGAAGCCTTGTAGAGGCGGAACTCATGCTAACGGAACAAGATAACTCTCCTTTCATACAGCTGCAATGGATAACATGGCCGAACTTGATGTTTATTTCACCTTCTTTAATACCTTTTCTGTGCCAAGTTGGCGGCCATTTTAGTTTTGTTGGAAAAAGTTGTGGGAGACAAAAAATGTTTTTGACTTGCAAAATTATCTTTTAGTTCACAAACGTAATGAAAAAATTCATGACACAATCGAAATGTCGCCAAACATCGTCTCTCACCTATTATTCATGTTTCCCCATAAGATTAACTAGATACCGAACGCCAAAGATGGTGCCGGTTCATTGAGTGCTCAACCGATGCATGTGCCCGAAAAGTTTTCTAGCTTCTGCTTTAAGTCCTGGTTATACATCCGGTAGTGTTCTTTCACTGGCCCTGCCCACGACTTCCTGGTGACTCCATAAACTTTACATTGTGATGTCGAAAGTTACTCATCCAAACATCCATGGTTCAAAATATCCAAAAAATAAAGTCATGTTAACTGTGTTCAACTTCAGATAACCTGTCAACATTTTTACGGACGTCTGCTTTGTAATAATGGTTGATGGGGAAAAACACTTTATGGGCCTAACAGAACTTTTTAATTGGAATATCCAGCCTGGCCACTGGCTGAATGCCCCCACTGTGTCTGGGTGTGAATGATACATTCATTATAGCTTAACATTCTTACTTATGACTTAGCCGCCTCATTTTCTTTGGTTGACCCAAAATTAACCAAAATGGATATTAAAGGCAGCATTTTCAATGCTGCCTTTAATACTGCATAAATGTATTGACCTTTAATTAAACAGTGACTTGTGTTTACATCCAGGTGCATTCCTCCAAGAGCAACAAAATCAACCTTGTTGGTGGTTTTAAGCAAATGTTAAAAGAAGGAGGCTTGACGTCTCTCTGGAGAGGAAACGGTGTCAACGTACTCAAGATCGCCCCCGAGACTGCCATTAAATTCATGGCCTACGAGCAGGTATTTCACTTCCTTTTAAACCGAACACGGTACGAAAACGCAACATTTTGCAGGATTCCACCATTCATGTAATGCTGTGAAGACTGTGATACTGATTAACGGTTAACTTCACAAGGATTCTCCGAGTTGTTCACTGTTGAATCCAGCAGCCTGTCAGGTGACCCTCACGTTGAGACAGTAAGTTTTGATGCAACACTTTCCTGTTGTTGGGTTCCTTTAGTATAAGAAGCTGCTGGCCAGTGAACCAGGGAAGATCCGGACTCACGAGAGGTTCATGGCTGGATCGCTGGCTGGAGCCACAGCACAAACGGCCATCTACCCCATGGAGGTGAGAGCAGGCTCAGGCATTTACAGCCGTATCTGTGTTGGTTTAATATCTAGGTAATAAGAGAGGCATCAGTAGGAGAAAATCTAGTCTACACTGGATATAAAGAGCGAGTAAAGATAAATTATTTACAAAATATAGTGCAGATCATTATTAATTAATCCGCCAATTATTTTAACGATTGTTTAGTGCGGAAAAAATAAATTAAAAAGTGAGAAATATTACCAGAATTTCCCTGAGTGACCTTAAATTAGTTCTTTTCTCCAACCAGTAGTCCACAACTCAAAGACTTTTCATTCCATACGACAAAGTAAATTAGCAAATGCTTTCATTTAATTAGCTGGAACAAATATTTGACTGACTTGTACAAAAAATATTTTTAACAGTTATTCAATAAAAGTATTGGAAACTAATTCTATATGAATGACTTGTACAAATGAAAATGTTACTTAAAAGATATTTTAAATGCTTTATTGCAGTAACCAAAGGCTTTGCAGTTTTGGTTGTATCTGAAACTTGTACAAACAAAGAATTGGAATGATTTGCAGCCTCATTAAGCCGCCTGTTTGTGTGACTCCAGTGTCATCTCGCCCCTCACTCCTGCCTTTTGGGTCACGTTGAGCTGGTGAACAGCATGCGTCACTAGCCGAGTTGTACTATGATCAGTTATACAGCTTCGCAATCTAACTTCCCTTGCAGATGATGCAGACACCTCCCATGCATACTTCTGCCGCCCAAAACGTCACAAATCTCTTTTTTGTTTTCCGTTTATGTCCGTTTTTTCGACAGTTAAATCAGTTTGCACATTAGTTTATAATCGACAGCTTATTTAAACTTTTCACCTCATGGTCAAACAAACCTTTGTCCCTCAAGCCAGATGCCTGTGTGCACATGTTGTCTGGTTTCATTTCTTGACTACAACAGCAGTATTTCAGTTTCACTAACACAACGTCACAGGAAAAAAAATGTGTATTTTGGCGTGCGCATTTTGTTTTTTACTGTCCCCTATTTTTACATTATTAAAGGTTGTAGCTGCTGATGGCAACAGCCCAGAGCTGGCTGACTATGTCTCAGAATAGTTGTCACTGCTCGCTGTGCCATTGAAAGCGCTGACTGCTAATCTGCGTCCTTGCAGGTGTTGAAAACCCGTCTGACTCTGAGGAAAACCGGACAGTACTCAGGAATGTTTGACTGTGCGACGAAAATACTAATGAATGAAGGGGTGAAGGCGTTTTACAAGGGCTACATCCCAAACATTTTGGGAATCATCCCCTACGCTGGCATAGACCTGGCAATATATGAGGTAGGTGATAATGAATCATTAAAAATGGAAAATCGTGAAATGAACCTCTATATGCATTTACAGCCGATTTGGTATGCCGTAGTATTGTCCCATATTGGTTTTGACAGCACTTCTCTCTCATTCACCCATCATTGCCAGAGTTTGAAGAACCTCTGGTTGTCCCGCTACGCCACAGACTCGGCCAACCCCGGCATCCTGGTGCTGCTGGGCTGCGGTACCATATCCAGCTCGTGTGGCCAGGTGGCCAGTTACCCCCTGGCTCTGATCCGCACCAGGATGCAGGCACAAGGTAGAGAGAACCAAACTTCACTCAAAATCTTTTAATTCAAGACCATAGAGACCAGACTAACATTAAGTGGGGCAAATCATTTTTTATGCAAAATTGAAAGAAAAAAAAAAACATAGAATAAATAAATCAGTTGAGGTGTGAATTTTATGTTATTGATAGAGAATTAAGCCTCAGCCGCAGAGGCGGTAGTACTGCCAAATGGTTTTATTGTGGTCATTTCCGAAACGGTAGATATATTTATATGTAAAAGTGTTTGTGCAGTCACATAATTAAAACGTGCCAAATGAGAATGCAGAATTTCAATGTCCAGTTAGATGTGGAAATCACCAGATAAGTGTGTTCTATTCTAATGCATACCTCTACTAGCTAACATTTGCTACAGCTAACTAATTCCATTCTCTTGGAGGCACTCACATAGGAGTGTTTTTGTAAAGATAAATGTGGGAGACAGTAACGCCAGTAAAGGCTTCAACGTGTGTGGAGAGAAAGAAGCGACTGGCACTACTTTAGACTTGGATTCATAATGGCAGATGGTGATACTGAGCTGAAAGCATAGCATGTGAAATGTATTTTTTTGTATGTATTTTTTTAGTAATGTAATGCTTAAAATATAATGTTTATTTGTTTAAGGGTACAAAGACTAGACCAGACTAGATTAGCGGACTCTTTGAATTCATCGGGTGCCCAGAAACACACATTCTTACTATAGAATCAAAGATGGCTTCTAAACTATGAGAAATGTATGTGTTTCATTAAATGGGCGAAAAAGGACAAACCTTTGGCGTTGCCTGGGTGGCTACTCGAGGACAAGTTACTCATTTAGCATTAAATGACACCTCTGATGTCACTCTTTTCCCAGCTTCTATGGAGGGCTCAGAGCAGATGCCCATGACAAAGATGGTCAAGAAGATAGTGGAAAAAGAAGGCTTCTTTGGACTTTACCGTGGCATCCTGCCCAATTTCATGAAGGTCATACCTGCTGTGAGCATCAGCTACGTGGTGTATGAGCACATGCGGTCAAGCTTGGGTATTCAAAAGTAGGCAGCAGTATCATTTTTACACTTTGAGAGCGTAAGAGGATGTTTGGCATTTTGTGTTTCTTCAGGTTGTCATGTAAGGAATTCCCTCACTAGTTCACCAGTCTGGAAAGAGACTGTTGCCGAGGTGGAACTTTTCTTAAACTTAATGCAGGAATTTGTCTGGAACCCGTTGAGCCATTATCAAGATGAAAACTCTACAGTCATTGCTAACTTTGACCAGTAAGACTTCTCCAGTGTTTCCAACTATATGACAATTACCCAGTTTGTGTTAAAGATGCTCAGACAGATTTAACACTCAGCCCACTTTGGGCAACAGACAACTTTAATCAACCAAGAAAATGGATATTGAAAATTGCAAACCAAAAAATAACCAACCAAGAGGTTAACTTTTATTTCGTAACATATTGATTGTTGCTTTTAGTACAATTATTTTTACATCAGCCTCATACAAGGTCCTGCTTTGTCACTGCACTACGAAAAGGTCACCTTCTTCAAATTTTTGACCAAAAAGCCTCATATTAGGTGCTAATCCAAAAAGTGGACCCACGTTCTGAAGTGCTAAAGCAATTACTTAGGAAAATTTACATCTTTCACTTAAAGTTGCTTCGGCTTTATACAGTTTACCAAAAATATTAAGCGCTCCCTTTTGTGAGTGGAGGCTATTTCACTTTTGAAATGCAAACTGTACTGTATTTTCTCCTTGGTGTTTCACATTCTGGTATGTTTGAGATTGGTGTGTGTTTTGGGGAATGGATTTCTCACCGCTGTTGGATTTGCTGAGATGTCTTTCTATTGTGCGGTGGCCTGGGAGTAATGTGCCTTATATGCTTTTTTTTTTTGTTGTTGTTTGTAGATGAGTTATTTTCCTCCCTGTTTTCGTACCTTCTTTTTCAATATTTGTTGAATTAGATCCTGATGTTTACATAATAAAAACTTTTGAGAAAAAAAAAAAGATATTTTCAGTATATTTATTTTAAGCAGGCTACAGTTAAAATGTATTTGAATTAATACTGTTTGTCATAAAGGTGCCGCATAACAATGAGACTTATATTATTATTTGGTGAGTACAAGTTTTCACTTGACCCCTGAGACTTTGACTACAGATAACACCAGTTAAGATCTTACGTAATACTTTGTCCCATGAGGTGTATACTCCTGACTTAAGCTGTCTGATTCCAGCCGAGGAAGGATATAGTGACATTGGCTCTTCTTACTGGGAGCTTTGCACTACAGAAGAGACTGAAAATGCTTCCCACATGTCCAGTTTATACAGAATCATTCAAAAACCTACATAGAGTTTCATTGCTGAAAAATCCTCTGGGTTTCTTAAGTGTTGTACAGCTAACAAAATGTAAAGGATATTTTTAGTAACTTAAAAGTAACAGTATTTGAATGACAAAAATGTATTTATTTGACACACCTTGAATATTGATATTCAATCAAGATCTCGCTCCACATTTTCATTACGTATTAAGCTCTTTTAACACTGAAGTATGAGAGTTTTTGGTTGAGCGCCACAAAGCACTGGGCAGGCACATCCTTTACCAAGATTTAATAAATTATGAGTTCATCTCATGTCAAGCACTTGAAAATGTCTGATTATTATGAGTCCAAGAATCGCTTAGAAAAATATATAGCATAATTTGAAAGCTGGCACACTAACAAAATCTCCACATAGTATTTGTTGCTTCAGTCATCAGTAAATTGCATGTAGTTCAGTTGGTATTGAATTGACTTATTTGAACTGATTTAAATCGGGGATCAAAATAACTTGAAGCTTTGAAATAAGTGCCTGAAGAGGCAGGAAATAATAGGAGGAAAAGTGTATTTTCTGAACATTAGTTTTTTTTTGTTTTTTTTTATTCTCTTCTGTTTTTACAAAGGCCAGTTTACAGCATGATCTTTAAAACACAGACAATATTCTTTAAAATATCCAGATTATGACTATGACAAAGGTCCGTGATAAAGACAGATGAGGTGCAAAAAAACTCCAAATGGTCATCGAAATAAATCCATGATAACTTTATAGTTTTGCTGTTTAATCCAAAAATATTTTCTTTTCTGGGTATATTCCATTGACTATGAGAGTGCCAACAAGAGAGAAAAACGCGACCGTGGTCAGGATGGAGCGCAGGGCTTTGAACCAGCTGGGGTAAGTGGGCAGCAGAGACAGATCATAATGCAGTGAGATTCCAAGTCCCATGATAACCATTGTGACTGCAGGAATGATGCTGTCACTCATCAGCATGGTCGCCCAGGCTAGCAGGGAAGGAACCACGCTGTTGGCCAGGTTAATCCAGTCAGGTTTAGCTGGACTGCTCTCAGGAAGAGCAAATCCCCAGCGAGCTCCACCAAGAAAGGAAACAATGCAAGCACTGTAAGCAAGCTGAGCATAGGCCACCTCTGGATAGTAGCTCTCAGTCACAGCCATGAACAGAGTGGGGGTGACAAAGGGGATGAGCCCCGCAAACCCCAGAACCAGGGCAGGTTTGGGACTTTTCCATAAGTCCTTCATGTCATAACGCAGCAGGTCCAACTCCCTGGGAGGAGGTTCAGATTGGGGTCGTTTTTTTAGGCTTACAACAGAAGAGTGGAAATGCTGGCTTCTCACTAAAAATGGAGCTGCATGAGTCTGGAAGATTTCAGTCCCCCTGCAATCAAAGGCAGCAGGACGTTTTACTCGTCCACTGTCCCTTTCTGAAATAAGCCACCTTGCTGTTTTCAGAGATGGAATTTGCCTCGAGATGGATCCACCATCCGAAACGCCAGTAAGGGCTGATTTCCAGCATCTCTGACCACCTCCCCAATGCCACACCTAAAAAGATAAGAAATTGAAATTGAAAATGCAATTCTGTTGTAAAACAACATATTAAAACTGTGAGCAAAAAGGTTTAAGAGCAAAGAAATATAAACGGGCTTGTTACCTTCTGCGCGGCAAAGGTGGTTCTTCCAAGTATAAAAGAGAACATCTGATGAAAACATTAAAAAAGGGTTAAACGGCGCAATGACACACAAACACACAAACCAAATCACCAAGAAATAATATTCAAACACAGAAAAAAAACGTATGGATTAGGATACGGTTGGAACAATATAACGCTAATGTAAATAGCATTTCTGTCTGTTGTAAATAGAATTTCTGAGCTTTATTTTATGTTAAATGTTTGCACTTTAACGCCAAATAAAATTGTTTACATGTGTAAAACATACTTGGTAATAAACATATATTGCAATCATTGTATTGTGAAGACTTCAAATTTGATCATGTTTGAAAAAGTGTCCTGCGATACTCTGATGTCATTAAATATCATCTAGTTCAATCTACAAACCACACCTTATTTCACAACAGCAGAAATAATTTTGCAGAATGTGCAGGGAAGTAACAAAAAAACATAAAAAACTACAATTATACTCACAATCATATCTTTCTGCAATGGTAAAACATCAGTACCACTGATTAGTATACTACTGCCTAAATAATTAATTAGTAAAAATGTTGGTATATTAATAAATCATGACACACATCAAAGTGTGTTCTGTGTATCGTGATTTATATTGAGTGTATTTTCTCACACCTATATTAGGGGTTTGCGAATAATATTTGCTAATAGAATAATCTTGCTAATCTATTTGCAATAGAAAAGAGAGGAAATCTTCAAAATTTCCAAAGCTCAAGCTGACACTTTGTTTTGTTCGACCAATAATTCAAAAGAAAAACATTATCATTTGTGACAAAATGCTGCAGATTAACTGCATCATCTCTGGAAGAAATAAAACATCTGTAAGAGGATTCAACTGATGACACTTAAATGTTGTAGATCCGGGAACACCATCCAAACATTAAAAATACTGCACATGAAAATGAATCAAGAATAAACAGAAGTACAACCCTCGTCGAAACTTCTAACTCTAAATTGCAAACACGGCGTTGACTGCTGCAAAGGTGACTGGCTAAGGTTACCTGAAACATCAGACATTAATGTCACTGATTTAAACTAAATTCACACGATCGGAGCTTGTCTAACATCTGGCTACGGTATAAAACCACGTTTCCGAAACTCGAAAGCTATAATTACCCTTTCTTCAGGTGAAAAACCTCATACTTTTAGCATTAGCATACGAATTATTCCAGGAGTCCCCACTGCATGAAGGGAAACACGTTGGTACGCCGCGTATTCCTTCCGTGCTCTCCAGCGTCCTTGAAATACAGTTCCGCGAGGATGAAGCGTCAGCAAGCCTGGTAATGTGAATACACAGCATTCGTCAGAGTAGAATAGATGGCCTAACCCCGAACCACTCTACCAAAGAGTGTCACCACAAGTTACGCAAACAGCTGTGCAGGGCACTCCTCATGAAGGGGGGAGGCTGTCAACATTCTGGGACGCCATTGCGCCTCTGCAGGAACAGGAAGTAGCAGTCACCATAGCGACTGACAGACGCATGACAGCCGTCATGTTGATTTACAGAAGAATATGCTACATAAATACAGACAGAGCTGAAGGAGAACGTGTAGAAGCAAAACATGGCAAAAAAGATTTTAACCCCCCCCCAAAAAAAAACAGACGTAAGCAAGAAAAGAATTATACGCAACAGTAACAGTGTAGTACAATAAAAATATATTTTTTTTTACAAAAATGACTTTAAAATGGACAGA
>KV751319.1:933411-988865 GCA_001698575.1 Mola mola
ACTACTGGAAATGGGGATAACATTGTCACTGCGAGAGCTAGAAACGTGATGATGATTTAGGAAAAGTACAGAGTGTTTACAGCTGTGTCTCTCACCCATTAGAGAAGGGAGTGCCCCATTCTTTGAATGTTGCATTACGGAAAACCACACATTTAGGTCCATGGTTAATGGCCACAGCAGAAACAATAACTGAGTAACCAGCCCCCAAAGCACCTACACAGGCAAACAGTATGGAGCTCAGCATCTAGAGAGATACAGAGAGAGACAGAGAAGAAGAGCAGTTACTTATATTGAACATTAATACATTTAACCATCTTGCTTTAAACTTCTGTGACACTATTAAGATGTAGAGATGGCATGTCGTTTGAGAGCTGGTCCATCCCTGGACCCCTCAGATACGCACACAAATTCCTGAATTATTGATCAGTATGTGTGTATGAAGCAGAACAATGTGTCCTCTGTGTGCAAAACGTCTCGTGAAAAATCCCATCGGGTCAATGTCTCGTTACAGTCATCAACATTTATCATATTATTAGATTTGGGTGTGAGTGTTTTATTAAGGGATTTTATTGCTGTGCAAATCATGTAGGGTGTGTAAAGCGCCACTGTTTTTGTTTTAATTGCTCGGACTCTACAGCTGACAGGTGACAGGTCCACAGGTAGAGAGGAGTGGAAATAAAAACACACCTGGGCAGCTCTCACACTCTCTCTAATATTCAATTATTATTTATTTGGTCAATCTTTAGTTTAGGTTTCACTATGAAGAAGGAACGAAGAACATTGTTTTTCAATTCATAAATAGAGGTTCTCAGCTCAGAGGGTTAAATGGAAAAGTGACATTTATTGCTTAAAGAAATATATAAATCACACAAATCAATTAACACAATTTATTATAAGTGTAACCCAGGTTTTAACATAAATGCTCGTATTCCATTCGGTTTAGATCTTTCAGTTATTATTATTATCATTTTTTCTTCCTAATTGCAAGTCCTCAAAATAGATAATAATCCAAAAAAATGCAAGCTCCCTCACATCATTTCAAATTTTTCAAATATCCCATTTGGGAAACAAGCCTTCTTTGTTGTGTAGAATTCTCCGTAGTAGATTATAAGAGGAGTTTCCGAGTTCTTGGGTGCCCCATGATTTGCACCCTTAGTTGTGGCTGCCACACATAACTGCCACACGCCACCATCTACACAACTGGCAGATATGTTTTTTTCTCTTAAAGACTTTTTTGAGATGCCACAGGAAGAAAAGTTTTGTGAAATGAAGTTCAATTCTGAACTGAAATGAAGTTCAATTCTGAACATCTTGGTACTCTGCATGTTGATGGTCCCAAATGTTAAGATGCAGACTAATGTGGCTGCATCTAACAGGCCAGTCCAGTTCCTCACTCGAATGCTGAGACATGGAAATGTTTCCGTTTAACCTAAGATTTTGTTTTCATGGCCCATTCCAAGAATTCCATCCACCCGCTTCTGAAAGCCATAACTGAGAATAATCATTTGATTTCATCCTCACCGCAAATCTCCGCCCACAGCTTTCGTTGCCACAGCAACCGCAGCAGTCATTGTTCTTCAGACCAAGGAAGACCAGAGCTGGGAAGATCATCTGTTGCCCAAACACACCCACACACACACATACGTGAAATGTTGGTGCAGATGATGAATTAGTTGTTCCTCTGCTGTTTGCTGGAGGAAATGAAACTGTCTAATATCAAACATAGTGATCGACACGCAATTATATGGCAAGTACTTAGGCATGGCGTTTATTAGAAATGAACTAATTTTAACCAGGATTTATGAAGGTTTAGACTTATTCCATCAGAAATGCGAGATATGTTAAAATCACACAAATAATTCTTAACAGTCGACTCATAAATGCGTTGAAAATGATGTCTCTGATAATATTTTAAGACTTTTCTATTATTTCTCATGCTAATTGCGCAAGGTCTAATGCAGTCTTTATCTCTTTTGCAAGATTTTTGTACAATATTCAAGTATTCGATTATAAGAGAAGATGCCTTTGTTTGCAATAGTGAAACCGAATGTCAAAGGCTCTGGGCTCCTCATTGGAGAGAACAAACATTCTGAAGCATCCTCTCTGGAATAGGAATTTAATGGATTAATCAACATAAAAAATACTAAAAACACCCGAATAATCCTCAAAAGATGACATTGCACTATATGTATCATCTGCTGTGCGTTATAGTGGCTCACACCAACTATTTTCTTTCACCGTTGTAATTTCATGGCACTCACCAGCAATCCAGATCCCACAATGCCTCCAAAGTACCAGACTTGCTCTGTGATGTCTTCACTGTTCACAGTCTTTCCGCCGGGGAAGAAGAGCAGGATGTTGCACAGCACGCACACAATTGACAGAGGAATCAGACTGATCCCCAGACACTTGGCAAAGCTGCCCGAACACATTTTGATGCTGATGTCTCAACCTCCTCAACTAGTAGCAACACACTGGGCTGCAAAACTCTAATTGAGTTGAACTTTCACGATAGACTTGAATTTGGTCAAGTCTTAGTCCAATCCAAGTCCGTCAACGCCGTTCACTTTTACACTTAGACGTTTTAAACTCTGTCACTCCTCCTCTTCACCTGTTGGTTTGATGGCTGATGCTGTATTGGAGTCTTTATATCCCCCAGCCCACCCCACCAGTCACTCTGGTGATCTCACTGGTTCAGCTTTTGCAGCAGCCACTTGCAGTGGGGCAGGGATATAGTCGCACACAACCATGGCCATAACCACTATCTGCATAACCCAACCCTAAACCTCAATGTAACATCACCTAAATCTTACTTCTTCACCCCAAAACGTAAATGTTTATGTTATAGGTGCATGTTGTGTTCCCATAACAGTAGGTAATAGTTGGAACACACACAGAGCCATTAATATAGGATAACATATTTCTGTGTGCACAAAGACACACCAGTAAAAACACAGGTTAATGTTCTACTAGGTGTGTTGAGTACATGGAGGCAGAAGAGGAAGTGATGGACATCTGGTCGATACAACAGAGAGAAATCAACCATTGGTAGGCTTTCCCCGTAAATGGTTTATTAACGAGAAAGGCTTCATTGTTAGTTCAGACTATGGCTCAACACTGGATCGTCACGTAGCTGACTGATGTGAGAAGTCAGAGAGGGAAGCACTCATATTGATCAATGTATGATAATGTATGGCAATAAAGCACACAATGACGCCCGATGACTAATGCGCAATAGGACAAGCCCATCGTAAAGTCATCGATTTTAAAAGGTTAATCATTTTTTGTTTTATAGTGGAATTCAATGACTAATAAAAAGAAATTCAAAAAAGAAACAAAAAAAGAACCCTAGAATTAGCACCTCATAGTTGCATCTCTCTGAGGTGAAGTTTACGCCCAAATCCATCCAGGCTCACATTATATATGCAGTGAGTGATGGTGGCCTTGTGTCACATGGAGACGCAATAAACACTTCCAGCTAAATATCAACAAAATCCAATCCCAGAATAACCATCTGTCATACCGCCTTTTTTTCTATTTTCTGGTCTGTTATCCACAAGGAGTAAAATCTAATTTGGAATGTCTCAAATTAAAGTGAACTAAACTTACTAATAAAGACAATAAAGAAGAATGGACATACTACGATAAAAGGGAAAGCGATGCAGGTTTACTCATTCGGCGCATTTCAACAATAAGGGAATTCAAAGTGCTTTGCAAAATAAAAAAAGCAATTCAATCATTACAAAACATTAAATATAATATATAAGTATGTATTAAAAATAAGTTTATAAAAATAAGCAGAAAATAAAACAAATTAAGGAGTCAAAAGAAGATCAACTGTGACGTCGCTCAAACGTTGATATCAATCGATGCAATCTGCATTCTACTCGTCTTGCTATGGCTGAAGATGAGACGAACTCCATCGATCCCCGAGTAACCGATCTTGGAGTTGAAAGTCCAACATTTCGCCTCGTTGTTACCCGGGGTTTCTGGTAGTCAGAGGGGGATGGAGGCCGACCTGACCTTCCTCTCTCGCCGGTCGCCCGTGCTGTGTTTGCACGGCTGCGCTGCGTCCAGTCAGTCGCTAGCTTCAGGCGCAGGACTGGGTGAGTGCGACACTGTTGCCATGGATATCTGCAGGCGCCATGACAGTCCCGCGAGAAAGTTTCACACTTTCCGTTGTTTATCCACATAACAGCGTTAGTACAGTCTTTATAACTTCTCAGAATTATAACAGACCAGCAAAGGTGATAGATGATAGTAAATAGTTACAAACCAGATACATTTGCAATTAATTGTCCGTCTCTTAGGCTGCTTTTATTCAATGTATTCAATGTTTGACGTCAACACTTATTCATTTACTTTATTTCATTTATTAATGTATAGGTTAATTGCTCAAAGTTGGCTTACGTAGTATCATGACTGGGTATGAAAGGGGCTGTATAAAAAATAATACTAATGCGTTCTGGGTCACTTGAGCGTTGTCAGAAGTTTGCAAGGGATCGCAATTCTGTTTTTAATTTACATTTGTTTGTTCAAACAACAGCCAGGAAGTATGCTGGAGGACTAAGAACAAATGATATTCTAAGGAGAATTTTAAGTAGATTAGAGTCAGAGCTGGACATGTACACTCCTGTGTGATGAAGTAGTTCATACTGTATTTTTCTAAACAACCACACCAAAGTTCTTGATTAATCAGTTATACCTCCTGATAAGAGTCAAACTGGAACAATCTCCTTGCGTTTAGAACACTGAGATACTAAACCATAGGAGAAAAATTCTACAGCATTTTTGACAACATTGAATCAACAACCTTTTAACAATTTGTCTTGAGAAAAGACAGCGTGGGCTGATTCATTTTAATGATTGAACTAGGTGCAATTCTGTGCCGACTGTATTAATAATTAATATATTCTCCCTTATCGCTACAGCAAATTGCTCCCTTCAAATGTCAAACTTGTACGATAATCAGTATGTATTTACTCATTTCAAGGAAAAGTTGTAAATAAACAGTTGATTTTAAAAGAAGGGTTGCCCTTCACTAGCAGGAATTTCATACTTCTGTTGATATTTAGGTGTAAAAAGGTCAAAACTGAAGTAAAAGTGGGAAGATATGTGTTTTTGTCAGTCACACATAGAAACGTATTTGTGTCCAGATATCCTGAAGCGTGGTGGTAATGCAGCAGATGCCGCAGTAGCCATAGCAGCGGTGCTGGCAGTAACGGAGCCGTGCAGCACCGGTCCCGGTGGAGATGCTTTCTGCTTGTTCTACAATGGAAACACTGGAGAGATCAGAGGACTTAATGGCAGGTGCTAACTTATTTGCTAACTTATTATAGTTGTTTTCTTCATGATACAGGATACTTAGCTTGGCCTCTCTCTGTGTCCTCAGTGGTCGTTCACCCAAAGCTCAGACCCTGGACTTCCTGGAAGGACGTGGCTACACAGCAGAGTCCCCTCCATCACTTTTTGATGCCTTGAATGTCACAGTACCAGGGGCCCCTGCATGCTGGTGTGACACTATACAGCTGTTTGGTAGCCAGAAGGTTTGATTTTGTCTATGTGTGTGTGTGTGCTTAATGCAACACTCAGGTTGTCCATCTTGACCAGCTCATCTAACATAATTATTTACAGAGACATTAACATTGGACTCTGTACGTATTCTTTTTTTTTTTTGTTTTTATTTAGCAGGGCTTTTACAGGTCTGAGGAAAATGGGCATCTCAAAGTTAAATTATTTGGGGTCACCGGCATGGTCGTGGAAAACTTAACTTGATCGGCTTTCTAATGAATATGTTTGTTATTTTTGTATTGCTGTCAAAATATCCATTTGAGATTGTGTTCCTTTAGAGCCAGCCTGCCAGCCTGACCAACTTCAGCATAGATGGTGTCATTATTCTAAAGCCTTTAAACTGCACAATCAGTATTTACTTCTTAATTAGACATTAAACCCCAAAACTTGGCTATTTCCAGTTTCAAATTCTAGAGGTAATTGCAGTAAATCTGATGACTTCAGTTTAAAATTTTATTTTCTATTTCACACATGAATGAAAGATCAAGATAAATGTCACTACTTCACGATTGTATGTTTTGTGTTGTCAGAAAGCATATGAGAAAATGTCATGAATTATTTTCTAAAGATGAAGTGAGCAGTGAATAGTGAGGGAATTCACATCAGAAAAGTGGACAGGCACAGACATCACACAGTATCTCCTGAAGCCTTCTCTCATGTACATTGATAATTACATTTTTTTATTCTATACCTGGAAAGCCTACAAAAGAAATTACAAACCGTTTCTGTTGTCCACATATTCCACTTCAAAACAATGACTCACACGTCCTGCTGGTTTCCTGTGAGGTAATAAGCACGTGTTTCCCCTTCCTGTTTCTATAGCTGTCCTTGCAGGAGGTGCTGAGAGGCGCGGTAGAGCATGCAGAGGTGGGGTTTCCTGTTGCAGAGGTGGCAGCTCACCACTGGGCGAACTGGGTGGCTGCCCTGAGAGGTGCTGGGAAGGAATTAGGTGGAGACCTGCTGATTGATGGTCAAGCACCCAAATGTGGACAAATATTCAGAAACCCTGCTCTGGCTCAGACGCTGAAGGTAAATCAAAGAAAGTGTTCAGATGTCATGTGAGGAGCAAGGGATTTTTTTTTTTTCCCAGAGTTTGTCTTATTTAGACATGAAGGAAACAGGACAATGTAGAAACCTGCGGAAACCTCTGCACTGGTTCCACATCCTGCCAGAGTTTGACTGCTTTTTTTTAAACTTGGCCCCTATGTAGCCTTTTATATGGGAAATCCTTGAATGCCATGACACAATTGCTACTTAACCCTGAACCCATTAGAGTTTTAGAGTCAATATTTAAGGAATTCAAGACAGGGGGAGGACAAGGGATGAGGATGGATAGTGGTGGACAAAGTAGGAAGGACAGTGAGGCAAGGATGGAGTGGATGCATTGAGAATAAGATTGTTTGTTGGGAGAAGGAAAGAATCAGTTGGCCAATTATACCCATGACAACCACTAATAATTGTCATAATTCAAGTTAACCATTTAGTCCATAGAATGTCCAAAAAAATCTCATCACAGTTTTTTAAAGCCTAAAATGAAGTCATCACACGGCTGCATTTTTCCAAACAACAGTGCAAAACAAATTGTCATTTTTTTTATAAGTTACAATTAAAAGCAGCCAATTCTTAAAGTCAAGAAGATGGAACAAGCAAATGTTTGACACTTTTGCTTGAAAAACGACAGACAAAATTAATTGAATCTCAAAAGGAGGCAACTGATTTTCCCTCCGATGTACTAATCAATTTGCTATATTTTTCCTCACCATCTCTTTCCACTAGAAACCACTTTAAACATTTGTTTAAGTAGGAACATTTTAACAGTCAGGACTTAGTGTTTTTACACCATGCAAACTAGAGCTAGTTTAAAAGTATTATTCCATGATTTCCATGAAACTTTGTACCTCTCCTAACTTTTCATTATGTTTGTGTGTGTGTGTGTGTGTGTGTGTGTGTGTGTGCGTGTGTGTGTGTGTGTGTGTGTTTGGATGTGATAGTCATACCTCATTCTCTGGCTTCCCGTCAGTGACACTTTGCCACAGTGTTTTTGTGTGTGTGTCATCATGAAAGCATGTATGGATTGATGCTCTTCTGTATGCCTGCATCAAAAATCAGTCTTTAGTAATGTAGGAACACTGCCAAGTACAGCTGTGACCTCCCACACACATCCACACACCCCTACTCATACACATACTCATGGTCCTTACACAATCGAAACAATAGCAGTGACCTCAACTTCATCATTGATGGATAGTTTCCATGGCATCATAACAGTTGTTCCTCAGCAACGGCAGTGAGTGTTACTTCCCACTGATGAAAGAAAACAGAAATCACACATTCACACACACAAACACACACCAAACTGTTAATTTGATAACATTGATTGAGCTGGTAGAAACACACAATAGACACCCACATATCTTTCATACTAGACTCTTATGGTTTACATCATGCAAAATGTCATATTTTTAACATTTTCCGCACTCTTGTTTAAAAGCAAGGCCAACAGAATGAAAAGAGAAGAGTGATTCGATTGTTAGATTGATAAACTGGTGTATCGACAGGAGCTGGGTGAGCGCGGCAAACCAGCTTTCTACCAGGGCAGAGTGGCCCAAGCAATCGTTGATATCATCAATCAGAATGGGGGAGTCCTGACGCTGGATGACCTCAGCAGCCATGACAGTGAGGTCATCACTCCCATAAGCACGGAATACAAGGTGAGGTTGACCTTCAACACTGATTGCGTCTGTGTTTCGATAACATCCTTAGCAGAGGGAATGACTCCATTGTGTGCTCAGGGTGTGCGCCTGTGGGAGCCTCCTCCAAATAGTCAGGGATTGGCTGCCCTGCTGCTGCTCAACAACCTGGAGAACTTCCTTCTCAAAGGTATTCAGGGCATGCCCAAGAAAATGCATTAATTTATTTGGTAGAGGGTGGTTTCAGTCAGAACATATTCTGAGTCCATGACAATAAAGCGCTTTGGGCGATATCCTATGACCCAGGAATGATAAATATACTCTAATATAATTTTATGAGCATTTTATGCCACTGATTAGCGTAATAATGCAAGTACAGTACAAGTACAAGTACAAGTCTATCGTGTAGTTTTAGTAACAAACAAACCAACCAGTCGGCTGATCAACAGACAGGAGAGAAAAATGTAACCTACTTGGAAGAAAAACAACACTCACGTTTGAGTTGGAAGACAGGGCAAAAAAAAACCAAAAAACCAAATAGTGTCTCCAGCAGAATAAGTCTGTTTCTTTATCTTACACACTGTTGTATATTTAAACATGATACATGCATAACAATGAAGCAATTAGTGTTTGGCATCAAAAATTCATGGGAATATATAATAGAAAAACGATGAATATCTACAGTGATAGTAAGTTAAAAGAGAAAATGTAAAAAATGAATGACATAACATTGCTTAGATGTCCACAAATTTGCATGAAATGTAATCTTGTAATCACAATGTTTTCATATTTATTTATCATCTGTGTGTCATCTCTATCTGTACTCTTTCATGAAAAGTTAGAAAAAAAAAGAGAAAAGACACTTTTGTGGATTGTGGAATTTTTTTTTTTTTATAGTCATCTGTTGCATCTCTGAAAAACATTGTTCTGTGTGTGTGTGTGTGTGTGTGTGTGTGTGTGTGTGTGTGTGTGTATACAGCTTTAGGCCATAACAGCTCCGACTATATCCACATACTGGTGGAGGCTGTTCGCCTGACGGTAACAGACGCTGTGCGTTACCTGGGCGACCCAGAGCATGTGACCATCCCTGTAGAGACCTTACTAGACAAAAGCTACAGCCTCCAGCGAACAAAGCACATCAGCGTGGACAGGTGTGTGTGTGCGTGTGTGTGTGTGTGTGTCTGTTAGTACCAGTGTGTACCAGTCGTGCTCTGTTGACTTTAGATAGGACTGTAAAATTAATTTCACTCAAACATTTATGTTCATCCGCCTCAACGTGCATGTGTATTTTGGCAAAGGTGTACAGACTTTGAACTCATCACTTTATGGTGTTACTTCTATAGTCTATTTCTGTTACAAGTGATAATGATCTGAACACATGCACACACACACACACATACACACACACACACACACACACTCACAAACGCTTGATTTAAATTGTAATATAATATAATCTTAATTTACTGAGGATTTCGTTCTTCATTCGGGTAACACTTAATCCAGTACTACACTTTCATTCAATGTCACCTGACTGAACCTCAGTGATTTTTAAAATATCGTATGCATGTGTTAATATTTTTCGAATAAAATTTGTAAACGATAAGCGCAGTTTTTAACCTCACAGTGTTAGAGGTAGTGAGAAAGCACGGCTTTTATAAAGGTGGTACTATTTTCCTATTCTTTATCTGTCTCTTCAATTTTACAACACGTTGAAATATTCATAAATCCTCTTTTTGTCACATAAACATAGTTAGCAGGGGAAAAGAGAAAAAAAAAAATACTCATAACTTGAAAATATCAACCAAAAACATTTTTTTGAATTTAGTCTCTTTATTTATAGGAGCATAAATACATTTGTAAAAACAATATTTCCACCTAATTTTATGGTGAATTCCACATGCATTAATTGTTTTTGTGACAGACTTGTGGTCCTTGATAGGCAAAAAATGTTGTATCAGATTTACTGACACAGTTTTTGTCTCCTCAATCTCTGTGATATTCCAGACACTGCATGCCACTCTGTAAAAGTGAAAACTGATGCTTTATGATAGTTTTTTACTGTTGTTTGTTTGTGTATCTGTAGGGCCATGGAAGATGTGAAGCCTGGCCTGACGACAGGAAGTGACACTGTCTACTTTTGTGTGATTGACAGTCAGGGAAATGCCTGCTCATTTGTCAACAGTAACTACGCAGGCTTTGGAAGTGGGCTGGTCCCCAAGGACTGCGGATTCTCACTACAGGTCTGAGGGCTCGGAGTGAGGTTGTAAGTGTGTGTTTGTCTATGTTTAGGGTGGTGATGGATATGCACTGACTGTCTGATCACTGCAGAGGAGGTGGCAGCGGGTCAGTGATAAAGATAAAGAATAAGAGTTTAGGTTCAGTGTGGCACTAGATGAGCTGTGGGGACATTTGACGATATCTTCAGTGTCTTCCCAGATTTGTTGAAGCCAAGACAAAATGAGATTGCAAAATTTTTTAACAATCCTGTTTTGCATGTTATCGGGTGCATCATTTGCTTGTGTCTGTAAATGTGGGAGTGGCACTAACCTGAAACCATGTCCTGCTCATATCAAATATTTACTGTTATAATTGCCGGTTAAACTTTATAATATGCAAAGGAACTTCTGTTACAGTGGGTATGTTCTATGGAAATATAGAATTATTGGGCTGTTTTAGAAGCTCATTCTAACAAAAACATTGAAGTTGAAGCACGTTTGAAAAGGTTGTTTTTCTGGTGTGTATCATCATGTGTATAATGTGTATAATGTGTGATCTCACAGAATCGTGGTGCCAGCTTCAATCTGCAGCGAAGCCACTTCAACTGTATTGCTGGGGGGAAGCGGCCATATCACACCATAATACCGGCACTTCTCACTGACTGCGCAAGCGATTCCCAAAAACCACGACTTCTTGCTGCGCTGGGAGTGATGGGGGCTTTTATGCAACCACAAGGACACGTCCAGGTATGTTGTAATCAAGAACAGACTGAGATGGAGCATTAGAGGAGCAAGCAGAGAAAACTTACTTTATCTTGAAGCACAAAAGATATCCCACCCAGACCTCACTCAGACCAAATCAGGCATTGTTGCATTAGTCTTCCCATTATTTTTGAGTGAGGGTTTTTTTTTCATGCAGCAGTCATGAAGCAAAAAGTTGAAGAAATACACCCTGATGTCACTGCAGTGCAGACCAGGCTTGGTGGTCAACAGATTTGTTTTCACAAATTTACACAAATTTATAAAATACTGATTACTAATACAACTAGAGAGCACTCGGGGGGTGCATACCTCTGCCACGGCAGGCTGCCCTATGTCACAATATTTAGAGATCATTAACAAAACTTTCTTGACCTGCCTCCTGATCCAGATCCCTCCAAAAATTAAATCACTTGTTCCTTGGGCCAAGTCCTGTCCCTACAAAGGTTTTCATAAAAGTCCATGTGCAACAAATGCAGATAAAAGACCTCCTTGGTGGAGGTAATGATGGTTTATAGAAAGCACATAATGAAAATAAAGCAAATTTAATTCTGAAAAAGAATTTACACTTAGTTTGAAAACTAACACTTAATACAACCTTCCACTGCCCAATTCTGAAAAAATGTTTTCAAAGAAGCACTTTTTGGCCTGACAGGTTTGGTGTCACTGTAAATAAGATACTGTCCTGTAGACCAAAAAAGGAAAAGCCCAAACTTTCAGAGTTCCACCAAATAGCTCCTTGTGCTATTTTGTTTGTCGCGTCAGACAATGCTGTATGGCAAGAAACAGCATTAGCATAGACAAATAAGGAAAAATGCTCTGGTTCTTCTGTGATTTGTGCCAACCAATTAGCACGAAGATTGAAATGAAACTTTTGTTCTAATTCTGACTGGATCATACCATGGTTTTAAGTCTGTAAGTTACTTGTGGATGTTGCTCTTGTGTTTAGGTATTGTTGAACATGTACGAGTTTGGGATGAATCCTCAACAAGCTCTGGACGCAGCAAGAGTTTATGTACAGTATGACCACAAAAGTAAGCACCCCTTCCCTTTGGCCCCGCGCTATGTAATGCCCTTTTGAAAGTACGAAAATCATATTACAAATTAAACTGTTTTTGCGTTCAGCTGGTCAGTGGTCTGTAAATCTGGAGGAAGGGATCAAGCAGGACGTAGCCGAGGAGCTGAGAAGGCGGGGCCACAATGTCAACTGGCCAATCACGGGTAAGTTTTTAGATTTACACAAGTTTCTGCAAAATAGACCTGTTCATTCAATGATTCATCTAGTGATGACATGTAAATGGAACAAAATGGCTTTTGTGTATACAGTTATAGAACAATTAAGTAAGTCCACCCACCCCCCCAAAAAAAACAATTTGTAATGTAAAAATAGCTATATTAGTTTGTAGTTTCTGTTAACTGTTGCTTACTGTTGCAAAGAGAATGTTGTCATGTGTTTCTTCACTTTACCCTGCTCTTCTTTACCTATAGGTACCTTGTGATAAAGGTACAGTATATATGCAGCGAGTTTCACAAGCTCTCCTAGCAATTAGTCCAATAAGTAAACAAAAGAAACTCACAAAAAAGAAAAAGAGAAATATAAATATACCAGTTTCCTTAGTGAAAAGAGAATAACAACCATACACAATCTGAATTTTAATTTCTCTCTTTTACCAAATTAAAATGAGCTTACTTTCCTTTTTGCCTCCAAAACACACATCATTGAAACAGGAAATGAAATAAGACTCTTCAAAACATGCCGTAAAGTAAAGCAGACAGTGTATTCATAGCAGCTGGAGGTTACTTTGGCAATGTGTTGCATTCCATATTTTTGGAGGTCTATTGAAATCCTGGCGATATTTTACAAATTGCACCTTTAAGGAACTCGTCGAGTCTCGTTTTCTACCACTTACCCAATATGGGTCGCAAGGGCAGCAGTCTAATCAGGGAGACCCAGACGCTCCATTTCCTGGCCACTAACTCGCGCGTGTTGCCACACAAATGTCCAAAGCCAGCCAAGAGATACAGCATAATCTCTCCAACGTGTCCTGGCCATGCCAACAACACCTCCCCTGGGAGATGTCCAAGAGGCATGTTAGCCAAAGGTTCGGACTTCCTCTGCTGCCTCCTCTCAACGTGGAGGAGCAACGATTCTACTCTGAGCTCCTCCCAGATATGCAAGCTCCTCACCCTAGCTCAAAGGCTGAGCCCAGCTAACCTGCGAAGGAAACTAATTTCATTGGCTTGTTTTCACAATCCCCTTCTTTCTGTCACTACCCAGAGCTCATGACCTCAGGTGAGGGTTGGAACTTGGACTGACAGGTAAATACATTATAAGGAATGAATGGCCGGTAACAACGGGCCATCTGGCTCATACTCCTGGAGCAACCCCCAAAGGTGACTCTTCGAGGGACAAGGTCATAAGCCTTCTCCAGATCCACAAAACACATGTAGGCTGGTTGGGCAAACTCCCATTCCCCTTCCAGCACCCTTGCGGGGGTATAGAGCTGGTCCAGCATGTCACCGCCAGGATGAAAACCCTGTTTACCTCTTGTATCTCAGGTTCAACAGTCAGACTCTCCTCTCCAGCACCCTGGAGTAGATGTTCTAATGGAGCCTGAGGAGTGTGATCCCCCTGTAGTTGCAACACACATTTTGGTCCCCTTTCTTAAAAAGTGGAACCACCACCCCTGTCTGCCACTCCATAGGCACTGTACCCTGATGTCCACGCAGTGTTGCAGAGGCTTGTCAACCGGGACAGCCCTACAACATCCAGAGCCTTGAGGAACTCGGGACGAATCTCAACCACCCCTTTAACAGCCTCAGTGAACATGACCCCAGGGATGAGAGAGCCCACCTCTTAGTCCTCTGGCTCTGCTGCCAAGATGCCACTGTTATCTCTTCAGATATATATGTTATAACTCCTGTACGGTCCTAACTGATCAGGTTTATATCATGTTCTTAGTGTGCTAATGACACATGGAATATTTTGGTTGTGTAACAGTGGAACAGTTTAACAGGCTTAATGCTCTTTTCATTTATCCTCTCATTCACACACACAGGCCACAAGAGGTCCCAGTTTGGGCGAGGACAGATCATCACTGTTGGGGATTGGTGGAACCCATCCATCAATGATGCTGACCGTCAATCCAGGGTGCTGTGGGCAGGATCAGACCCCAGAGGGGATGGATGTGCTCAGGGATACTAGATACCGTCTACTGTACATGACATCGTCTCTTTTTACCCCTCGATAAATAACTTTATCAGTACTTTATAAATGAAAAATCCTGAGTACTGAAAATCAAACTAAAGTTCTCTAAATATTTGACTGTAATAGTAAATCTTAACCTCATGAATTATTAATTTTTATAGCCAGGTGAAATCTTGAAAACAACACATTATAACACATTATCCTCTTCACAAAAATATGTTCATGCAGTACCAGCGGAGCAGTGAGGACAAACTATGAAATATGTATTCAGTTTGACCTCAAACTGTTTGGGTTTTATATTTTGACTTTAGAAACCGACACACAGTCTGTATGTCCACATCTTCTTGTTTTGAAGACACATTTAAGTTAGAGCACTATTGTTGACTCTTGAATACACAACTACAAATAAGAGAACAAATCACTGTAAATTGTATGCCAAAGATACCCACTGCTTGTTTTATGGTTGAGATAATTGTCTGTTTTGATGTCCACATTTAGCTGCTGCTGCTCTGGTATTTGCTGTAAGGGATAATAGTATCGTTGCATATATACAACGCTCCTTCCTCAGGGAATGAAGTACATTGTGACAAATAAAACTCAGTTTAGATAACCGCCAGTCAGTGCTATATCTCCATCTTTTGTCTGCTCCCAATTATGGGTTACCACAGCAGGTTATTTTTTTCCCATCTGACTGGCAAACCAAATCTTATTAGATGATCATTGATTATTTGAGCCTGGAGCACGTTTTTCTATTGCTGGTGTATAAAGTTGTTGTTGGGTGCCTTGTCTACAGGCATAAATAAGGTGGCCAGAACATGAACCCAGCCCAGCCAAGCACCACATGGCAATTTCATTGCTATTATTCACATCTTTGCCTTTACATAAGCTTTTAAGATTGCGTTCCCTTACTGATGCAACTCTCCCCATTTCATCTGGGCTTTGGATTGGCATTTAGTAATGCACCGGCTTGTGCGTACCCCATGTTTGGGGTGGGTGGTTTCGAGCTTTTCCCAAGGAGCAGCAAGTCAGAGTTACAATCCATTATTATACCTTACAGTGCAGTATATTTGTTTCTGCCGCTGTTAAGACTGATTTAACAGCCTGTATTTCAAATTATCTATCAAACATGATATAATGTATCCATGATTTTGTAGATTTTATAACTGAAAAATAAATGTTATTTTCAAGAATCTCTGATCATGGCTCATAAAATTCTACCGATTCCTCCGTATATCATTAAGAGCTGGTTTGGGAAAAGTATAGTATTTTATAATAAATATGTTTTTTTAATGCAGCAACTGAATGCGATAGATGTGCATAAATACTGGGTTTTGATCATTTGCAATCCATACAGTGGATTTCATTGAATTATTAACAGTTAAGTAGAATAATATGTATTTCAACAGTTCACAGATGACGAATCCTCATCTATTCTTATCTCTTCTCTCCAGCGGAACCATGAAAAATTAACACTTTTAAATCTACAGGGAACGTTCAGACCAAACATTTCTTCCATCTTCCATATTAGAGGGGTATACACTCAAACTTGTGTTTCTCCATCATTTGGCTGACTGCAGTATATGAACTTTTCCAGTAGCAATTCTCAGTGATCATCCAACGTATTGCATGTTTTCTAAGCTTTATCTTATAGCGAAGATTTAGCTGTTGAGAGACACCCGTCTGTGCCCCAGCATACCACACAGACAAGATATATGCAGGGAGTTATATTTCAGTATATGCTTGGGTTGTGTGGGAGGATGCGAGGTTGATAAACAACTTGTTTAAACCACTTCCAGACCAGGATTCTCAAATAATGTTCTGCTTCAACACACACTTCTGGATGTAGTCTCATGATGTTGGACTTTGCTTCGTCTGTGATCTCCTTACAGATCCAAACCCGACCTGGTACTCCTATAAAGAGCCAAGTGCTCTCTAACCCAAACACACACTGTTTTACTTAATCTGCCTTAATTAACACTGGGGGAAACAGCTTGTAAATTGCCAGTTCCAGTGCAGTTTATCTGGATGTGCTGAATTCCAGATGGATTATACAGCAGCTCACAACATGCTGGGCCCCTGAATATGTACATATATACAGTGTGTTCAGTCTTTCTGACACAGCTCTATCAGGAGTCATGCCCTGTTGCCCCACTTAGACTTGCTGAGCTGTTGTATTATCCTGACCTATAACGAGCATTTTGATGACTTTGTGAATCTATGAAATATTTTGGATCAGATTGGTTCTTGTAAAAGTGATCTGTATTATAAAACATTCACTTTTGCCATTTTTGTTTAAGTTAAATTTATAATGTGTTAAAATTATACATAAAAAACTTGGATCTTAAATCCCCATGAAAAGTATATAATCCTCAAGAATTGTACAAGTACACATTTGTTAAATGAACGCTGCATTAACCAAACATGCACGTTTCACCATCTACAGTAGATATTTCTTCAGCAATGTTCTTGCGAGTGTTGGAGCAACTAATCACATTCTCTCAGGTACCCAAGTACAAATATGAGGTAGTTGTGCTTGTAATGTTACTTATTTATTATTGCGTATATTCATTCTTCTACTTTCTTTAATACTTATAGACCCGTAGGAGGGAATTGATTATTTATTTAATTAATCTGTCAATCTGTCAAAAGTTGCCAAAATGTAATCCCCTCGAGATTTGACTATATTAGTCACTCTGTAAAATATTGTAATGATCTGTGTTTTTGAGTTACTTTAAACTACACACACACACACAGAGACAGATGGACAGGGGCACAAACGATACTCCTGTTAAATAGTCTTACTCGCCTATTTTGTGACAGTTACATGTGGTTAATTTACAAATTTTAAATTGTGATCACTTTTGAAATGCGACGCATTGTTATCGAATTGACACAATATACACACATACTGTATATATTATAGCTAACATTATCTCCAGATCAACTGCAATAGTAATAATGATCCAATAATATAACCATGTTTTTGCCTTTTTTGTGCATAAGGAATATATTCATTTTAAGTGCTGCATATTTTGTTGGTACCAATATGCTGGTAGTGATGGTTCTTCTTCCTTTTATTTATCTACTAAATCAAATGATCCTGTGACGTACTGCAGTGGGTATACTACAGATTAGTATTAAAACAATATATACTTTATACATATTTTGATTACATTTTCTATGTTTGTTGGTCAATAAAATTCACGATGTTGCTGTACCTTCAAGAAATCACGATGTGCCTTTAGTTCTTCTTTTGGTCAATTTTACACATGTTACAGACAATATAATTAGTTATTTAGAAGAGCCCTGCAGATATAGTTTGGTAAACAGTATACGAGGTACAAATGTGTGAAAACATTATGTATAAAATTCTTCTTTCTGAAGAAGCTTAATTGGCTAAGAGGTTGTGGGAAACACACACCCACAGATACACAACTTGGGGTCAGCCCCCTTCCTGTGAGCATGAGTGTCATTGCTGAACTCCCTCTGTTACGGACGGACACTCTGTCACACACTTGCGCTCTCACACACACACACACACTGCAGACCCGTCACTTGTTTTCATTTCCCCCCCAGCTGCTCTGAAGCTTCTCTCCTCTCTTCCTCTCCTACGTTTGCCCACCCTTGTCTATTCCAGTTCTCTTTTCTACTCCCTGCAGCTGTGAGCGCGTGTTGTTTGGGTGAGCGATGTGTTGTTCGGTGGGTTTCGCCAGGTCTCTGGGTTTGGCCCTGCTGCCTCTGGCCCTCTGCTGTATGCTGGCCAACCTGCTGCTGCTCTTTCCTATGGGAGAAACCATCTACGTCCAGCAGGACCATTTGGCCAGCTACATCTGGTACTTTGGTGGACTAGGAGGAGGGGGACTGCTGGTGAGTAAAACAACTACAAATATTTCTGATTAAATACTCGAAGCCTTCTGGGCGGTCCTGTTTAATTGTAGGGGTACATTGTAGGTTTTGGTACGGTGAAATCAAGTTTTTTGCAACTTTTTGTCAGATCATATCAGGTTTCTGTATTGATTGTAATAGACCAATGCAACCACACCCTGATGCCACATTCTTTTTAATGTTACAACAGCAGAAAATTTTGTTTGGATATTTTCAAATTCAAGCTTCATCCCTTGTTATATTTATAGTTTTTCTTTGTATTATGATGTTTAACAACTTTGAATGTTGACATTTAATTGTTAATTCTTTTTTTTTTTTTTTTTTTTTTTTTTTTCTTTTTACTTTTTAAATACACATTTAAAGTTTTTTTTTTATTTTTCATGGTATGAATTTATCCAAAACTTGGGACATCATAAGCCTTTCCCCACATGTTGCATGTCCCTCCACCCATTGTTGGCTGTGTAAATGGGATGGGCTCACAGTTGCCACAGAGTTAGCTCAGTTTACAGAGCCGGCACTTTACAGATACATATTGGGTATTGATTTCTGTTATTGAAAGCTGTGACTTTACACCTTTAATCAGTCGGTAACCTTGTACAAATGTATTTCATCATGTCATACCACAATGAAGGAACAGTTAGCCTTCGTTTATTGAGGAACCACGGAGAGTAGGATTGAACTATTTTGCCCTGTAAAGGAGGCTAAAATAATGCGGATCTAGGTTAAATCTGGCACACTTTGTTAGAGTTTACTGAAACCTAAAGCAATGGCATTTCCTTTTTTTGCATGGAAACAAGGCGAGTAGTTGCTAATTTTTTTTTTTCTTTTTTTTTTTTTTTTTTTTTTTTTTGCTTGTTACTTTTTAAATACACATTTAAAGTTTTTTTTTTATTTTTCATGGTATGAATTTATCCAAAACTTGGGACATCATAAGCCTTTCCCCACATGTTGCATGTCCCTCCACCCATTGTTGGCTGTGTAAATGGGATGGGCTCACAGTTGCCACAGAGTTAGCTCAGTTTACAGAGCCGGCACTTTACAGATACATATTGGGTATTGATTTCTGTTATTGAAAGCTGTGACTTTACACCTTTAATCAGTCGGTAACCTTGTACAAATGTATTTCATCATGTCATACCACAATGAAGGAACAGTTAGCCTTCGTTTATTGAGGAACCACGGAGAGTAGGATTGAACTATTTTGCCCTGTAAAGGAGGCTAAAATAATGCGGATCTAGGTTAAATCTGGCACACTTTGTTAGAGTTTACTGAAACCTAAAGCAATGGCATTTCCTTTTTTTGCATGGAAACAAGGCGAGTAGTTGCTTTTTATGCTGCTCGCAGCAAAAAGACTAAAATTCTGTGAAGCAACAGGGCCATGTGACACCCAAACACTATGCTGAGAGTTGCATTTAAGCCACATTCAGTCAAAAATAGTACATGCTGGCACATGTAGATACTTAGTCCATACCGAATGTGTCATGTATGACCAATGATGTTTCAAATGAAATTTCTATACTCCTTTTCCATTTGAGTTATTGAGTTTTTGTATGAAAGATGCAGTTTTGATTCCTAAAGCATGATTTTAAACTAATAGTGTTTCCTTTTAACACAGTTTATTGTGAGCTGGTTGGCAGTTGTTCTTTGAGAACAATGGAGTGTTGTGTGATTTCACAGTTGATCCGTCTGCTCCACACGCTGCTGATCTGATGGATTTATGCTCTAACTGAGCATAAAGGAGCTGTTCTTTTCGTTTAAAGGAGGAACAGAGGAGAGATTGTATCTCTCCAGACCAGATTAAGCTTTGGATGCAGCCGAACACTTATATTACATTTAGAAAATTTCGTTCTCTCAAATATTTAGATACTTCTGTAGGTTGTTTTTAGGACATGCAGGTAAGAGGGGATAAAAACATGTAACTATATTAAAAGCATGTAATTGAAATAGATATGCCAGATAGTCTGCAAATTAATAGATGCATGAAAGATAATGGCATCGACGACGAAACACGTGTTGTTTCTCATTGTAAATTAACTGTTGATTTCTGCAGCATTGATCGTTGTCAAGCTGTCCAAACAAGCAAAATGGTGACCCATCACATTGGAAAAGCTCACGAATAGGTACAAAAATAGGAAAACAGCAGAGCGGAAAAGGAAGGACAACATTGATTAGAGAGTCCAGTCGAGCCTTCCTTTACTGAGGCAGTCGACTCTTGTCGAGGCCTCGCTCACTTTGTTAGAGATAGCAGTTGATCTGTGTTTGCATTATATTTTCTTTGCATATCTAATTAAGAGAAAGGGCCTTTGAGCAAGTACGCTGGGATTGTGAAACCTCCAAATATGAAGTCATGTTTTGCTTCTTTGCGTGCGATTACGTTTGCCTTGGTGTCCTTATTATTTCCTCTCCCTTTCTCTGTAAAAATCACAGAAAACCACAGACTCAAAGAACAAACTGAAGTCTTCCGGGAGAAATCTAACTTTAGCTCTTGGTCTCTGCTCTTCCTCCCTCCTTTCTCCTCCTTTTGTTTTTTTTTTATGTGCACTTCCATATGTATTGTCAGTCTCTCCCGCTCTCAGATAGTGCTTTAAGGAGGGTCCAGGATGTGCATGTAACGATGCCTATGATCTTTTCATGTGTATGAGAGTGAAACCTTGGGAACTTGCCTCCCTCTGGGATGTGATTTAGAGTCCTTGACCGCTGGAGGGAGAGACAACAACACAGGAAACAGGAGGAAAAGGAAAGGGGAAGAAATGATAGTAAAAAAGCTGAATCATTAAAAAAAAGACTGATTCAGAATTTCCATTATTTCTTTGTTTCTTCCTTTTCTTTCTTGAAAATGAATCTCTCCACACAGCATCGTATTCAAGCTGCGGGCACACTGTACAGACGGCGCCCCTCACGTGGCCAGCTCTCTTAGAAATATCCCTCATATCCACCAACATTTGCATTAAATCTGGCAAAGGTTTTATGGTCTCTGGAGGATTAATCTTTTGGACTTTGGTAATCCCAACACATTTCATGTAGCAGCTAATGGGCCAAAATGTTCATTTCATTCAACATTTAAGTATTTAAATCTCATTTCTATGTAACGCTAACATTAGCATGTTTAGCAGTCCAAGGCTCACATCCTCTTTATTTTACATTGCATTGACATACCATTGACAGGCTGCACACCGTGTCAGCATGGGTCACAGCTGCACTTCAACACAGTTGATGCTGACGAGGATAATTCTTCGACTGTCGAACGTTGAGCCAAATCTGACCATGTGAAACAGAACCAGACTCTAGAGAGTCCTAAAATTACTCCTAAACAGAGAATAAAACTAATCTTATTTAGAAAACCAGATGGATTGGACATAGAAATGGATAGAAGGTACCAGTCTTGTAGAGCTTGTGGTGGCGGTGCAGGTGCTGGTGATGGTATTAATTTAACAGGGAATTAGCTTTGGGCCATTGATATCACCTGCTCCCGATAGCTGCCAGCAAAGAAAAGCAAGATTGCTAATCTAAATTTAGCTTCAGCATCTATTAACTTGTTCTTTTCTTATTGTGGGATAATTTTCGAAAATCATTAAATATAAAATGAAACAACCAAACAACGCTGTTGTACAGAAATTTAACAATAATATTTCTGTGCTTCCAGATGCTGGTCCCGGCGATAGTCTTCATCACTTTGGGGAAATGTAACTGCTGCTGGAATGAGAGCTTAATGGTAAGGATCTCATCAAACTATCAATCAGGCTCGAAGCCAAAAACAGATTTTACAATCTGAGGGATCAATGACATTGATGTTAAGCTAATGCTATCATAGATAAGTTTCTTAAATGAGAGTTACACCCTTCATTGGATTTCACAGTGCAAATATTTTTCTTTTATCCAACCACTTGGACAGAAATTTTGTACAGTTTTCAATAAGCCAGTTAATACGGTGTTTTTATGAGATGGAATGCTAATGCTAATCCAGCCAAGACAAATCAACAAGAGTCCCATTATTATCTAACCCTCAGCACAGTAAGCTTAGTATGCAAAACTCAGGCTTCATGCACAGCTGCAGTTGTGTGTATATGTATGTGTGTGTGTGTGTGTGTGTGTGTGTGTAGCAGCTGCCTCTGTAGCAATCTATGGAATGGATGAATGCAACAGCATACACTTATAAATAGACAGACTGTCACACATGTTCCCATAGATGTCAAACACGTGCACATTCTTTTCTAGAACCATGTGTGTGTCTGTGTTGCTCTCCAGATGTGCGGGTCAGCGTTGGCCGCTGTGGTCGGCCTGCTGGGGTCTGGCTACTGTTTCGTCATATCAGGCTTCACCTTGTGGCAGGGGCCCCAGTGCTACACCAATTTCGGATGGGTGTACCCGTTTGCAGATCAGGGAGGCAGGTAGGAACTGATGTACTGGGTTGTATCAACAAATGTGTGTTTAGGGCTGCATCCCATGATGCAAATTACTTCAAAAGTACAAAATCATAGTTGTTACATTTAAATTAAACCTGCAGTACAGAACTTTCATCTCACTCTTCTGGCAGTAAGAAATATTACACAAATATTACCAATGTGCTTATAACCAACCCTTTGGAGTTTAACACTCCAATTTCAAAGTCAATAATTTCATTTAGATAAGAGGATAAAACATTTATGTTAACATGTCCACATGGTGTTTTTTTTCAATGAACTATGAGACAGATCGTGACCAAAATAAGCAGTCAAGATCGTGGTTGAGGATTTTTTGTTTTGTTCTGCAATCCACCAATGACAGTGTTCAAAAAATAAATATCTTCTGCCCGGGTCATCTGTGTTGAAAACCTAATGAACCAATCGTGATGACCTGAAATGTACCATTCGGATACATCATATCATAGAAGACCCTGTACAAGTCGCGCTTCCTTTTTTTTCTTGGGAAACTGTGTTTGATTCAAAAGTGTTCCTGAATTACTCAAATGTTAGAGCACTGTGCAGGGTATAGTAGACTAGTTTAAAGTCAGAGGATGGCAGGGCAGGTTAGCTCTGCGACTGCAGGCAAAGGGCAGAGCTCTGAGTAGAGAAGGAGCGGAACTAAAGTCAAGCATTCATAATCAAAAAAAAGAAGAAATATATAATTTTCCAAAACATAAAAACTTATCTTTTAAAGATTTAATCAGTGGTTTAATGGTTAAACGCTATTAATTTTCACAGTAAGTTCTACAAACGTTTGTAGAACTCACAAAACATGCTTGAGAACTGTAAACATTGTATGTTTCCTGTAAAGCATTTCTTGTAATGGTATTTAATCCATTTCACGAATGCCTTAATGGCAGTCAGAAAAGACTGAAAAAATATACTGAAGTGAGACATTTGCATTGCATTAAAAAAATGAAAAAATGATTTTATTTTTCATGCTGATCTTTACCTGCATATTGAAATTATTGTCTGAGTTTTTGTCCAAATACTGTTTCCAAGGTCCAATACAGATGGTCATCTTAGTGTTTCAGCTGAAGGGCACTGGACTTCTTATAGATCCTTGAAGAGGTTTCGCCTCTCAACCAAGAGGCTTCTTCATCTCTACGTTTCCCCAAGGAACTACAAGAAGTCCAACTGCCTTCAGCTGAAACACCAAGACTACCACGACCTGGATGACTGTTCATCTCCACAGACACAATACAGATAGTCATAGGTGGTTTAACACATTAGAGTTGAGTCTTTTTTCTTGTAGCACACAAAAGGGGGACCTACTACAGTAGGCAACACACTTTACCTCCTGTTGTTTCTAATTTGCACATCAAGCCATGCCTAGCTTCTTATTTATGTCTTTTAGGTCATCGTGTGTGCTTAAAGACAACCTTAGCAAAACACGACTCACTCTGATTAAATCTCTTCTCCCGTGTTCCAGGTATCTCTTACAACCTGAGACTTGGTCACAGTGTAATCAGCCGGTTCATATCGTCGAGTGGAACGTGACCCTGCTGTGCGTGCTACTGGGCCTGGCTGTGTTGGAGTTCATCATCTGTCTCTTGCAGCTGGGAAACGGTTTAGTCAATGCTGTCTGCCGGCCCTGCTGCTACAAGCAGGAATATAGCCTTAACACATAGATAAACCTGCACGTGTATCTAGACTCACTTGCAGAGAAACACCTAGAAATTCAAATACGCAACCTGTTTGTGCACACAGCACGATAATGGAGACACATATATGGAGGTCTGCAGACAGGGCATTACATCTCAGCACACGTGTGTGTGTGTGTGTGTGTGAGTATACAAACCTACTTAAGAACATACAGTACTTTCACATGCAGTATTATGGACATGCCAGTGCTACCACTATATTTCCAAGCTTTTAATTGTAACTCAAAACTTTGCATTGGTTGATGATGAGTTTTTTTCTGATGAAACAATTCAAGATGTACAGGGTTCAATGATAATGTATGTTTCCTGATTATGGAAACAGCAGAAGGATGCAGGTCACTTCGTACCTGGTGAAATGAAGTACACCAATATGCAGAGCGACAAGAAAAAAACTATAGCATCGTTAATAACAGGATAATGGAAAATAAAGTAGCAATTGTGCAGTCTGCAAAACAGATTGAAACATAACAGAGTTCCGTGTGCCATATATATTTTTTGAATATGAAAGAACAATTTTTTAAAAACAATTATAACCAATGTTAATGTTTCTTTGCAAGATGTGATTTCCACTAATTTAGTTTGGTTTCCCCCCCCCCATCAGCATCTTAGCTGATATGATTATCCTGATGCACCAGCTATTATTCTTGTGGTTCCAACATTTGTATGTGGAGCTGGATCACATAAGGATTACGAATTTTGTTTGTGTGTTTGTAAATTTGTTTTCATTTTCAGAGCCTTTTTTTTGTAAATTGTTGTCTTTGCATCTTTTGGTTGCTAGATCAGAGTTAATGGAGATTTTATATATAAGTAGTGCCATATTTTTATAATGTATGTTTGTTTCTTTGTTCTGTCGTTAATAAAAGGAGCCATTTCCATTAAGATTGTGGTGAGTAATTTATTCAGTCGTAATTTATATCTAGCAGCAGGGCTGTTCATAAGGGGAGAGAAAGGGGAAAGATTTCTGGGGTCCAGCTGCTGGAGGGGGTCCCATGAAAATCAGCAGTACAGTGGCGCCACCTGCCGGGCAGAAGTGATGAGGCCAGAATGGCTGAGCTACCTGGCACCGCTGCTGATGGCCGAGCAGAGAGTCAGTCCAGACCTTACAGTATCCACCCACAGGGACTGAACTACAGCAAGGGCACTGAGGGTGAGGAACTGATTCCCTCATGCACAGCCTATCTGGACAGACTACACCAATGTGTGACTTTGTGTGTGTCACTTTAGGAGATGGTACTGGTCCCACAGGTACCACTCCCATATCAATGCACAAGATAACATCAACTCAGGGCTGGTAGGACTCCTCATCACTGTGAGAGAGCTATAACAGCCTTATTAAAAACAACCCCTAGAAAAAAAAATCTGCATTGTAAAAATCTGTATGTAATTCTGTATTTTGTAGAAACACATTGCAGATATGCCACAAAACTATTTTTGATTAACATTTGAATACGGCTTAGTGAAACACCCCTCAAAAAAAATTAAATAAAATTTTTGTTATCACTGGCAATTTTTTAGTAGTATGAAGTAAGCATGCAAATGTCCACATTCATTGATGATATGGGGTTGTCAGGTTAAGACCTGGTTCTTAATGAAGCTTTAAGGTGATGGTAAAAAAAAAAATTAAAAAAAATAGTTACAAATCAATCCTAGTGGCTACTCATCACATGTTGAGGACTTCTTTGAAGCTAATGAACAGAACACAGTCCCCATGGCTAAAATCACCTGATGACATATTTCAGTCATTTACCATGAACAGAAAACCCTTTAGCAATCAGAATCTACTTTTCAGGAACACAATGTGTTGAGGACATCTAAGCCATCCATTCAAGTTCTGTGCGAGAACAACCTCAGCTGAAGTCTTAACCCACAAGATTCTAACAGTTAGGCCGACACAATGTACAAGGACAACCCGAACCCAAAACAACTTTTTCTCAGATGCTGAAATTACGTGGGAAAAAAAAAAAAAAAAGTTTTTGCTTCAAGCACCATTCATCATATTTCTAAAGCAAAATTACATTTCAAAGTTAAAATCAGTTTCAGCTCTTTATCTAAGGATTTAACCAGCAGAGGATTCGTGTGGAGGAGAATTCATGACTTTATGCTTCTCCGCTTGTGTCAGTAATGTCACTTCTTGAAGTTCTCTTCAGGAGACCATTGCCAGCCCACGCACTGCTGTTTCAGTCTCTCTTCTGAATGTTCACTTTTGTCAACCCAGGTCTGGTGACCTAATGACAGCCAGTTTGAACTCACCGAGCAACAGCTGGTTTCTTCAAAGAAAGGCACGGTATAAATACTCGTTTACCTTATGACAGACACATGCACCAGCATCAAATGACAAGAAAAACACAGATTTAAGAAATGACCACAGCGTTTTGTATGTGAAAGGTTATTTTATTGTTGGATGAGTTAGTTCTTAGGCCCTTGGCTGTGGTTAGGGTTCAAGCTGAGAAGCTATTTGGTGGTCTGGGAGAAGAGAGGGGAAGGCACCAGGTCAGTAGAGGGAAATGTGGCATGAGGTTGCCCCAAGTTGCTGATTCATAGTCGGTTTGGTAGTTTCTACAATTAATGATAAGTGTCAGATACAAATTAAACAGTTAAACATGGCTTCATAAATAACATGACGCTGTGTTTAGTTTTCAGAAATTTGTATGAACATGTTACATTGCTTTATATCTGGCTCATTAAAAAAAATAATCTAACCTTTTAAAGGTTATTTTCCCCATGATTATTCCTTAAGACAACGGCATCTTAACATTAACTGTAGTCAAAAATTAAATAACTACAATTAATAGCTTTCAATTTCAGATAAATCAGGAGCTCATCTTTAGTTTTTGCCCTCAACTTACACGTTGAGTTTTTCATGTAGCTCTGTTTCTAAGACAGTCAGGAACTGAAGACCAGACAGCATTCAAGGGCAGCATCATCCCCATTAAGTGAGTGGAGGCAGTGTGGCAGAGGTCTCATGTGATCACAGTGGGCCCAGTGCGTCCAGTCCTCTCTTGGAGCTGAGAGACCTTCAATGCGATGTCTACCAGCGGGGCCAGCATCACCTGCGCAGAGAGACGACAAAAAGAACCTGAGACTTCCAGTACAAGAGCAAACCCGCTCGGTGCTCTCTGTTGTGCCTCTGTGTGTTTGTGTCACGTTGAAGATGATGTCACCAAAGATTGACCAAGTTCTGTCACCTTGACCAAATGCTTGCTATTGCTATTTTTAAAATTAAATTCAATCATAATTCTGATTAACATATTTCTGTGTGTAAGTCAAAAGTAAAACTATTTGTTGGTCATGTAGAGTATTTTCCTGATGGACGCAGAAACTTTATGCTGTAAAAACAGTCGAACACATAACGTGGATTTAAAACCGGATTTCAAACCAGTAAGCAAAATGTCAACTTTCTTGACCTTAGATGAGATCTTTCAAAATCAATGAATTTTCTGATATCAATTCTTACTGCTGAATATACAATGGCAATTCTTCTCAGGATGAACGTGAAATAGAAAAGAGCAGAATATTTTGGACTGCAACTGCTGTTCGCAGAGATGTTGAGCGCTTGTTGCAAAGCACCTCCTGTTTTCTTCAAAACTTACTTTGGTGTGTAAATAAAACCTACACATATCCTGTCATCTGAACCATTAACCTACTGATTATTTATCTTCCAAATTATTATAAGATTCTGAAGCAATGTGAGTGTGGTCAGGTGTGTCAGTGCTGTAGAAGAAAGGCTTTAGTAATTCACTTCTTTGTTGTTGTTGTCTAACGCTCCTGTTCTACATCACCTCCCTGTCCACGCTGGTCAAATTAATCTGAAGTGAATAATTAGAGCTTGAGTTCTTATTTTGTCCCTTGTGCTATGTTTTCCCTCTCTTCATACCGGCCCAGGTAAGCTGCCATTACTCAAGACTTGGCTGACCTGTGGGTCCTGGTAAATCTTCTGGGGGTCCTTCTCATAACTGTCTATGTAGAGCCTGATGGTTGCACCAGCACTGCCTGTGCCGCTGAGACGGAAAATAATTCTGGAACCATCGGAGAAGATGATTCTGAGGCCCTGAGAGGGAAACGGAGAAAGACAAGGAAAATTTAAACCGTAACTTGACAACACGAAGAGGTAAAATTACCAGAATCAACACTCCATTATAAGACGTTTTTTAAAAAAAGACCTCTTAAGTTAGGTTGATTGGTCACTCTAAACTGCCCGTAGGTGTGAATGTGAATGTGAGTGTGGATGGTTGTTTGTCTCTATATGTCAGCCCTGCGATGAACTGGTGACTTGTCCAGGGTGACCCCGACTTCGCCCAATGATGCTGAGATAGCATCATTGGGTGCGATCCCTAACAGGGTAAGCGGTAGAAAATGAATGGATGGACTTCTTAAGCAAACAGAACACAAACTTGTGATGTGCATGATGCTTAAGTATGGAAAATGAGACTGATGAAAAAGCTGACATGACGTAGGTTATACCGAAATGTTCTGGACAATAAGACCACTTGTAAAATATGCCGACTGTCAGTGCCATCTCGGTCTAGAAGCATGATAAATCTTTACCATCCCAGCAACCACACCATTAAGGTACAAGGCAAACTCAGATGTATTGTTTTGTGAAGGCAGAAAAAGTCTGTTGGTTAAATTAAATGTTTGCATGTTATATATTTTTATATTCATTCATTCATTCATTTTCTACCGCTTATCCCGTTAGGGATAATAATATGAGTCGGGCGGCACAGCGGTGCAGTGGTTAGCACTGTCGCCTCACAGCAAGGAGGTCCTGGGTTCAATTCTGGGTCAGGACGTTTCTGTGCGGAGTTTGCATGTTCTCCCTGTGTCTGCGTGGGTTTTCTCCGGGTACTCCGGCTTCCTCCCACATTCCAAAAACATGCAAATCTGGGGGTAGGTTAATTGGCCACTCTAAATTGCCCGTAGGTGTGAATGTGAGTGTGGATGGTTGTTTGTCTCTATATGTCAGCCCTGCGATGCAATGGTGACTCATCCAGCGTGTACCCCGCCTTCGCCCCAAGATGCTGAGATAGGCTCCAGCCCCCCCCGCGACCCCTAAAATACACCAGAAAATATCTATACTGTTATTCCAATTTTTCATGTAAAACTATATTTTAAAATGTAACTATTAAAGCATTTTTAGTTTCTTCAGGCTTCATTCGTTATCAGGTTGCTCTTCAAACTGGCAGCAAATTATATATCATATCATCATGCAGCCCTACGTACAATAATGTTGGTGCATAATGGTAGCTATTCATTTACAATAATCTCTTCTGCATAGCTTAATTATATTTATAATCGGTCAATATCAGTTATTACAGGAAAAGGTTAGTGTGACTTCCTCCATTAGTTGAAATTAAAGTGGAGTAAACAAACTTTTTTCCAATCTGAGCATGAGCACAACATTCCATGGTGCAGATATTCATCTAAGTCTAAAATCTTGTACCTTAAGTTTTTTGTGTCCCACTGGTTGAGACAGACTGTTTGAAGTAATGGTTTACAAACAGTGACTGATAAAAAGGGAGCACAGCAGATTTTTTAAAAGGCTTGCTCCACCTCTCACCTGGTTTTTGGACACACTTCCGTCCACGGGGTCTGTGTAGGCAAAGTTGTCAGCGATCGCCACCTCGTAAGTCTTATCACCTGAGGAGAACTTCTTCCCTACGAAGGATGGGTCCAACATTGCTGTCTCCAGATCCTTGATCATCTTGTTGGCAGCATCTGAGTCAACCTCTTCATAGTCATACCTGGATGTGACATCGATGCAAAAATATAAACTGCTGTCTTATTGGACACGCGATTTTTAGTCTTACAAGATGCTGCAGGTCTTTTTTCACCACTAGATGGTGCCAGAGCAACATGTTAGAGGCTGACATAGCCGCATCATCCCAGTAGAATACCATAAAACATTCTACAAGGATCATTCCTGACCTGGTGAAAAAGTTCCTTCCAAACTTCTGCCAATGATCTTTCATGATCTCTTCTACGCTCTGTTTCCTGGTGGCTAACATTGACAACCATGCAAGTACTGCCCACAAGCCGTCTTTCTCACGGATATGATCAGAGCCTGTTCAGTTTGCAGAAGGAGAAAAGAGTAAATTCATTGGTGCTTATTTGCTAGCACTTTGGCAGGATATAAAAATAAATAAATAAAACAACATTCATTCACCTGTGCCAAAGCTCTCCTCTCCACACAGTGAAAGTTTGCCAGCATCCATCAGATTACCAAAGAACTTCCAGCCAGTTGGAGTCTCGTACAACTGCATCTGAAGAGCTTTAGCCACACTGGAACAAATTGGTGCACAAAATATGCCACATAAGAAAGCCATATGGAAGTGACAGGAAGTTAGAATGTTGTCCATATTCACAAACAAAAAAACTTTAGATTAGCTGTTAGGTTGTGTGGTTTTTACTTGTCCAAGGCGCCACTGGTAGGCATGCTGCGGGCCAGTCCTTTGACTCCAGTCTTCTGGAAGTATGGGATGCTCGTAATGTTGGCGGCGATGGCAGCTACAGAGTCTGAGGGGTTGACGAAAAAGCCGTGTTTACCCAGAACCATGTTACGGTCCTGAAGAGAGGGACATTGGAGCAAAAGAGGTTCAATTGTCACAAATAGTAGACAGGATATGTGACATTTAAGAACAGGTTTCCCGAGAAGTGGTTAATAGGGAAAAAGCTATAAAGCTTGTGGAAGATACTCAATCCATATGGGTATTGGTACTTGACTCTACATGGCGACATCGGCATGTGAGATTCTGCACTTCTAAAAAAAGTGTTTGTCCAAAAATGTAATTGTCATGTACTCTAAAAGTACCAAAACTAACTAAGGCTGGCTTAAACATTTCATACAACCATGCAGTTTATCCAGTTCTACTGCTGCTCTGCAGTAATGATAATGTTTTTAAGAGCATGGACAGCTATCTTGACTCCTTTTTCCAGGGTCCATGTCCACAATTACTCTAATAAACATCAGACAGGTTCTGATTCATTCCAAATCTGATGCCAGAATAGATGGTCTTTTTACAGTTTCAGAGGGAATGAAGTAAGTAGAGGAGACACAAGTGACGAAGAAAAAATAAAGTTGATAGTAGGACACGTATTCAAGATAGAACAACCATCCTACATGTAATTAACATTATCATTAAATTGTCTTTAAAAATGAGAATACTTCTTTATTAATCCCCATGAGAAAATCCACTTACACCATCACCATCAAAGGCAGCTCCAAAGTCATAATCTCCTCCCTTCATGGTTTTCACCAGGTCTGCAGCATAGGTCAAGTTGGGGTCAGGATGATGGCCCCCAAAGTCCTCCAGGGGGACACAGTTAACTGCTGAGCTGGCAGGAGAACCCAGCTCTTCACAGACGATCTTCTTCACATAAGGACCAACCACTAGAAAGTGAGAGAGTATTTAAAAGTGGGCCAAAAGATTCAAAATGTACAGGGAGAACATAACCATCTACAGTATTGCACACAACTCAAGAATAATTAATGCAACTTGTTGAACTTTAAGACTAGAAAATCTATTAAAGGTTTCAATAAAAAAAAGCATTAAAATAGAGAATCTTTTAAATATGTATTATTTGGCATTAAGGACCCAAGTTCTAACATCTAAATTTTATTTCGAAAAACAACTTTTGCGATCTGTTTATTTTCGTGTCACAACACTCTGAAGCTGTGCTGTGTTGTTTCCTACCTCCGTGCATGGCATCTAGACGGATGTTAATGTGATTGGGTCCAGACAGAAGTTCTTTCAGTGCAGCAAAGTCAAAGATGCCCCTCAGCATCTCAGCATAGGCCTCCACAGAGTCCACAATCTCCACTGAGACAAATTAACAGAAGAGCACAGTTCAAGACAGCGATAATCTAAATGAGGACTTTTGGTGGTAACCAGTGCATGAATGTGGTGTCTGACTGAAGTCGCCAAATGCATTTTTGGAATTTTTGATGATCAGATAACGTTTAAAAACGGCAAAGACGCTGTGTATTAACAAGAAAAAACAATTACAGCAATGGATGTCTCTGGAATAAATGTTCAGCCCTCCCAACAATTAAAGAGATGAAACATTATTAACTCTACCTGTGAAGGGCTTAAAAGTGTCCACTTCAAATGTCTGTTTGCCAATTTTGGACAGATCCACTTTCAGCTCTGGGCAGATGTGATACTCCTGCAGGTTTTTGCTGACCTCAAATATTTTGTTTGTAATGCCCTCTGGAGCAGGTCCTAGGGATGAAGACAAAAGGCTGGTGAGAAATGATGCACTGACAGTTACTGTGTGGCAAATACAGGTAATGATGAAAACAATGTTCTTGAAAAACTCCAGTAGGCAGAGGTCTTTTGTGTCCTTTAACTCATGTGACAACTAGGGCTCAATACAGTGCAACCCAGTCTCTGCCTACCTCCACTGGAGATGTTGTACTTAATGCCAAAGTCTCCATTGGGCCCTCCTGGGTTGTGGCTGGCTGTGAGAATAATGCCGCCCACTGCCTTTATCTTGCGGATCACACAGGAGACTGACGGAGTGGACATGATGCCATCGTGACCAATCACCACATGGCCAATCTTTAGGAGGGAAAACAAATTCACAGATTAATGCAGGCACCCCCAAAGAGGCAAGCTAAACTGCAGGAAAATCACAGGCAAATGTTTACAAACAGAGTATAGAAATAACTGATCTTGAGGACTCCACACATTATGCTTGATTTCAGTGAATCTTGTCAATCGGGGTCCCATTCCCTGTCCAGTCACTGTGACAGGATGTAAATCAGAGTGCAAGCTATGGCTGACCTTCAGTCAAGTCAAAATTCTGAACTTTCAAATAAAAACTTGTTGTTGATCGTTTTCATTTAATCTATCTGGTGCTTTTCTTAATATTTAGTCTACTCTGTAGTCAACAAGTTAAATAGTGGGGATGTTACAAAAGGCAACAGGATAGCAGAGTAACTGTATCTTGTGAGGTGTGTTTTTCAAAATTCTCAGTCAAGAAATTCCTATGTAGAAATGTGCCACTTTGCTGTGTTCTAACGTGTGAGCAGAGGAGCCGCTGTCTGCACCAATGATAGTTTCCCCACTGCTCCATTTCCTCACATCAACCGCGGGTGAAGACACTGGCACACGTCAGAGATCTTTGTGCAACTTCAACCGACTGGCCTAGATGACAAACCTTGCATTTAACAAATACTGCTTTGCAGTAGCTGGCAAGAGAGTGTGACTATGAAAGATAAAGTCACCTTCACCGAACTGCAATGGTATCAATGAAATTTGGGATAATGGCATAACATGACAGAATGCTTCCACCAAACCTTACAGCTTATATCTGTTTTTTAATATATATGTATATTTCTGTGCTTGAAGGTGCAGTTTCCATCTATGCAACAGACATATGCAGAGCAACGTGACTGACTGCACGTTGCCTGTGACGCCCCTGCCGGCCTCATGTGGTTTCAGCAGCATCAGAGTGGCCTCACGCCACAGCGCTCATTATGAAACAACGCAGCGTTTGGCAAGGATGCCACTTCTAACAATGCTCAAACCTGTTTTACTCGTATAATTATACAAGAATGTACCCGAGGTCGTTCTGTTAATCCACCAGAAGGCTACAAGCGAACACGATGCCGTTTGGCGTCACCATGCAGCGTTAAATGTCAAAGGTAATCGATACAATTCGCCTCGTCCGTCCACTTTATCCAAGAGATCACCGCGGCCAGACTGCCAAAACCTGAAGGCTCTGCCGGCTGCTCTGGACGTCATCAGAATCCTAAAGTCGTCCGTTTCATTCAAGCAACCGTAATGACAAGACCATCTATGGGGAGACGTTTACGTGACAGCATGGACAACAGAAATACCAGCGTTGCTCAGTCTCCCCTGACATGTCAAAACCGGCATGAGCGTGTAGTATACTGAAATCCTGCTCTACATTCATTTTATGAAAGTCAGTCAATTAAATTGGTACCTGACCATGTTTGAATCCAACCCTAAAAAAACAGGGTTAATATCCGCCACCAAACAATGACAAAAACTACGTGACATGCTATTTGGGTAACTTATACACTTTGGTTGGAATAACCTTGACAGTGTTAGCAATAAATCACTCAACCTGCGCAGCCATTTAATTTCTAATTATCCCCACTATAATTTACAACAGTGTAGATAAAATTTAAAAAAAAATGTAGGTAATGAGCAATACACTGATGAAGGCTAAAGGAGTCAGAAACTGGCAGCTAGCTTGAGTCGCTAGTTGACATGCTAATCCGGAGTCAGGTTTATTCAGCTAATTTAGCTCGCTATCTCACTTTAAACACGCACAGGTGGGCAACATGTCTCTTCTATACTGACCCCATTGGCAGCAGCAATCTGAACGATCAGCTGAATGGCGTCTTTCATGAAGAACCTCCCATCCCCTCCCACCACCAGAGTGGCAGCCTGGCGCTCGGAGGGCTCGATGACAGAGATAATGCTCTGGATAAAGTTTTCCGCATAGTGCTGGTTCTTTTGGAACACCGTCACCCTCTTTCTCAGGCCGCTCGTCCCGGGCTTCTGGTCCGCGTACGGCTTGGTGTTCACTGTCGTTACCTTCACCATGTTTGACACCTAGTGGGATCCTCCGGTTGCCCTGTGCGATCCGCAGTGTGGTCCGGCCAGCAGGCGACTGCAGCGGCAGAGCGGCCGCACGTACCCGCCTGGACACGCCCCCGTCGTAGCCCCGCCCCCTCAGTTTAAAGGTCAAGTGGCGCGCGTGGAGGAGCCATTAACAATAATACAGCATGATGGAGCACAGAGCCCTAGTCAGGAATTCACAAATACTGACATTACACCCCCGTAACCCTCCACAATTCTTCCTCTTGAACTATTATTTTTTGAATTTTGTCTGTATTTGATAACAGATTTATTATTTATTTCATTGGATCTGCAGGAGCTGCAACCAAGGTAGAAGCTGTTCAGTTTAGGATCCACACAAGAAAAAAAACAAAAAACAAAAAGATCTGAAACAAATATAACACACTATAAAAAAAAATAATTAAAGACAATAAAAGTACTAAAGAGAACAATAATTACATTAGTACCCAATTTATGTCTGTAGTCCTTAAAACAGTTCATATATCTGGAAAAACACAGATAAACAATAAAAAATATTTCATAATGATCATATCGTTAAGATGTCTCAAATCCAATACTGTTTAGGGCAAGTGTTCTGTTCCATTGTGGCTCTCCTTAAAGAAAAACAAAACAAAACAAAACAAACAATAAAAACAGAGCAACAACACTAAAATGGAGCAAGAAAACACAGTGTCATCCAGGGGCACAGCGGCCAGTCAGACAAGTGCGAGAGCATGCTCCAGAGTAATAATGTAGTAACTCAAACACCGAAGTTCTACTATTGACCATTCAAGAACAAAACAGAAGACAATAGACAGAGTGATGACCTTCCACAATGCTAAAATGTGTGTAGTGTTTTGGAATCTGATAACCCTCAATCTCAAGATTTTAGTACTCAGATTGGAAATCCAGTAGGCCAAATTTTGTTCATCGACCACCCCAGGTAATTTAAAGCAGAAACCCCAAAAGATTTTTTTTCTCATGCCATTAAATGTTCAGATTAATTTTCTTTCATTTTTATGTCCACCCCAATATTCAGCTTGAAATCGTAGTCTTCTGCATGCTGACATAAACAGAATTTTGGCCTAAAACACCAGAATCAACCTTTTAACCACTTCATGTAAGTACCGAACTCTGAAATGTAAACTCCTTCTAACTACAAATGATCAAAATATGATGTCTACTCGCTTTCGTCACCCTTGGGCACTGAGACATTTTAAAATCTGCAGTCTTAGCTACTTGTGAAAGCAGTTATTTCCTAATGGTGAATTTATGGATTGAACAGATATGTGTACCATTCGGGTCGAGTCAAAAATGAGAGGCCAGAACTTTATACAAGTAAGAACAAATAAAGATAATTAATTCTCTAGCAACTCGGGACAGTTCCAATACTAAAAAGCTGCCCGAACCAATTCTCACAGGAAAAGATACTGCACTGTACGTAACACTCTTTGAGCAAAGGAGTAGATTTCGCAGGGAGAGTATTGAGAAATAGCCTCCTTCAGGCCACTTCTGTTTGTCTGTTGCGTCAGCATGTTTGATCACCATAAGCAGAGCAAAGTTGAAGCCAGTGGGGTGTGTGAAGGTATAGAGGGCATATGTACCTGTTTATACAGTATGTGCATGCATATAGTTCTGTCTCTCAAGAGCAGAAAAAGCCAGAATATTGAAATGTTTGAATTTTTAAGAATATCATTTCACTGAAATCTTTTTTTCAAACACAGGACAAAAAAGATAGAAAGCAGACATTTAAATTGGCTCTCAAACAAAGGAGTTTGACTGCTGCAAGCAATCATCTGTTACTATAACTCTGTTTGGGAAGGAAAAGCTGACAGGAGCTTGGGACATTAAATGCATCCCACAAGCCATGTGACATTTAGCTTATTGCCTCTACTGTTTCAGCAGTAAAAGTCAAAGGGCAAATAATGGCCCACAAGATATAAATAGGAGGTCATGACTGCTCTTCAGTGGAGAGGCCAAAGGCAAATAAAGTTTAAGCCTGAGTGTGACTCAAAGGAATGCGTTCCATTGCCAATGCAAAATGCACACAGCAAAATGATGTCTCAGAATCAGGAGGGTGTTGACCAAAAGCAACCCAGTGCTAAAACCCAGTGGAAGAATCCATTACTTACGTGTAAAACGAATAACGTTGTTAGTGTGAACAATACTATTACTACTACTACTACTAATAATAATAATAATAATAATGAGATGAAGAAGAACAAGAAGGAGAAGAGGTCTACATTAATAATTTGATGAAGTAAATTGTCAAATTAAAATATACAAAAACACAAGAAAATATAATCTGGCCTTTTGGTTACATGACTGTAAACAGAGATTAAGGCTGGTCAACAGGTAAAAAAATCAGCTTTAATAAATGTTGAAACTGAAATTGTATTATTGGACAGCAAAAAATGTGATGTATAAAGCTAACTGAAATTGAATGAATATCATAAGACTCTTTTGTAATGCAATTTAATTTCTATCACTACTACAAACTTAAGCAAAAATTCAATTTCTTTACAGTTTTTTTTTCCCAAATCATCAAACCATTTAAAGGATTAATGATGTATAAATGTGCCATTCTGAGTATTTATACATTTATCTAGGCGTAATATGCATTTAAAATGTTAATTATTGATATGGTAATTCTTAAATTCTCTATATTAAGGGAAGCATGTCAGTACCAACCATGATCGGTTGTCCTTCAAGGTTAAACTGACCAGCGTTTGCAACTGGAATTGATATAGTAACATATGAACACATTTGACACAAGAGTCACATAGCTTCTGAAACAATACCCATGCAGGTGAACTCCATCCAGCAGAGGGTCCTGGTGTTTTTGTTTGATATCTGAGGTTTTACAGATCAAGTAGATCTCTGACAGGTAAAATGGTTAAGTAGTGTTCTATCTGGACCTTGTTAGTCACAGTAAAATCATACATGACCGTTTGGTTCAACCAGTAATGAAGCTTCCACTCGCTAGTGCGTATAGAATTAGATACATTGAATTTCTGTTCTTCGTTATCTATCCTTTTTTTAAACCATGGGTTTCGGAATAATTGCTGCCAATCACGTTGCATCTTCATGTGCAGGGTAGTAGGGTCTCCACACAGCTATAAATCCAATCCTGTTTCTCATCAATGGCCAGGACATGTTGACACACCTATAAGGCAGGACACACATTTTGGTATCAGTATAGTCATTTTGTTAATTTGTACAATTATATCAAAAATAAGAGAAGTGTTTTCTTATTGCGAAAAGACAATATTCTAATGATGGTTTTGTACCATCTTAGTCCTGGGAGGCACCTCGACGGCGAACATACTCAAGCCTCTGCTGATGCAGCAGTTCCTGCTCTGCTCATTGTTTACATGGACAGTCACTTTCTGGTTGGTCTGCAACACAAGTGGCATTGTCTTTTCAATAATTAGCTTATTTATATACATAAAACCATGGAAAATGCAGAATTTGGTTACAACACCCACACACGCAAACAAACACAACTGATAAACAATTAAAAATCCCCTTACAAGCCTGCTTATCTTACCAATAGCATGTTAACCTAAGTTTATCTCTCCATGACCAAAACCGTTCCTATCTTTTGACACGACTGTAGGTTATGTGGGTACTGGATGGATTTAGAAGACAGGAAGTGTAGTTGTGGCTGCTTGTGTCATATTAATTAAATTGTAAGATTATGGACCAATAAACCAAATGACAAGTTAGTTCTCTCATGAAGACTAGTATGCTGCATACTGCAAACTGCATACAAATGGGACTATTTTCCATCCTAAACCAATTCTTCCACTGTATTACGTTTTTCTTAGTGAGTAGTTTCTGTTCCAGTGAGGATGAACATATTGGCTACATATTAATTACAGGCAAGGTGAATTGGCTCTGAGAATCTGAGAAACTTATTTTTCCTCTTTTGATTAAACAGACATTTCATGCTAGTTTGAAAATGCTGAAACATGTGTGCTATTGTTAGTTTTGTGTTTCTGGGTTCCTACTGTTTTCACAACCACGGAAGCTCAGAAAGCGACCCATCTGCCTGCACACCGGCAATCGAGACAAGTACAAATACCCAGCCGAGCAAGGTTCACCAGATTCTTCTGTCAACTTATGTAGAACAACTTGCCTTGCCAGTTTTGATTTGACCAAAAATCTGGACACTCCAGTTTGCCAGCCTTACCTGACCCTTTGCTTACCTCAAACAATGTGTTTAACTGCAAGTGTGGGTCTCACTATACCACCACAGATAATAATTTCTTTACAGAGTCTGTCATCTACCTTGTTGGCTATAAGGGTGGAGATCCTGTGTTCCCCTCTGTAGGTGTAGATGAAGATGTTGTCTTGTCCCCTCAGTGCTTTGGCCCCTGCCCTAGCTGTGATGGACTTTTGGAGGGCCTGGTTAAGACGCTTGGGCCCCGAGTTCATACTGAGTGGCTGGATGGATGGATGAGTGCCTTCACAGTGGACATCTACCTGGAATGGACAAGCCTGACAGAGTAGAAAGGGAGAAATTTGATGAAAATAGAATTGCAGTACGATACTAAAAGCCTGGGTGAGACTCTTACAATATGTGCACATATAACAATTATTGCTTTTGATAGCAACACGGATTTGCACTCTGAGGCTTTTGGCTATGTACGTCGAGACAAGAAGAGAGCGTAATTCAGAAGAATGATTTACTGAAGATTGAAAGGTTTTGTTTTTTTTCAATCAAGTACCATTAATTACAGCATATTAGCACACTAACATATTAAAATTTATTGAAATCTATGAGATCAAATGTTGTTTTAAGTAAGAGCATTCATTTTACTTCTTCGAGTTCCAGCATTCTGTTGTAGCCCATGGCTTCCAGGGTAACCCACAGGTCAGCAGGGTCTCCATCTTTCTCTGTGGCCTCCATCAGGTTCAGCTCTATAAAGCCCTGTCGTGTAAGCTGGTTCTTTCTCATATCAAAGTTCTCTGCACACCCAACAAAACACATGAGAGCCCCAACGGACCACTTGCAGTGCATTTCACATACATTTGACATAAATGTAACACTGGCCATCCTGTGTATCAATGCCATAAAGAAAATGATGACCTCTGCAGACAGACCAGGCATCCTTATCACATTTCTCTCCACTGGTTCGCAGCTCAAAGAAATTGTACTCCTCAAGACTGAGCAAGCCATTTCCATCAATATCTATCACCTCAAAGATGTCAGACAGCACCTCCCTGTGGCACAATGCAAGCAACACAGAGGAAAAAAAAACATCCAAATGCTGCAGTAACAGTAAAAAGCACCTTGGACCACTGGTATGCCACAAATTATACATTAAACCCTGATGACATTAATTCTTTATATAGTAATACACATAAAAATGTCTGGTGATTAGTTAGAGCTGATGAATTAAACTTTGTTATGCAATGTAGTTTGATACTACTGACTTTGACAGGTGGGAGTATTTTCATATGGCTGAATGAAGCAAATACCACATACGTGCATATGCACACATTCACACACTTACCTGAGCTCTCTGGTAAGGTCAAGTTCTCCAGTGTCAGTCTTGTCAACAAGCGCTACAGGTGTAGAGGAAATGTTTTTTTTGCTCTTTTTCCTCAGTCTGCAGCCGGTAGTGAAGGGAAGCAGGTAATACGTCCCAGCATTCAACTCTCCTTTCCAAATATACTTCTGTAAGAACGAAGCAGAGCTAAAGGAAGTTAAAATTATGTAGCACAATTAAGTGTCAACTTTGTAAGGTTGAAATGGCTCCTGGTACTTGCTCTTTACTTGAGTATTTGTATTTTATGCAACTTTATATACTCCACTACGTCTCAAAGGAAACAATTTTATGTCTGACACCGCAACATTTGTTGGACAGTGTTACTTACTATTTCCTTTTCAGATGAAAAAAATTGCATACCTTTCCTGTCCAGTGAACATATGGATCTTTAAATATGGGATGTTCTGATTTACATATTTTTTGCATATATTTTCCTATATGTTGATATTTATGGTTTGTCTAGTAGAGCAAATCAATAAACTTATATAAAATATCTTACAGAATATTAAATAAGTAAAAAATAGTACTTGAACATCTGCAGCAGTAAAATACACATACACATTAATATGGCAGTGATATCAATCCAAATACATCATATACAATTTCTGCATAATCAGTTCTTTTTCTTTTGATATTTTATGTAAAGTACTTAATTTTTCTTAGATTTTTGCACGCAGGACTTGCATAGTTTTGCTACTTTTAGTAATGTAAAGGATCCGAAAATAAAAAAATAACAGCATTTTTTTTTGTCTTTTTGTCTGAACTAGGGGTAAACAATTGATGGACGAAAACATTAAAGTGATTAAATTAAGTGTCACTGTGAACATTTAAAGGCAAAATAAGCAAATGTTACGGTACATGTATGTCTCTAACAAACTCAGACATACTTCTTTGTCTTTTGACTCTGTGAAACACACTAAAGCTGAGTCCTCTTTGGTTTCACCAGCTGAAATGACGAAAAGAGCTGTGTCCACTGTCATCCATGAAGAAGTCTTATCTGAAAAATAACAACAAGATGAAATAAAATGGCAGATTAATGACTAGATTACCTTAGATTATATAAAATATCTGTTTTATCAACAAAAACAAAACCACGGATTCATTATGAAAGTACCACATATAAAAACAATCTACAAATCTTCTGAACGAGACCCTCTTCATAAATGATCATGCCCGTAGCTACAAAATCTGACCTGCTGCCACCCGATGTCACCACTGCAGTTTACGTGCAGAGGCCAATAAAGGAAGACAATCTTGTGTTTGGTCTTTGAGTTTATGAATCACGATCTGAAAACAACAGGGGAAGTTGCTTCATTTATGCTACAATGTCACAAAAGCGTCTTTAAAATTGTGCAGAAAATATTCTGCACCACCATTCAGCAACGGTGCAGGAAGCAACCCAACAAGAAAATTGAAATATGGTTTATGGTAATGAATCCTGAGGGGGCCAAGGCCCAAATCAAAAAACTTGGAGCAAATTGCTGAATTCCTATCAGCTCAAGAGATGTTTTCCTGTTCCTCTCATCTATTTACCCTTACTCACTCTCTAATTTCCTTTGTTTCTTTATGGTCAATACAATGATCACTGTTTTTTTGTAACCATTTTGTCATCATTTTGTCCATCTGTAATAATAAACTGTGCCATTACCAGGTCTGTGGCTGAGGCTGAGTGGCTGGATGGTCAGGTAGACGTTGGTTGTCTGGGGGATGTGGAGCTGGTACTGTAGACAGCTGATACTCCCATCATCCTCCAAGAAAAAACAGCCCTTAACACAGCTGTGATACCATTCCTGGAAAAGAAAAAAAAGAAAAGATAATGCAATCGCACTCAAGCAAACGGAACAGTTTGGCTAATAAAGCAAAACTATATTCCTAAACTTTATCAGACCTACAGTAGACCCAGTTATTGTATATTAAGCACATCATGTTCTTATATTACTTACTATTTAATATGTGCTCTCCGTATAGATTCCAAACAAGTGTCAACATATTGTTTTGCTGCTTGACAATAAAAGGCATTTATTCATTCAACAAGAACCAAATCTAATTTGCAATTTCGTTTAAAAGCGGGATTGATTTCGGGGCGGGGCTAGATATTTTGGCATTTAAAAAGGAATTAAGCAGTCAATCATAACAGTGAGGTTTCTCAATTGATATTGTAAGATAATTTTCACTCTGACTTTCAGAGGGCAGATTCATTTTTACAGTCAGCTGTCAGCTCAGCAGTCTGTAAAACAATTGTTATACTCACGCTGGTCCAGATGAGGGCAGAAGTGTTACACTGTGTTTTTGCTGAAAGGCTGAAGAAAAACTCCTTCTAGGGCCTACTACGGCAAATTGGAGTCCATTTAACTTTGATAAATACAGCGGTTTCAATCTTGGGCCAGTGGTCATTCAAAACTATCAAGAGGCTACTTCGGCAATATTTATGAATCCTAATATTTCTTTGGTTTTAAAATCATGTTGTTGCTTTCTCTGGTAGCACAACTGAAATGAGGCCATAATTTAAACTTGAGCAGGTACATCAAAACTAAGAAGTTTTCCTTGCATTCTTCAGAGACACATTAAAGGAAAACACAGATGGTGTGGATGCACTGTACGGGGACACTGAGGGCCCAACAAGTCTATAATAGGCTATATATCCTTTTACTGGGTAAATAAATCACAAAGTTAAACAAAGAAAGTACCATAAAGACGAGCTTGTCACGCCTTTAAAGAAAAGCCATTTTCTCAAAGTATTCATCTTGGGCTGGGAGAGGCATAAAAGTTCAAACCATAACACTTCAGTGGTTTGTCCAGACACTATTAAATGAGGAAAATTGCCATGGGCACACATCCACTGCTTAAAGATATCAGAATTAATACCACCATAGAGAGAGCCAGCCTGCAGACTAATACAGCCGCTGTCTCCTGCTCCAGCCACAGACCGGATTTACGACCATGTGGAGGGTCACGGGACACCAAACACATGCACACACACATGCACGCACTTAAACCATTCAGCTTTCCTAGCAATTCATATAATTATAACCTACACATAAGAACAAGCCATTATTCTAGAGATCCCTCGCTATGTTTGTATTCATGATGACACAGTTGCCCAACACAAGCCACACATGCACACATACACTTCCCACTTACACGCATTGCTACAAAAACACAGCCTACCCTCCTCCCTCCACTTCCCAATTATGAGCCTGAGGCAATATAGCATCCAATATAGTGAGCAGAACGTCCCTCAGAGGTAATCTCTGGACACACATTCTTTTAATTCCATGGTGCTTGGACCTTTCCAATCTCAACACAGTGCTTGGGCCTAAGAGGTGGAGCAGGCGGCTGTCATTTTTTATTTATCTATCTATTTTTGCTGCAGAGCAACAAGCCGAGGTTAAGCCAAAAAGAGTGAAAACAAAGAGCGAAGGATCGATACAATGTACAGTATATCTATCCAACCTGGGCTAAATTCGCCCATCACAAACACAGTGACGCTGCAGAGGGGCTGCAACGTCCACGCTGTCGTGAAGTCTCTCATTGGAACAAATACACTATAGTTCAAACGCTCTATCCATCTGATTTTTAACACAGCTTATCGTTCAAAGAAGATAATAAGAATACAGCGCAAAACAGAAAATGCATCAGTCTTTACGTTAAATTATTGTATTCAATTTTGTCTGTTACTTATAATACTATCCATCCATTTTCTACTGCTTATCTTATGCAGAGTTGTGTGGGGGCTTGAGTCTATTCCAGGGTCACTGGGTGAAGGCGGGGTACATCCTGGACAAGCTGCCAGTTCATCGCAAGTCTGACATATAGAATCATACAACCATTTGCACTCATATTCACACCTAGGAGGACATGCAAACTTGACACAGAAAGGCACTGACCCGGGAATCAAACCCAGGACCTTCTTGCTGTGAGGGTCATCTAACTGCAGCACTGTGCCACCCCCCATCATATATAAAAATAAATATTATTTAAAGTTAAAACCGAAGTTTAAAATGATCTAAATTGATGTGTTTCAAACTGTGATTTGAAAATTTGATATAATCCACCTTACATGTGGCACAATAACTGAGCACTTCTGTGCTTGTTATAGTTATCACGCAAAACTGCGAACTTTCCACAGGTACATGTGACGATAAAATGATTGGGATGGGATTTCGACGTGCTGATCAAAGACCCATAATAATTCCAGATCCTTTTCGGACATTTTGTTAACTAACCCCTAGTTTTGGCTCTAATGTCATCATGACTATGGAGGGGTGTTACCTGTAAGCTTGAAGGCTCTTGTATTTTGATGGCCTTTGCGCTGCTGGGTGTCATCAGGATGGGGTTCGACAGGGACGAGCGTCTGCTGCGCGCAGAGGAGGGTCGGGAAGATGATCGGCTGTCTGAGACACATCAGAGACAACTATTAAGACTCGCAAGCTAAAATAAAGGTAAATAAAGATGTATTATGAATAAATCAAGCCATAAAATTGCCGCGACAGAACAGAAAGCTCAACTGACTACTGACAGATGGAGTACAGCCCACCCCTCTCAAAAGAGTAAACAAGCTTTCAAAAGAGAGATGAGGTGCATAACATAATTGACACTGTAATCTATCTCAATAAACCCATTCCCAAGTTCAAGGGAAGATGGCTATTTTGTATTTAGGCTCTGAAAATTTGTGATCCCAAGCTCAGCTCAGATTTAGATAATTGGGTATTTTCAATCACAACTGGTATAATAGCACAGCCTCAAATGCATTATCTCGGGCAATCTTTTTCCCTTGAACACTAATTGAAGCCAAAAAATATCAATTCACTAATGAGGGGCCTGATTGTTTTCAAGCCCATGAAATCAAGGGGCAAAGAAATGTGATAGGCTAACCAGCAAATTACTGCAGCAGAGAAATGGAATGAATAGTAATTGTTGCACAAATATGCATTGAAACATGTCCAAACAAAAGCTTGAGTTATGCTGAGTCAGTGGTGGTTTCCTTATTGCAGAAAACTGCGGGAATTGAACTAAATAGACTAATATAACTATAACAGTTCTAAAACATGTCAAGTCCCAGTGCATTAGGAGCATATTCATTCTATCTCTCATTTGTAAAATCGTCAACCAAAATTGTCAAATTCCCAAACTTTCTCTGAATAGCACTGGTTGAAAATGTACAACCAAATAAGCAGTCAGAATTGTTTTTTTTAACTCCAAGAATACATTCAACATACGCAATCACGCTGCCATTGTGCCAGAGTCTTGTTAAAATGTCGGGCTATAAATCAATACGTGGGGGAGGCACAATAATGTGATAATCCAGACAACTACGTGGGAGCTCATTTGTTTTTGCAGTGACGGTGGACTGGGCCCTCCTCTCGACCACTGTCTAATCACTCCCCATCTCCCCAGCAAGAAGTGGTGGGATCCTACAAATCAATAACATGAACACCACTTAAATCAACCCCATCTGTCTTCACACTCTGGGCTCGTTCCTGGCTTACTCATTCAGGATCTCTTTTCTTCTCGTTCATCCAAATGCAGTTTTTAACGAGCAAAAAGTGGATTTTTGCCTCCACCTTCAACTGCCTTTTACAGAGTAAAGCTCTCATTGTTATATTATGCACAGACAAAGAAGGGTAAAGCCAGACTTAATGCCCACATTCTCTGGAAAGAGCGATATCTCTAGAACCGCAGCTGAAAGGCGCCATTTTTCATCTGAGTAGAAGGAGCGTTTGTCGATCTCCTAATGGCAGAAATTATTACCCAAATCAAAACACTTTACAGTCTCCTCCCTCCAAACAAACTGCCCTAACTGTGCGGCTGTTATGATGTATGGCCTGTCTTAATGGGGTGATTTGTCACAGAGGGAGTGAAAAATCGATCAATAACAGAGCTATTGTTTATTCATCAAAACTAATCGGTGAGGGATAGTGGGTATAGGTGTGTAACTAGAAACTGGATACCAAACTGTGTACTAGATTTGGAGTTGCCATTGACTGCTGCATTGGACCTTTAAGTGCTACACAAATAGCCATTATGTCCCAGTGTCATAAACAAGATATTAGCATTTAAATAAAAAAAAATATATTCTCTGTATTTCTTTATTAATGTTTTGCTGAGTGTAATAATGAAAGGTGATAGAAATAGATTTTGGTAACACATGTAGTGTATAATTCTGGGAGAGCAATTTTAAGAGGTCATTAATCTCTGCTATATTCATTCATTAGTTGTCCCTTTCTCTTTTCTTAAAATTTACTAATTCATACTTGGAATGAATGAACTTGGAACATTGATGTTTAAATTAAAATGGGGATTCTGTAACATATGCTTACATACAAATATGTTCCCATTTTATGTATCGTGTGAAAAGCTTTGGAAGAGGATTTTTTTTTCTGTGTAATTGCTCTTTCCTGTGAATAAATAAATATTAGAAAGAAAAAAAAAAAAACATAGTTCACATACTTCGCTGCTAAAATTTAGACGCAACCCTTACTAAGTGAGAAAATTCTGGCGTGTCACGTGTCGCACCTTTCTTGAGTGTTGAGTCTGAGTCTGGGCAGGGTGTTTCTGGAAGCTGAATGAGAGTTGCTGCCGTCTGTGATGCTGCTGCTGCTGCTGAGGACACTGAGCTCTTCGGAGGGCTGTATGACTGACTGCCAAAGTTCTGTCTCTTTAGCTTGGCATTGGCCTCAAGCCTTTCCAAAATAGCCGACTCGCACTGCTCCACCGTAGACACAAACAATCTGCAGAACTGACAGTAACAGCAATGCAGCAGTAAGAGGATGAGACATTAGACAAGAAATGCTTGAATAGATGAATCCACATGACACTACATAGATATTTCTCTACTGTATTTTATGTGAATTCATCTGAAATTTAAAGAAAATGCATTGAAAAGATGGACATCAGAAGGTATTTTATCCTTTACTGTAGTAGATTTAAACTAAAAAGTGTCTATTATTTGTAGCAAGTTGTAATAATACAACTGGAAGTGTTGCAATTATATCCCAATGACCATTGTTTGTGTACACAATGGTCAGTGGGAGTTTGAAAAGGTCCCTAAAAGACTTTGTTCTTAGGCAGCACTGCTAAAATGATTATTGCGAGCTTATCAATCAGATCAAATGTTTGAATAACTGAAAATCAAAGTCCAAACTAATTTATTTAGAATATGCCTGTTACAGACTTGGACACAAACAACCTGAAAAAATGTTATATATATTTTATATACAAACCAGGAAAGGGGAGAGTAACAATAGAAATTACCTGATACTTGCAGATATATATATAAACTTACTTCTGAATAGTCCAGTTTTCCATCTTTGTTGATGTCAAGTATTGAGAAAATAGCATTGACTTCCTCAGCGGTCATTTTCTCTCCTTTCTGGAAATTCAACACATGTTTATTAGGAAAAAAATCCCCAAAAATATTTGGGTTTTTTTTTGGTCTAGACAAGAGCCAATCAGAGCCAGTTTGTTTTAGAACTGTCTAATACTGAATGGATCTTTAGGACACTTACAGTGGTAAGGGCCTTCTCCAGTTCACAGTGTGAGATGTAGCCATAACCACTGACATCCATCTTTCTGAATGCTCTCAGCAGCTCAGTTTCCTCAGTTTTCTTCTCACACTTGAGAATCACACAGAAGTCATCAAAGTTCAGTTTGGATGTTGTTGGAGTCCAGTATTTATTGAGGGTTGCACAGGATGGATTTCTGCCAGCTTGTTGGAGAACTGGAACAAACGGAAAAGAACACTAAACTAAAAAATCTGATGACAGCAAAGCACAGGTGCAGTTTTTCAGCTCTAACGACTCATTTTTACCTTTATATAAAGGTCATGCATTTTTCAAAAATATAAAATCCTCCACAGTAAGTCATTTTGTTTTTCAACTGATTGCAACTTAACATAGACTTCTCAACTTTTGTTCCCAATGGTAAGGAATTCTTTTATGATATATATTTATATTTTGTTTGATCGTTTTTTTCTTTTAAACGTTGTTTAGTCGGTGCTGTCAGTGGCACAATACTGGCTAACAGAGACCACTCCATCATCAGGTCAGTATAAACGCGTCCAATGACCAAGCTATTTACAGTTAGCTAACACGTCACACTTAGCTTACCACGACATAACTGCTGTTTCGAAGAGATATTTGTCAAACTAGATTTAAAAGCAGCCAGATATGCGGCTCTGCAGTGCACGTAGAAAGACTCATCTTCATCAGAGGGACGCACAGGCTTTTGGAAAGACATGTTTGGAAAAAGGCGAACGGTCTGGCCACCGTCAACTAGCAGAACTCTCCAGCCTTGAAACCGGACTACATATTTACTTTAGACATTTTCCAATCACCTAAAACCCTCCCAGGTTAATTTTAATGAATCAAATTCTCGTTGCCATCGCTATCTCAGCGAGAGTCTGTTACTAGGTAAACAAAAACCCTTCGGTGTTCTCCAAAACCGACACTGAAGAAACAAAGGCAAACCTTTCCTGTTGCTGACAGTCCTAATTTATTACCACTTTTTACTTGTTGAGTGATGAATATAAACTCTGTGTTTAGAATGCAACCTATAAGATTGTTTTTATTTGGTACGCTTGTTGCGTTGTTCGGTCGTTTTTGTAATAAGGAGGCTTCCGGAACCCTGTGTAGTGGGTTGTGTTTAACACGGACTGTTTGAGTGTGGCTAAGGCTAAGGCTAAGGCTAAGGTTTCAGGTGGTTGTAATAAACACATCTCCGTAAAAATACCGTTAACATGCCGTGAGTATCATCCACTGTATATATTTTTAATTTGTTTTATTAAAATTCAGGCATGACGTTATGTTTACTATCGTTACCAGGTAAAACTTCAGAAATGTGGAATGTTAAACAAAAAGTTATTTTTTCTATGACATCAGTAAAGCAGCAGAGCGAAGATGCATGATGATATAAATATTATTGCCTTATGTTTTTGTATTTTTTAATCTCTAGTTGTTAGCATAAAATTCCCATAACATGACTGTATATTAATGTCCCCCATTTAAAATTTAGATGAAAATGTGTACATTTATGTCCACATGGTCACAACCATGTAACCATATGGTTGTTCTGTTCTGTTGTAACTTTGAGAAGAAAATGGCTTTGTAGATAACTTCTTAAACATAACTTTTCAACAGTGTGAGAAAAGTTCTACCCACCGACAGCGTCAAGTAAATGATTGGCGTACTGAAAATGTGACGAACCTACAGATATATTATAATGCCGCTGCTTTTAGGTTGCGTGTATTTAAAATGTTACTTTTAATCAGAGTGGTGTTTTCTCTGTACTTAATAGCGTCCGGCTTCAAAAATACCAGTACCTGAAAGAAACAAGGCACCTTTGCGTGGGACTGCAAGCTCTCAAGCGGGTTTGTTGACAAATGTCTTTGCAGATCTGTGAAAACATTTTAGTTTACCGCGCAACGAGAAGACTTCTCAGACTTGCAGAGTCATAAATTATACATGTGTTCTACAGTAGCCCAGAGTCATGAATTACACAAGACAATTTAGACAATGTCCATACAAGTGAAAAACATTTTTCCTAGGATGGCTCTTATGTATTGGTCATTGTCTGAGCATAATCTTAATAAATAAATAAAGAGTTAAAATGACCACATTAGTTGTATCTTGCATACATGCTCTAGCACACTACATATCTCAGGCTCTAAACTTGGTTCTCTGTGCTTTGTTTTCTCAATGGAAACTTGTGAAAACCAGTCTTATCTGGAGCAGCTGTGATCTCAAAGTTAGAGAATGGGCTTTTGACTAGAAAGTCTGTATTTCATTGCCTGGGAATTGGAGAGTGACTGAACTCTTTCACCTACTCAGTGTAGGCCTATGTGTGAGCATGAAAAGGCCTGTTAGGCCTCGGTTGACCCTTCTCTCCAAAACTGGCAAAAAAAAAGAGAAAAAGATAAGTGAAGACTTATATTGTCAGTCGAATTGCCTCAATCCACCGGCTTTTCTCCGTCTGCTCTTGTTAACGACACATTTTAAACAAAAGAGCTTGTTGTGCTTCCTGAAAAGGTCATTCTGGACCACTGTTTACTGTAGATTATGACTTTTATTTTAAACCACGCTGTGTGCATTGTAATCCTTGCATGGGACATATTATGGGGTTAATCAGCAAAGCAGAATGTATGCCACTGTACTGTGGATTGTGTTATTAAGGATATGTTGCTTAATCAACAGGTAAAACCAAGGTCAAAAGACATGAACAAGAGGTCCCACAGACACAGCAGGAAAAGTGAATACTCATTCACAGCTTGTGTATCTCTAATATTTTAGACAATTATTCCCATTAATCACTTATATTGTAGGCTGTAAATTATATTTTGTTACTGCTGACTATCAAGACTTGGAAAGCCAAAGTAAGACACCGACATGAGGTTTGCAGAGGACTCTGTTTTTATGAGTTGCTATATTTCAATTGGCACACTTTCCTGATGGTCATAATGACATATCAGAATTTAATGACAGGAGACAAGGAATGGCAGAGACCCATCACTGGCCAAATTATCTGTGATTTACTTAGCACTAAAAATAGTTGTATAAGAGTCACTTAACACAAAAGCCATTTCCTTAGTCAAGGCAGACATTTGCTGTCTCACCCATCTATCAAGATAAGCATTAGTTTTTAATTTTATAGTGCTGTCACTAATGCGTTACATGAGCTGGGTTTACATTACATTACATTCATAAGACTCACTGGTTATGTCGTATTAGGTTCATTTGGGGTGCAGCTGTGTTTTCATTTATATTACATTTTAGAATTAATGTAGAGGTATTTAGAGGGTTTTAAGTGGGGAACCAGATAACCAGACAGAAAAAGGACAGTCACACTAGAGCACAATAAAGGATATACATGGATGGATATGCGCTTGAATAAACTGTTAAACTACATTAAAGTACTTCTGACAGTCGTTTAGTTCCAGACAATTATTTAGAACAGAAGTAATAAATATGAAATGGTTTGCCATCGGACTGTGTATTATGAATGCCATTCTTTTTTTGTTGATTATCCATGTGATTTTCAATCTCTTCAGGCCCCATCACTTTTCATCCACCAGCAGCTACTGATCAATATATAACAAATATATAAAACTCTATCTGTAAGCTCTGTGTAGAGACATCTTTTAGGTTCTTACAGCCAATACTATTTTTTCTCAAATGATTCACATGGTCAGAATTATAATGTGCCTTTTCTGAACATGTCATTGTGCCTTTGTCTTCCCTTCTCTCTCTTTTACTGGGACCAGACTGGACTCCTTGCGATCAAAACTGGAACAATCAGCAGATGAATTCATCAAGGCCAGGAAAGAGCTGGAGGAAATAATTGTGAGGAAGACTTTTTCTTTGATCTTATAATAGTCAGAAATGTCTCTGTCTCCATCATATCTTGACATTGAGGGAGGTTGGGTTTAATTACTTACTGAATATTCACTTTTGAGATGATACTTTGCAGTGCAACTGTGATTTTCTTTTTTCATCCCCCTTTAAATACTATTTCGTGTCAGTTGATCTGTGTTTTCCTTTCATGTTCTTATATCTGTATTTTAATTAGTCAGCAGGGGGCAGCAGTGAACAAGGACGATTCCTCACTGGATCTTCTGCTGACTTGAAGGCTGAGTGAGCTTAAGAGACACAGGGAGCTTAGTAAGTACACAAATGAACAAAACGCCACATATTTTCTGCAGTTCCCACATTTGATATACACAAAAAGATCCATGTTCTGTTAGCAGTTATTTACTACAGCATTAACTAGACAGCACTCAGAGAGCCCAGTACTCTGCCAGAATGCAGAACATTCCGTGCACTTCTTTTGGAAAAATGTCAAAATTGATCCTATCTCGCACTTGTGAATTTCATCCAAATTCCTCCATAACCTTTTGAGTAATACTGTTAAGAAATGAACGTACAAACAGCATAAGAGCGAACCACTAATTTATGGTTAAGCTCTCTTATATGTTCACTTTTTTAAATAATTGTGATGGTGTTTGATTTTTCCAGCATCCAGAGAAGAATCGTCTTTGAAAGAATATAGAGACCCCAAGCCTCACAGTCAAGGTAATGAATGTGCAAATAAATATTATAAACCTAACACAATGTGAGAGCAAACAATCTTTTATTGTTTTGCATTCACATGCTGTTATGCTTTTATGCCAGATAAACACGCTTCCTGTTTGTGAGGTATTATCACACTGATGGATGAGAGAGTTTATGGCCTTGTGCTAATTGGAGTTGAGTGTTCACCAATATCACAAGATTTTCACACATTAGATGAAAGTTGTGGAAATTAGAAATCTTTTTAATTTTGGTTGATGGGGCAACTTATAATATTTGGGAAATTTAGTTTGGAGACTCATCTGAAGTTATGTTCAGGGTACCAGGCCAGTGTTGCTCATTTTGGCTTGGATCAAGAGCGTTTTTCAGTGGCATCCTTCAAGAAACAGCCAAATTTAGAAAATTGTAAGCTTTGAGATTATCTTTACATCTTTAAAGGACTGTAAGAAAACATTGTTCTCCCAATTGTTTGGTATATTTCAAGCCAAGCAGAAAAACGAATGGAGTCATGAGGCTGTTGATTCCTACGGATATCTTCACCCGTTACTAGTTCACTATTTGATTTGCTTCTTCCTTAATCGGCTTTGCTATTTAGCATTAACACCATCAATGGATGCTTGTTTCAGATGTTCAGGCAATCGTGTGCTCTGCAACCTTTGGAGAAAAACAACATTTTATTATGGTTACACAAACAAGTCATTAGATTTCTAGGGGAAAGAATTAATGTGATTATTTTAGGCACATACTTTGCCTGCAGCATAGCAATTCTTGTGATCTAATCATACAAAGGCGACTTGTGCAAAATTAATAGGGGTATTGTCAGCAGACAAGCTTGTTTTCTGATAAGGTTGTTAGAAATTATTTTAATTAGTTCCAGTAAGGGAGCTGAACATACATGATGCATTGTGGATCCACGCTGCAGGAATGTCACATTTTTTGTCACATGGGGCATCTATGAAATTTATCAGTTGTGCATAAGCCTTCTTACAACAACAGACTTCACAATGTCATGCCAGATATCCGTGGGAGAAGAGTTGGCCCTCTATGTGCATTGAGACACACATTTTAAGTAAACAAACAGTTATTCAAAGCTGCTGAAGAGTTGCATCCTTTATCTGCCAAGAGCGTGTAATCCAGATAGATGATATTTGTTGGCATCTTGAAGCATGATGCTTCTCTGGTGGAAAATTTTTTGTTGGAGTGCTTTATGAGGGCATAGGATGTACAAAATGTACTGGCTGTTGTCTTATCCTGATACGGTGTAATATTTACATGTTTAATGTAATGTATATAAGGTCATACCGGACAAAATGGCTATACTACCATATAGAACTTTTATAGGCATATTGATTAGAGCCCGACCTATATATTGGTTGGCCAAATTTATTCGGCTCATACTGGCCTTTCACAGGTATATTAGGTCTTTGCAAATATATTACTGATATCAGCTGATGACTTTTCAACTGATATAAAAAAAATTGTGTTTTAAAGAACACAATGCAGAAGAATATGCATGGGGTGATTTATAATTTTTAGATTTCCACTAAAGGTTACTGTTTTAGCGCACTGCTGTCATTTCATACAATAAACGTTTATTGGTAATCTGTAAAATATTCTGTCTCCATTTCATACCTTTGCTAAAAATTTTGATGACCTCATTTTAGGGCTCATAGCAAAATATTTGTCTACATGGCCGATATATTGTTATCAGAACTTTTTTACTCGCTACAATTGGTATTGGCCCCCAAAATTGCATATCTGACGGGCTCTGTTACTGATATACTCCACTATGGCATGACTATAGATATAGATACTACATGATATAGACTATAGATTATATATAGATATATAATATGGATTTGACTAATTTCCCCACAACATCAGATGTTTTTTTGTTTTTAGGGTTTTTTATGATCAGAAGACACTGTATAGGAAAATCTACAATGGAGAACAACCAGCTTAAAGTGAATGGTTGTTCGTTAATTTACTTGATTTGGGAGTACAGCGATGCAGCTTAGAGTGTTTTGTGTGAGAGCGCACAGAAGCACACTAGCATTTTAGCTGCAACATTGTTCGAACAGTGAGCAGGCAAAGCCACTCCATTAAGTGAGCCATGCTAATATGACATTGAATTTGATCACAGTATTAAAAAAAAAAAAAATGTATAAAAAAATGTAGAGTTATATTGTTAATTAAAAAAAAAAAAAAGTGCCTGCTGGCCTTACTTCAAAATAAGAGCACAGTTCATTGTACAACACCTCGACAGTAGTACTAAAACATGACTACCGCAAATGTACAGACTATTCATAGCAATATAATGATAAAGGGAAAATATAGTGTAACAGGTGCACAAGTATAGAAGGGTCATACAAAACTGACTCAGGCTTGTCAGTTAAGGAGAACCAGTTGCTAACATTAGCGACCAGTAGCCGTTAATCAAACCAGACCCAGTAAGGCTGAATGTGTTAAAATTGATAAGGGTACTTTAATGTTATTCTTATGATTAGTTTACACGCTGTAAACTGGGGAATCTTGTATATCAGCGGTATTTATTTATGTATGGTAAAGCGAAGCTAGCATGTTCAGAATCTGTTTAGGCTCTCCCCTCCCGCAGGTGCAAAGCCGACAGCCCCTCCATCCTGCCAAGGCAGCTGAGTAAATCCATGAGGACATTTAAACCTTGAAGGCCAATTAACCAACCCAGCTACTTCTATGTCTTCTTCCCTTCCATCTTTTTTTCTTCTCCGTCTTGCCCTGGCTTCTCATCTTGCATTATGCTGTGATAGTCTTTTCTCTGATGAAAA
>KV751319.1:1002049-1049667 GCA_001698575.1 Mola mola
GAGGGTGGGAGCAGTGTGGCTCCTTCACCTATAAACTAGCATGGAATTTCACAGGGAGAAGCATTTGGTGCCATTTTTGTGAGCAGGCAGCAACGTGAGACGGCAGAATGCAGCTCAGTGGGTAAATTTACAACTGCTCCTGCTAAGAAGCTGCAATGACCACTGGCCTTCTTCATCTCTGGCATCCCTCTTCACCCCTGTCCCCTTGTCCAAAGCTACTGCTTACGTACACAATTTCCCAATTAGTTCAGGACGAGTCACCCCAGCAGCAGCCTCTCGCGCTGCTGTCACAGGGGGAGGATATTGTCTCTCACACCCTGTGTATTATGTCTGCATCGTTTTGTGGAACAAATACTGCCACAGTGCATGCTGCTATCGTCTCCCCTTGTAGAATTTTCAATTACTTCTCACGTACACGACACCTTGTGGGTGCCACCTTGGGGACAAGAGCTTCTCCCATGACACCTTTCAACATTGCCACCTGAAGTACTCTTTCCTCACAGCTTGCTTTTTTTTTTGTCCTTCAAAATTTAATATTTTTTCATCCTCCTCTCCTCATGCCTCCCTTTCAGTTTGAGGAAATGACCGACTGACCGCAGCATAAAAATATGTCTGAGCATGTGTGTGTGTTGTGAAAAACATACTTTATGCTTTCCAAAGATGAAGCCAAGAGCAGTCAACAGTTGTCAGATTACTGCTGATATGCCTGTAAGTGTAGCATTAGCCACAATCATCAGTCCATAAAGCCAGAACATGGCATTGCTATGGAGTGCTGAAAACACCCAGGCCATAAATAATTAGATTTGTCTATATCCCTCCAATGTACAGTATATACTGAACAGCAACACCTCCCAGGAACAGAGTGAAACCGATCTCATGACCTTTCACCATTTTATGCCCCGGTTTTTCTTTGATCTGCCAGGGTATCCATTCCCCTACAGCGTAAGTGGTGCTGATAGCACAAGTGTGGGGTTGCCAGGTTGTGTGGGTCAAGGTTGTGTATGACGTCTACAAACGCACCGGACGGCCATGTTCTGTATATAGTTGAAATCACCATGAAGTGAAGGCCCTAGCTTCTTAGAAAAATGTCACTTCCTGGAAAACATTAAATCTTGACCCTCTTGCGTTTCTTATCCTCATCCATCCCCCTTTAATATTTTTTTTTTTCCCCTTCAGTCCTTTACTTTGAAGACTGATCAGAAATACTGACATCTGTGCACTGTATCTAGCTGGCAAGCATCCCAAAGTATTTTCTACCTAATGTGCAGCCACAAGCCAAAGTCAATCGATAAATGATTACCCAATATACAAGTGGCCCCAGGCTTCAGGGTAAACATATACTGTAACAGTAACTGTGTTGGCTCATAACAACATAAGAGGGCAATGCATATATTTTAACCTTTGAAGTCATAAATTCCCATGAGGCATATTGGGTCAAAATGCTTATGCTATTAGCAAATTGTATTAGTATAATTATAATCACATGTGTAAATTTGTCAGAGCTCACTGGGATTCTTATGCATACCACCAGGAATGGAGGTGTGGAGGTCGACTATCTGCCCTACCTCAAGGGCAAGTAAGAGTTCAATGGAAACTATCACAGAAAATGTGGCCTTTATTGATCATCCAATATCCACATCATATTGGTATAACATTATTTAGTCTAACTTACAGAGATCTGTCTGGAGGTGTAATCTTTTATTTGTTTCTTTAAAAAAAAAAAAAAAAAGATTTTTTTCTGGAGAGCTGCTTGTCTTTGAAGCAGAAAGAGTACAAACATTTTATTTGGTAAGGCTAGGTCGCAAGATCAAGCTTCTCAGATGTGGTTTTCAGTTCAACTTTTTCATTTGAGAAGGTCTACTCTACCTCAAAGAGACCACGAGCCACGGGAAAGATTCTCCTGACCACCTGCAAGGCCTGAACAGGGTCAGACAGAAAGGGCAGCCAGCAGAGGGCAAAAGTCACCAACACACTCGAGGCAATTCTCACCAACAGGAAAAACCTACAGGAAGAGGGTCACACACACAGACAGATGTCCCCTCTCAGTGCAATGTACCACAAATCGGCAGTTACTGACAAAATTTTTGTAACTTAAAAAAACCCCATAAATGTTGACATGAGCTTAAGTTTTGAAGTGTCTCCAGGAATTCCTCAAACAATTAGTACATACAGTCTTCAAGTCCTAAATTTGGGATTTGACCCTTGTGTTGGGGAATGCAGGGAAAGCCATGCATCAGCTGAAAGTCTTCCCTGTAGGTCAGGCTATCTTGTCAGCTGGAACCGCGAAGCTGCTGGTTAAGTTGCACACACAGCATAGCTGAGGAGTTTGGGCATGGTGAGAGTGTCATCTGGACATATCTCCCCTCCGGCCCTTCTAAGCTCTCCATTTGCTACTAAATGCCCTTGGTACATTGTTACTAAATAAACAGACACTGGACACACTAGTAACAGCATCCAATCTGATTACCTCAGTCATTCTGCGGATCTCCTGAGGACACTGCTCTCTTATAGACTGACATTACATACCTGCTTTGAGCATTCAGCTGACACTTCTGTGCACAGCGACAAAACAATATAACTAAAACAAATACGTGGCAGAATAGTCACAGCTTCACAGACACAAAAATAAATCCTCATAATTTTGTTTGCCACAATGACACTAGAGGTTGCTTTATTCAAACGTGAATTGTAGTCATCACAGATTTTAAAAGAGCTCATGCGTAGTGGGTAGTTTGACTGTTTTCTACTTTCCCTTCAGTCCTAATAAATCCTTTAGTCACACCATTTTGGAGATCTATTGATTATGTGTTAGTATACAATACTGATTCTTACCTAGTGTTATTTCAGTGGGCACTCCTGGATTTACGAGGAACAATGGAGAGTTTCAGGAGAAGCTCAGATAAGTCGATCAAAAAATAAATAATGGTTTGTTTTTATCCTTATTGGTGTTTAAAAGGTAGATTAAAACACATATGAATTATGTTGGAATGATGAAATCTACTGAATATAAAACTATCAAGCGTTTAAATTAATTACTGGTGTTTGGGCTGTTTTAACCTACATTTAAAACTAGTGTGATGAAAGGGAATCTTTAATGAAACCACTTTTGTAGCATGAAAATGAAGGTAGAGGAATGAGGGTGTTTGCCAGCTCTAGACTGTTGTTTGAACTGCAGACTGTACTTTTAACATTTTTCGTATGACCCTCTCAACAGACAGCCGGTCAGCGAGAGGGGCGACTCACGTAGCTCCAACTGAACAAGGCAGTGCCGAGCAAATGTGAATGAGGATTCTGTTTAATGCAGTGCCTGTCTCTCCAATCTATTTTTAATCGCATTGTTGAGAAGTAACAGAATAAAGTTTGTGACCAGGTTTGCGTCACGTTTTTATACAGATCCAAGTTAAAAGGATTTGAACCTTCTACTGCATCTACAAGCCCAGCATTTCCAGGTGTTGGAACACCCTTTTTCGGATACAGGAAACCACTTGATTTTGCTGTGTGATTATGTTTGAATACTGCATGTTTTGATTAAGTTCCCCAAAATGTACAGAAATTAAATATTAAGTGCAAAGGAAAGAAAACACAAGTGGCACACAAACAGACTCACCCTCGCCCCATCAGGCCCTGTTTGACACACTTCCCCAGCAGGTAGCAGAAGAAAGGCAGAGCGTGGTATAGCTCCATCTGTTTGTAATTGAGAGCCAGGCAAAAGGCCATGGAGCCTAACGCATCCCAACCCAGCCCGAGACCCAGAACCCCCCATAGGGCAAAACCCAGGCTCACGCCATTGTACCTGATACAGTTAAGGTAAACTGTTGCAAACAAGCACACATTTTATGACTCTTTGTAACGGAATATCAGAAAATGTGAAACTTCAATAAAATGGCAATTTTATGAAAGCTAGTCCTTTCCACCTAAAGGATTTCAACAAAAAACAAAGGACATGCCCCCTTAATGGTGAACAACTAAAATACCAAAATTGAAGTCAGTAATAACTAGTATTATAGTAAAAACTGTACTTAAGTCAAATCAACTCAAATTGCTACAGAAGTTATCAGAAAAAAAACTATTAGCCTGATATACTTTCTGGGATTTTAAAGTCGGTGGCTGCAACTCTGAATGTCGGTACTTCACAGGAAGCTACAAAAACAAACAATATTGATAACACAATATATATTAGAAATACACCTGTACTTTAAGGATACTGGAAATGCCCATAGTCAATAAGGATTAATCCTGGGAAGAGAAGAAAGCAAATCAGAGTGGAAACCTGTATTAAAAAAAAGAGAGAATTTATGAGTTATTCTCACAAAATCCACCGTTCTCTACCACTCATGCCCTACTGGCCATTTTTAACATGAACACTTTTCTGAGTGCTATACTAGTATTATTCATATATGTCAACACTAAGGAAATCTCAGGAAACTAGTGAGCTATTTACCACGCTATCCCATCATCCACCAACCATGGGCATTGGAATGATAGGATAGCCTTGTATTGTGCTGCCGTGCTAGCTACTGATCACATGAAAACTAATTATTTAAGTTCAAAATATTGAAAAATACCCTAATTTGGATGAATCATGTAATCAGTTTTAATAATGGATTCTCGGAATAAGCAATTCCTTTAGGTCATTGTAAGTATTACTGTATTCACACACTCACACACACACACACACACACACACACACACACACCAAGCAACTTTGTCACCTGTTTTTTAGCAGACTCATCAGTCAGGTATAAACAGTATAAAACTACAGCAGGGATGTATATCAATACATCTGCCACCAGTACTGAAAGAGAACAAGGAAACGCATTAGGGCATATCTAGCTGTGATATTCTATGGTCAATGGAGATATGGATTATGTAAGCTTTTGATTTCCTATCTTTACTGTACCTGTAGTTCTCATAAATAACTTGTGAGCTGGACTTTCATAACCTCTGGATTTGTGGAGCTCCACCCATTCAGGGTTTATCATCTTTGCTCTACAAGCATATATAATAAATCAGTAATGTCACATTTACACTGGCGTATCAACATGAAAACCTAATGACCTGTGCAAGAGATGTGGTACAGATAGTAGTATTTTCTTACATATAAGCACACATCAGGCTGTGGTAGGCAGTGAGAGGAGGATAGTCAAGACCCCAGTAGTTCAAGTCATTCTTCGTGGTGTTAAAGTACCTGCGTGTGGACGAATGTGACAGTCTTAAACTTAATGGTCAGAGCAGATGAATGAAGAAATCAGTATAAGGTAAGCATCCTGGACTGCACGGACTCATATTCTGTTTGTTTTTTTGCAACTGCACTGTTGTACATGAGAAACATTACAGTTTTAGCTTTGTCGGATGTTTTTGAATCGATCATTTTAGTACTATCTCTATGTGACTCACAGGATCCTAGTCTCCACTTTGTTCATACATAATTCCTCATTTCACAGGAATGTGAGAAATATATTCAGTCAAAAGCCCAAAGAGCTCACATAACTTTCATAAGCCTGAGGGAAGTTAGATTAAGAACTTAAAGGCAGCTGCACACTGACCATTCCTGGACAGGGAGGTTGTAGGTCACTTCTTGCCAGTGCCTTTGGGCTTCATAGTCCCCAAACATGGGAGGTTTCCCCGCCCCTGGAGAAAGACACTTCAGCTGTAAATCTGCCCAGTGGTCAACTGCATCAATGACTGACAAAGAACTACGTATATTAAAAGTGAGATGAAAATTTAAACTGCAAAACGAGTTCCTTTCGGCAGTAAAATCGGTAGAAAATGTGTTTTTCTGAATGGTGTCGCATGTTATCACACGCATCCTACCTGAATACGAATTTAACGATACGCCCCATCTCACTAAAACGCCTATTAACACACAAATTGAGACGAGACTCCACGTTTGCATAACTTCTACCAGTGAATTTTAGCTCATGGAAGGGAAATAAAAGGTAAAAGTCTGCTCAATCTTGGAACATGGTTACATTTCCTGGATATGTCATCAGCGAGGCGTCGTTGCGTGTTCTCATTGGACACCGCATACTGACGTCAGGGCCCGCGAACCATGAGACGTTCGCGGACACTTACAGAAATTGGAAATTTTCACTATCAAGTTTTCCGTGCATACCTTTTTGAGAAATAATTAGATTAAGATAACTTTCTCTTGAATACGTTTTAATACAAAATATTATATCTATGAAAAGTTTCTCTGGTAACAACTAATTAATCCTTCATATATAATTTGATGTTCGTTTTGGTGCTCTTGATATTTTTTTTTAGAGTGATTTAGAATTGATCAAATATATTAACCTCGTTTTGACTATCTCGTCTATATTTAAATGTCTATAGTAACACTATAAAGCATGATCCCAAAAGTTGTATGGGACAAATGTATCAGTTGTCTTATGTGTAACTAGTTTGTTGTTACCTTGTGTATACAGATGTACATTGACGATGCAAACCTGCCCTTGCACTCCCTGTCAATGTAAATCTCCGCCCAGGGGCATTTTCTCCTGTGTGACCTTTTCTTCTGTTGACACCATCATCTTTGTTGCCAAGGTGTTCGGATTTGCTGCATGAAACGAGTTCCTTGTGGTTCTGGCATCAATTATGCATAAATAATAATAACCATGGACAACTGCTGATTTGCAGTGACACTTTCATTACGACAGCAGCAGCCTATAACTCACTGTTACACATTAGTTATTAATGCCTGGCCACACCAGCTTTACTTTGTCATTTATTGCTTCATCTCTATGCCTTTTTAAATATTCAGTAACTGCTGTACCTACACTTACTGTCTGTGATCCCCGTTGAGGAGAAAGCTATAGCTTGTGGTAGAAGATGACCTAGTTATTATGGAAGCCTAGGCCTTGCTTGCCAATGTCAATGTAGTCTATCATCTAAACACTCGAACAGTAAGTCTAACTTGATCTTTTCTCTGTTTTTGCCCACATTTTTAAATGTTGGCATGAGAATGAACAAAGATACATAATTCAAAGGACATTGTTTCTGACATTAGGTATTAGGTGAATAATGTTGTATCAGTCAAAATGTGGCAGTGTATCATGAATTTATTCTCTTGTGTTCAAACAAAACTCTGATTGTACTGTTGAACAGTTGGACTGCGCAGACAAAATGACTAAATGGGAATGAGTATTTTGAATCTAGAAACAGCATTTGAAAAAAGGTCATCTTGACTTCAAAGTTGAGACTGAAATGGAATTTGAACGGCTATTGAAGTGCAAAACTGATCATTTATCTTTTTACAACAGCTTTGCAACCATTTCTTGTGGAAAGCCCTGTGATTCGCCAGAGAGCTCCAGGACAGCCACTCGACACTCTTTGTGATGAGACTGACTTTGGACAACGACTAATGAGACTTATTCTCATGAGTCACTCTGACAAGCCTGACTGGTTTCACAATAAGTTGTATGCTTATGAGTTAGTGTATGGACAACAAGGGGTGTGTTCCAAATATTATTATTTGTGTTTCTGTAAAAGTTTTGTTTTTCTCAACCAGTCATGCGCATAAGATTATTTCATGCCTCCGAGATTGTTGTAAATGTGTTCCTCGAATCTGTAAACTGAAATTCATAAAGAGGCAAATTCCTAAGCAGATTTGATTTTAAGAAACCTTTATAGTTTATTTTAAGTTGGCCACAGTGTTTCTGTGAGATCATTTCATTTGTGAGTAAACTAATCACAATGAGAAATTATGGACAGCATATAATCACAGCAACTACAATTTGTCTCCGTTTGATCTCTTTGTTTCCATATGGATCAGGTGTGATGAAATGCTGTAATCCCATGACTTCCATCATGATGAATAAATTCGCAGAATAAAGTCTATAGGCTACATCTCTGGGGGCTGCAGTCAATCCCTGCATCATCCCTGCGAAGGTACAGCCTGGACAAGTCGCCAGTTCATCACAGGGCTGACATATAGAGACAAACAACCATCCACACTCGCATTCACACCTATGGGGAATTTAGAGTGACCAATTAACCTAACCCCCAGTTTGCATGGTTTTGGACTGTGGGAGGAAGCTGAAGTACCCGCAGAGAACCCACACAGACACAGGGAGAACATGCAGAAACGCCCTGGACCCGGACCTTCTTGCTGTCGGACGACAGTGCCAATCACTGCACCACCTTATTTCTATGAGTGCCTAACTCTTTCCTCCTTTCATACCGACATTCACAAGAACCACCACTTTACCAAAAGACTCTGTGATGCGCTCACACGGCTTAAATAGTGGGAATGAGCCAATAAGTGACGAACCGCGACGACGACCGTTGCTAGAGACGATTCTAAAAGTGATCCGTGGGAACTACTTCACTCCGGACTTCTCTCCACCTGTGTTTAATACTCGTCCACTCAGACAATCCTGTTGTTGGCGGAATAAAAATCTAAACGCCAATACACCTTTTGAAAACGAGTTAAAATCAAAACAGAGCAGAGGTGTCCTAATGAGATTAAGCAACTGCAGCGCTGCTGAGTTTCCGGGGGGAAATATTACATTATTAGAATCTTTATGCATGACACAACTAAATGTATATTTAAGATATAGCATGTCTTACACCTGGATTGTATTGCAAAACAGAGTTCATTTTAAGAATGATATTTTTTGCCCGACTGCGGTCATACAATTTGTCATTAAATTAGACTCAGAAACCAATGGTTGGTACCCACCATGTCATGAAGCTGTGGATGATTCGTGGTCATTGTGGCCAAGATATTTAGGCCACCATATTCACAATTCAAACATATATTCAAAAGGGAACAAACAAACAAACAAACAAACAAACAATGCACTAACTCTAACTGCGAGCCGACTGAATTGGCTTGCAGTTCCTTTCGGTTCCTACTCCAAGCAAATTGTGCAAATTCTGTTAAATTGCACTTATTCCAAAGATTTTTTTTCAACCTAAATCATCCGACAAAATAAAAATAAAACGCTGGGTGTGCTGAAAGCTTTATCCACCATCATCGTGTTGTGGTGGGCCTATTTTCTTCATATTTCTTTTACTTATGTTTTTCTATCGTTAATGAAAAAGTCAAAAGTGTAAATAAACGCCCCCTAGTGGCATAAATCGCTCCTGTTCCGACGTGTTGTCAGTGTGCAGCATCACCGGCGCCACACACACACACACACACACACACACACACACACACACACACACACACACACAAACACACACACACACACACACACACGTCACGCTGAGTGTATATGTTCAGTGAGAAATGCTGCCGGTTGAACGACTCGACGCAGATACATACATGTCACGCATGCCCCACACATCCAAACAACTGATGGCAACAAACTGCATGTTTTGCTCTTTAGGAATTTGTAAGTTAAAATATCCCAGAGAAACACACAGAGCAGCATTTCTTCACTGCTTTTCCGTGTCAACCCGTAATATAAACTTATCTCAGGTTATACCTTAAAGTGACCAATATAGACTTCTCTCACGAACTGTGAGAATGGATTAAAGAAATGAAAATAATGATTAATTGATTACGTTTTATCATTATTATATCCTTTTATAAATGATTATGATAGACAGTTAAGCTTTTCAATCAGAAGAATCAGCAATGGAGAAAAAAGCAAGTACTGTGTGTTGGTGTGACTAACGGGGTAAGGGTATAAATAAAACCCTTCTGAAATATAACCAGATACTGTAGCCTGCATTACTAGACTGCTATTCATGATAATAATGCTAATACTAATAGCCCAATGCTAACAAGAAATGAAATGCCGCGGTGACATTGGACGCACATTTGACATCATCAGCACCTCCTTCGTTTGTCTGCGAGCGAGCTGAAGCCGTGCGAGAGGCTCCTTTCTCTCTCTCATGGGGATCCGATAAATATAGGCCGCTCACACGCACGCCCATCACCATTTGCTGTTTGTGTTGAAAGCGATTAGCCAGACACAACTGCGAAACTGTTACCTTTATAGTCGCCTCGGCTGCCCGCAGAAGCTCCTGTAAAACCAGCCGGGCTGTGACGTCACGCCGGATCAAACGATGACTCGAGTGTGACGTGTGCGGTCAGGGATCCTCATCAGGGAAACGGGCATAAATATAATCTTAAAATAAACAATTACACCGCTTTTTTTATTTACCTATTGGTGTTCATTTGATATGAACATCCGAAATACCGTGTGAGATTTATGTCAGCCTGAAAATAAACCAATAAACGTCGCTGAGTAAATTTATTAAGTTTTCTTTCTTTCTTTCTTTTTTCGTTTCTTTTTTCTTCTTCTTCTTCTTTTTTTTTTTTTTTTTTTTAACGTAACCGCGTGTCACATGTTCTTTAAAGTTAAAATTAAAGACAAAACGCGGCCATCCATCCATCCATCCAATAATCTGCGGTGGCTATAATTCGAAGTTAAGTTAAAAATAGGCCAATTTCAAATTAAGTCCTGTAGGATCTCACATTTAAGATGCCTGCAATTTTCTAAAAATGGTTGTTATGGATGAATGTTTTGCTGTTGCCATAAAAGAAGCCTATAATTCAATTTCCCTTTCACGGTAAATGGGCCAAGAGCATAATTATTAGTATATTACAAATACGAGCAAACGTGCAATATAAAGATCAAGTTAAAAAAAATGTTTGCTTGTCACATCGTTAACATCGAACGAAACGTGAATTATTAAGCCTGAAAGGAATCGAATAAATTTAAGCCTATATAACAAGGCAGCATTTCTTATGTTAAACAGCTTATCTAAAGTGAATTTTACAACACAAATTGTGTAAATTGCCTTATCATTGCATTTACGCTTTGCATAAGAATGTATTTATATCTATTAATAAGAAATCTTCCAGAATAGAATTAACATTAAATGTTATCAAACAATTTAATGAAAACTGGTTGAATTCTTTCTTCGATTTATTTACAAATAAATTCAGTTTACAACACAATATTGCTACATAGAATTACATATATTTGATCTTTTTTTTAAATTATAAACAGACGATTTTTTCAGAGCTTGTGTGCCTTGTAAGAAACAGAAGGAAAATGTGTGTCCAGACGAGCTTCCAATACAAAAAAAAGGTAAAATAATTATCACAGGCCTCAAACGGAAACAACAGGGGGAAAAAAAACAGGTAAAAGTCAAACAGGTAAAATTCTTCTGTACAAATATTTACAAATATTACCTGTACAGAAATATGTCCTTTTTTCTTTTTTTTTTTTTTCTTTTTTTTCTGGGTTTCAACAGTCTTTACATGGCCACAGAGTCCTGTGTTGCCTATTGATTTGTGCTCTTCACACTTCCCGCAGTGATAACGTCGATATAAAAATAAGAGTTCATCTTGTCTCGCTTTTTAAGTCACTGTGAAGACCACTTGGACACCGCGGCGGCCGTCGCCGAGGGTAAAACGTGTCCAGAAAGAATGTTTGACGGCACACTGAGGATGGGCGCGATAGCGGCCGAGGTCCGGGTCAGGGAGAGGGACTGCGCGCTGAGCAGGGCCGACTGGACCGTCACCGGGGGCCGCAGGAACGCCTGCGCTGCGCTCGGCGAGGACGAAGACGCGCTGGAGACCCCGATGATGTTCTCTATACTGAAGGACGGCCTGTTTGCGGGCTCTGATTTGATCATGGACGCCGTGCTCAGGCTGTTGAGCTGGAGCTGGAGACTCGGGCTGAGCTGGGAGTTGAAAGCTTTTCTGTTCAGCTCCGCCGAGGGCAGGAGAGGGACACCCGGGGGCAGCATGTGGCCCACAGGGGGGATGTACGGGTACTGCAAAGCCGCCGGATGGGAATAGGCAGCCGGGTGGATCCCGTAGTGCCTCCCGTAGGGCCCCCCGAGGCTGTACGCGCCGAAACTTTGCATCATGAGGGCAGTCTGGTCTCTGAGCATGTCTGGCTGAACCCTCTTGAACCTTTTCCTCCTCCGCAGGAAGCTGCCGTTGTCGAACATGTCCTCTGACGCCGGGTCCAGGGTCCAGTAGTTGCCCTTGCCGGGGTTGCCGGGCTCCCGCGGGATTTTCACAAAGCAGTCGTTGAGGGACAAGTTGTGGCGAATGGAGTTCTGCCACGCCGGGAACTTCTCCCGGTAATACGGGAAGCGGTTGCTGATGAACTCACAGATCCCACTGAGGGTGAGCTTCTTCTGCGGGCTCTGCAGGATAGCCATGGTGATGAGGGCGATGTAGGAATAAGGCGGCTTCACCAGGCTGCTCTTGGGCTTCTGGATGCCACCTCCCGCCGGTGTGCCCTGGTCTTGACCCTCCGCCTTCCCTGTGCCCGTCTCTCCCTCCCCGGAGCTCTCGCAGCACGGACTCCCTCCACCGGACCCGATCTCCTCCTTCTCCACCTCGATTTCATCTTCCAGCTCCTCGTCGCCTGTTTCCGCCCGCAGATCGTGGAGCATGCCTCCGCCCGGGCTGTCGCAGTCGCTCTCCACCCTCTCCATGCCCTCCTCGTCGCCCTCGCCCACCACGTCGATATCCACGTCCTCCGCCGTGAGCACAGTTTGGCCGGACATGTCGCTGGCTCTTTCGCTGCCTCCAGACAGGGTCATCTCACGGCTTACGTGCGCTCTCTGTTCGAAAAAAGTCGATCGGAGCAACGACACAGTGGAGCAGGCGCGTGCGCGGGGTTATAGTGCGGTCAGTGCGCACACGGGGGCTCTGCTGGCCGTCTGGGTCAAGTGATCGGACGTCTCCAAAAAAACACGCTCCAATCGGCAGCGCGCCTGTCAGGGCGACGGGGAAACTTCAGCCTCCACGAATAGTTCTCCACTGGGTAAGTGAGCGGGCCTGGTGGGAAACGGCGAGTTTCGCCTCGAAGTTGTGAGAAGATGTCGGGACGTGTGCGCTCCGGCGTCGCTTCTCGGCGCCTGTATTTCCTACGGGAGTGATATTTGGAGAAGCAAGTCGAGGTGACACATGCCGCTTTTAAAGGCCCGAGCTTTTAAAAGGGTTGTCTGATAGATTACCTTTCCCAGTATAAGATATACCATCGGCGCGGGACACGTGATTTGGTGACGACAGACGCCCACCTCTCCTCTCCTCTCCTCTCCTCTCCTCTCCTCTCCTCTCCTCCCTCCCTCCACCCACGTCTCCTCTCTGTTAAACCATGCAAACTGGAGTTGTTCCATGGATTTGTCAACAATGGGACATCAGCAGCGCTGCTTTCCGCTGATTTCTGTGTTCGTTTGTCATAGACCATTTAACGGTGGCAGAGGGAGGAGGAGGAGGAGGAGGAGGAGGAGGAGGAGGAGGAAGAGGAGGAGGGGGAGAGAAAATTGGCCTGCGTGATTGAGAGCTCCTAATGCGCATGAACATAGGTGCGTAAAAACAGTCCGAACCTTTATCTTTGCAGGCGCAAACTCTGCCGAAAGCTGCAAAACCAACACGGCAACAGCTAAGTTCTCTTCCAATAACCGTCTGTGTTTGTGAACGTTTGTCAGTAAAACTGTGAAACTGCTCTCGCATGGATTTGTCCTAATTCAGACCAGTGGCACGTTTTTATTCGGCACTGGAGTGCATGTCTCCGTGTTGTATGCCGGCGTTTTACAGCCCGACGCGTAAATCCCAACTGCGAATGCAAAGCATGAATTGAAGTCTACTTATTCCCGCAGGATTAGCCGAAGGTGGGAAGAATATTGAGCAGCGGTGGCAGCGGCTCCGGCGACAATGAATGGAGAGAATAAAGAATTTCCTTAAGAGTTGGAAGGAGGTGCTAACGACCCTAATCATTGCGTTGTTTTACATTTGAAAAAAGTAGGAAATGCAGGCAGCGGGTGAATGCAAAGAGAACATTTATTCCCAAGGTGGGCGCTGAGGCTCCCTTCACAGTGTGAGAACATCTGGGAGGACTCGTCAAAGGGCACAACTGAAGGATTTCGGCTATGTGGCGACTGGATGAAGCCGCAGTGTATTGCGCTGTAGTTAAATAAGAATTTAAAGGCAGACCCGACGTGCCACGAGCAATTTAAGCCTTTCATTGATTTTATCGGAAGTCCGTGAACAGGTTAATGAAAATATCTATAAATAGCACGGGCCACTTATTCGCGTCAAAGCTCCATTTGAATTAATTAAAATATATTCCAAAAGACGGGTTGTGATAAAGGATTATCCCAGGCTCGAGCTCCGTTCCTCCTCACGGTGTCAGGCAAAATCCCTTTTAATTTAGGATAATAATAATATTGATATAATATAATTAGTCTGTTATTATTAAAAATAACACGATTACAGGACATTAAAAGAACCTGAAATAATATAACAAATAAATATATAAATCACGAAATCATTTTCAGGTTTTTTTTGGTTGTTTTTTTTTCCCTTTTTCGTGTAATTCTTTTGAATGTTGGACTTCTCTGACGCAAGTTTGATCCTTTAATTGTCTTCAGCAGTGCTCGGACGTGCTGCTTGGTGCGCCTCCGCTCCCGGGATTCATCAAACGCTCCCATTAATAATGTGCGTCTGGCTCAAAGGAGGGAAACGTGGCTTCCGATTAGACTCGCCTCGTCTTAATCTCTCGGTGACCTGTGTGATCTGCAGGTCTGTCAATACGGACTACTTAGCAGATGAAACCAGGTGTCCGCATCAACTTTTATCCTGCTTACCCGCGAGGCGCACGCGGCTTCTCTCTTTTCCCCTTATTCTCCGGCTTTAAATCAACTTCTCTTCGAGGCTATTTTTTTTGGGAGATTCGGGCTCGAATCGAAATCCAGTTTTCCATCGGTGATGTGCACGTGTCTCGCATTTTTCTCGAGGAAACAAAAGTCTGCTGAACTATTCGGGATGATAAGTGGCCGTTCGCGGCTGAACTGTCACGTTGCGCGAAGTAGAAAAACGCTGAATATTAGTAACGTGGAAAACACATTTTGTTGGCTTCAATTTGCCAGTTTTCTCACTTTGAAGGATTTTTCTCAACAAATCAGGTCATTAACCAGCCCCCCCTCCGTGTTTGCTGTGTGTGTGTGTGTGTGTGCGCACGCAGAGACAGGTGCAGTCAGCCTCCTTTTATTAAAAAAAAGAAATCCCAGAGTCGCAGTGTTGTGTGAAAGGCGGCATAACTGCTGATGTAACCTGCCGGAGACAGCAACCCGTCCTTCCTGTGATCTGTTGAAGCCTCATAAATCCGCTTTTATTCCCTGCGGTTTGTTAATGAAATGCACATTTAAAGCACACATGCACGGCTTAGCGCGAAAAAACCTTTTAGTATAATAAGCCAAGTCGCTCCGTGCATGAAACCGTGAGAGGTGGTGGTGAAGGAGGTGGGGAGCAGCAGCACAGGTGATGGAGAGGCAACAGTCAGCACATGTGATCACCGCAAAACTTAGCCGCAAGGTCACCCGACCAATAATTGTGATCATTAAATGTGATGCTCCGGTGATGGCTGACAGGGAGGACTTTTATTTTTTTTTCTGCACCCCCCCACACCCCACGTTGTCTGACTGGGGTCAGAGGTCAGGGTCGCCTGCAGAAGACAGCAAGGTGTTTTTGCTCAAGAACACTACAGCAGGGGGGAGATGATATGTCTGAATGAATGAGAGATATTGGTAAATCGTTTAATTTAGGCAGAAACAGTGGTCAGTTTCACTTATTTTGATGTCTTTTCTTTAGTTTTTTTTTTAATTATTACATTTTTTTCACACCGTTTTAGCCCTAATGACGGTCATAATTCCAAATATCATAATAATCAGCCGTGGCGGTGAAAATTCCCAAGAAAAAAAACACACATATAGAGCTCAGACTGTACTATCAGGTACATTTTTTTTTTTTTTTTTTTTTTACTGCATTTTGTGTACATGCCAGTTAAATGTTAAGGGTTGTCAGTGGGGACAAAACTGCGCGGAGGATATAGGAAAGGTGAACAGATAGATTTTGGCACCCAATCCCTAATCAATGGTGACTCCCTCTTGATATTAGATTTCTTGTGTTTAAAAAGGTTTATTGTGCCGTAGCATAAATGTTGGCTTTAACTTGCCTACTTATTAGCCTGTCTCTTGTTGCCACTTCAAGCATTTGGTGTAATTTTAGAACCTAATAATTCATTCGTACATATGTGAAATTATTTTGCATCATGTCTGTGAAGATTCTCAGTCATCCAGGTCGCGGTAGTCTTGGTGTTTCTTTTGAAGGCAACTGGACTTCTTGTAGTTTCTTGAAGACGTCCCTACATCATCGTGCTGAAAATGTTCCCACAAGGACAGAGGGGAAGTCTAAGGAACACAAAGACATCAAGACAGCATTAAAAACCTGTGGATACCCTAACTGGGCGTATATCAAATCCACTAAGCGCTCCAGGAACAACACCCCGACAACACAGGAAGAGGAGAGGAACAAACACCACAACGTTGTCATTCCGTATGTGGCAGGGGTGTCAGAGAAATTCAGAAGAATTTTCTCTAAGGATAACATCCCAGTTCACTTCAGACCCTGCAACACTGAGACAGAAACTGGTTCACCCCAAGGACAAAACTCCTAAACACAAACTCAACAATGTTGTTTATGCAGTCCAGTGCAGTGATGAGTGCACAGACTTTTATATCGGGGAGAACAAACAGCCTCTCCACAAACGCATGGCTCAACACCGGAGAACCAGCTACTCTGGCCAGGACTCAGCAGTCCACTTACACTTAAAGGAGAAGGGACACTCCTTTGAGGATGAGAATGTGCATGTGCTGGACAGGGAGGATAGATGGTTTGAGAGAGGAGTAAAGGAGGCCATCTATGTCAAGCTGGAACAGCCATCACTTAACAGAGGAGGTGGCCTCAGACATCAACTGTCTGCCATATACAATGCAGTTTTTGAAATCCCTCCCCAGGAAACTTAACCACAGTTCACACCTTGGCTCATGTGAAACCAGCTACTCACATGATGGCCGGGGGGAGTGACAACCCAACTGATGGTGGGTGGATCTGGGTCATACAGACTGGGGGCGGGGCTTTTTACCCTTTGCCCACTACCCTCCACAAGGTTAAATACTGGGGACTCCCTACCAGAAATCTAGATATGAAGAAACCTCTTGGATGAGAGGTGAAACATCTTCAAGAAACTACAAGAATTCCAGTTCTCTTCAGAAGAAACACCAAGACTCTTTTGCACCATCATCCTAAAAAAAGATTAACAACAAATAAAAACACAAAATCCATTCAAAAAACTGTATTCTTGTACCAAAATTATTTGTGAAAAGGGTTTTTTTTTTTTGAAGGGCAACCCATTTAATTAATTAGGCGTGTGAGCATTTGGGAGCAGCAGCTAGTAAAACGATATGATAAATTAATGGGATTGTTAGCTTGCTTGTAATTACGACCATTATGTTAATTATTTTACAGCAGTGGCCAAATCTGCGGCTTGTCAAATTCAATAAAACCAAGATGTCTTCAAATTGTTTGCCGCATAGCAGTTGCTCAAAATAAGAGCAATTCATTGAAATCTATTCATTATTCATCTCTTCCTCTCTAATTGTATGGACGGCGGGAAGAATTCTGTAGAGCTTTGGAAGGCAGCTGAGCTTTTTTTTTCCTCTTCCTCTTCCTCTTCCTCTTTTCTTTTTCTTTTTTTTTTTTTGAAAATCACCATTTTCAGCCCTTCTCAAAGAATCCACTTTATCAACCTGCAGCTTCTGTCAAACAATAAGATGGAGCCCATGTTTAACCCCTTCCTTCTGCAGGATGAGCCGGAGCCACAGCTTTCATACACAGCAAAGCACCGAGGACCCCCAAGAGACAAAAACACACGTGTGTGTGCGTGTGTGCGTGTGTATGTGTGTGTGTACATGCTGCATGGCAGTAGCTATTTCAGTGTCCATAACAATAGTGAAGAGCCTTAGTCTAAACCCTCTTTATCTCTTAGAGTTTGTGTTAACACGGTCAAGTGTCAGGTGAGGACAGATCACGTGAAAGAAAATAAACAAATTCACCAACTGAGGTTTCCGTATTTATTGTTTCTTCAAATAAAAGCCGATGGTGCGTTTGTGTCCAGTGGGCACAGAGCATTAAACTGGGAAACAGTTGTTTGGCGGTGCGTCTGTGGCCTATTTAATCCTAGGCCAGGCCTAAAAACGGGATGTTTACGGAAATCATCCTCATTTTCTTGAACGGGTGACTTTAAGATGAAACCTAAATATATACTAAAATGCTAATTAAACGACAAGCTGACTCGTATGTAAAGAAATTAAAGTGTTTGGTTGTTGTTTTTTTTTTTTTCACAATTGATACGGATTCATCTCATAAATCAGCCCTTAAATCTTGTCACAATTCTCGCGGTTCACATATACGTTATATGCTCAATAACCTTAATTTATAGGACCTGTGGCGAATCATACCTCCCGTTCACAGTCATCATTGATCACATTTCCACTTCAATTGAGTTATCAGTACATTACATGTAATTCGACGTAAAAAAAAACAAAGAGTAAAATCATTTTCAGGGCAACGAATTTCTCTGACTTTGTAAAGTCTCGATGGAAAAAGGTAACGCGAGGTGCCCTATAATCTGCAAAGTGCTGAATAAAAGCCACGGACGCACGGACGCACGCACGGCTCCTCTCTCCGGGGGGCTGCTGGGAAAGTCACACCTCCAGCCAAATGCGGCCCAGATTACCATGCCAATGTGTACTTGTTAACTAGGTGCAATGTCACTCGGTTTGTAGGCTTTTTGTCATTGAGATGACCGCTTAAAAGGTACACGTCACCGCCGTATCGCGAGTGCGGCGATTCGCCTTGTAAGCGGCGCAAATTGGCCCGATAATAAGCGGCCTGGTTTTGCACCAAATCTGCGTAAAGCGACAGCTGACGCAGCCGAGGCTATTTAGAGGATGGTGGCAAACAAGAGGGGGAAAAAAAATTCAACCACGCTTTTGTGTCTTAATATTGTGTACATTAAGGCAATTTCAAATAAATAGTCCTAAGTCACATATTGTTGCTTTTGTTTGATGTAAAATGAACATTTTTGTCTCCCATTTGCTTACAGACACATTGAAGGAATTTCCAATTTAAATATTAGGTTGTGTTTCTCCACCGGCTAATCTCCATGTTAATGCACTTTAAATCACACCAAAGGAAAACTCTCATTCTGTGTGACCCCTGAACTCAATATCTTCTTGCCTATTGATGCATACATATATGTAACATTACACTGAATTACCTTTTAGATCCCGCCTGCCCTGCCCGTAATAATGTGCCTTCCTACAATCTGTCAAGTTCTTCACACAGACACTTTACCTCTCCCCGAACCCAAGTATAAGGGGGGGGGTTGATGGTGTTTTGATTTTATTACAGACTCAAGTGCATGTTAATTTCAAAATGTGTCTGTGTGGTCTTCAAACTGACATCGCCACACAGAAGAAATGCAATTTTGCTCAGCTTTTAAATACTTATATTGCTTCCCTAGCTTTTGCTTTATCCCCTATTTCCTTTGTATAAAAAAGCTGCCCTCGTCTGTTTTTCCGCTGGAGAAGAAGTGCACATCCCACATCCTAATCAAAGTCGCTGCGCTGCCTCTTGAAATTAGGGACTTTATCTTTAAATTGTCAATTACTCTGAGGTTAAGTGGACTGAAAGACCCAGTGATTCAAATCAGGTGTTACAAATTGCTGTGCATGGCTATCTGACTTCATTTTGTTTTTGGCCTGAGTCTGTCTGGCAGACAATGAGGTGATTTAGTACACAGTGGAAAATATAAATGTGTGTATTTGGCCTAACCTAATCCATGACTGTTTACTTTAAAAACACATTTTCACATCTGAAGAAAACGTTTAAATGACTCATCACTGGAAACTTTTTTGTGTTGTGATCAGATTTCTTTTACTCGCTGTGTCAAAATGGATACAAATTGATCGATTCTGCACCTTTGGGTATAAAACCATTGACTGTTTTGATAAAGGGCTTTTTTAAAAAATTATTGTTGGCTTATTTACCCAAACTAAAACATGATTAACACGTAGTTGCAAACTGTTACCACATTCCCAGGACAGTTTTTAACCAAGGATACAATTACTATTATTGATTGTCTATAACGTGTTTCTGTTACACGTCACAACAACTAAAAGACAGGTTTGTTTAAACAAGACTCTGTCTTGTAACACTCAGACAAACATACAGCGTAACGGATGAAAGAATCAGATTCCAGGAAAATGCACAATATCAAAGTACTCAGTGTTCCCTGATGCGTCATATCATTAGATCCCATCATGCATTGAGCAGCGTTTCTACTGGCGTTATTGAGGTGCAGTGAATTTTAAGACTGCAACTAGTGACTTTTTCCAGTTAATCTGCTGATGATATTCTGGTTTAATCTATTGATTATTGCTTTGTAAAACAGGAAATGTTGAGAAAGGCTACCACAATCAGCAAGAGTCCACCTACGCCTCAAAATTGCTGGTCTCATATGAACCACTAATTTCAAAATGATTCCGTCTACTGGATTTAAGACTTGGAGAACCAACAAATGTTGGTTTTTAGAGGCTGCAACCATTAGAAGTTTTTTTTTTTTGTTTCCACATCAATTTTTGCGTGGAAAATTGCTTCAACTATAATCAGTTATTAAAATAATTTTAATGATCTGTTCATTGAATAATATTTGAAGGTGATTCATAAAATGTATAATATTTCATAAACTACTGATATATTTCGACAAAGTGTGGTAAACTAATGGTAGCTGTCGGATGCATATAGTAAAGTAAAACACGCACTGTAATCATTCCCTCACAATTTTAACAAATTGAAAGTACCTCAAACGTGTACTTAAACAGAGTAAATGATAGAGCAAATAGGTTAGTTGCCACATCAGAATATCTTGGTTTAAACTGTTTAAACAACCTTACAGTAAAATAAAATCACAAAAACACTGGAGCATAACCAACGATTTGAGTATGTATATACTTTGGATAATTTAGCTCATATTACAGTGTTTACTTATACTTTTAAGCACAACGTTAAACATGTCTGGACGATAACGTTTAAAGCCAAACAGTGTTAACGCCCGAACAAAGTTACTAAGCTCACATCTGTGCCGGGAGTCCAAAGTCAGCCACACAAGCATCAATATTTTACATTCCCTCAAGAATCCTCTTTAAAGATGCAATCAATGCCTCCTATTCATTATCCATGTGTCTTCTAGGTATGGCCTTTGTCATTAAGCAATAATTCACCCCTCCACAGTCCCACATTACTCCGCTGCTCCATACTTTTACAAATGCCTCGGGGCTATAAATACTAATGAAATCTCTTTGCTTAATTTGATTTTGCTGGTACACTTGCAGTTATGGCTGAACTTTCCCACGAGAGAGGCTGATTGAACACTTTCAAGTCCTTATGGAAGCAGGAAAACATTCCAAAGAGCTGGGGAGATCATTTTCATAATTACCCCGATTGGCAGCCTAATGACCTTCTGTGACAATAAAAAGATCTCTTGTTAATTCCATTTCTGTCGCTGACATTCAAGAGATTCCTATCTTACATGTTTGAGGGTTCACAAGATAACAAGTGTACTTTTTTTTCAGCCCCTTCCCGTTTTCAGCTAGTGAAAGTGCAGAGCCATTCAGCTCCACTCCCCCCGATGCACTGCAGTATAGCTGTGAAAGGGATCTGCTTGTGCCTGCACAGCTCGTCCACCCTGCCCCAAAGTTGGATAATTTATGGGCCTGTGGGAGATTATAAAGATGGATCTTTGAGGCAATCAATTCTCATGTTGCGTTTTGAATGGTGGGATAGAAATGAAGTGCAGAATAATTAAAAAGATCACAAGTCCCCCCTCGCATGTAATAATGAGTGACTCTTGAGGCAATGGGCTCTGCCACAGTGCCGGAGGAAGCACTTTTTGATTTGAATGGGAGGACACCCGGCTCAGTCCAGCACAGCCGTGCACAATGGAGGGGTTTCACCACTGCCACACACTGAGGCCGCCTTGCAAATCTGTGACTGTTTGAGGACTCTGGGCTTGTCTACCAGGCAGATCATAAGCAGACACTGTTGTCAGAGGAAATGAAGGGGGTCGTGTTGGGCGGGCTCTTTTTGCTTGGATGTCTAAGTCAAGATGACTCAGAGTTGGCATGAAAAGTGATGGAGGCGGTTGTTTGTCATCTGTTTCACAGTGACCACAATGCTCGGAGTGTTTTGGGATGTTAAAATAAAATCCATCCGCTCTTTGCAAATGAATCAGTGTCAAAATGTACCGTCAACCCTCTGGGAGCTGTTGTGCCCTGACAAGTTTAAATGTTAATCTCGAGCCTTTTATACCTCTGAATGTATTACGCGAAATGTTAAATGCGCATCTGTTTGTAGCCCTTTCTGCATGCTTCTTAGTTTTGTCATTGCGCGCCAAATCTTCATTTCTATTTGTGAAAGTCTGGGGGTTTTTTCATAAATAATAAACTGGTCTCGGCACCCTCGCGCCACAAGATTTTGTTCAAAGGAGAGTATATTTGGGCATGCAAACGTCACATTCCCTCAATTAGGATGACATGGTGAAGTAAAAAAGTCGGGGAGCTGCAGCAGATGGTGGCATGTGTTACTGCTTTGTGACTGCTGGGAGGGGACGTGTACTGACACCTGACCGCGGGCTCTCATTGAACTTCACTCTGCTGGTCACTTGGTCAACTCGACATTGGCATGCCATACATACATCTAGAGATATGCATCACTACAGGGGGCAGTTAATTTAGTCTGGATTTTTAAGGTCTTATAACTGGCAAGAAAATTTTACCCTCACAGTACAAGTTCAAACCATGTGCTACGTGTGTGTTTGTTCATTTCGTCTCTGATCTGCCTTGTACTATCCATAACTTTCTTGATGTTTTCCCTGTGTCATTGCTTCTTCAATAGACAAGGTTTGTTTTTTGGGGTTGTCTGATTCCTGAGAACACAATATCAGTTAAGTGGCTGTAGGCAAATTCTTCAAATTTTGCACAAACATCCACTTTGACTCAAGGATGAGTCGATTAGACATTGGTGGTCAAAAGTAAAGGTTACCGTGACATCATGAAACACCATCATGTTACACATTGTCTAAATTGCCCACAAATGTCTAACTGGATGAAGCAATGACATTATACATGTATCCAAAAGGCCAAATTTGAAAACCATCAAAATATTTCAAATTTGTTACTGAATACATGGCACTAGTGTTAACTTTGCAGATGTTATAGATCTTCTGTGTTGCCAGGCTGAAAGTTAATGTTAAGTGTAATGTTTAAGAATTTTTGCATTCTATTAGAATCATCTCACATCTGCCACACATAAACATACAATACCTGATTAAATGAAGATTTAAACTCACAGAATGTCTGCCCCTTTTCAACAGTATTTTATTTGAAAGTGTGTGAATATTTGTGTTATAACTAGAAACAATCTCAACATTTTTCAGATTGGGTCAAATATTATCTTGTTTTCAGTGTTTAGATGCTGAGACATTAAGTTTTTTCTTGCACATCCACAGACATCCATTAAGAGTCCCAGATGGCGCCCAGCGAGGCCCGAGCCAGATGTATAAACATTTCACCAATGCTGCTCAACTCTGTTACATGTTTGTTGGGAAACTAAAACTAGTTTGTTTATGGTAGCAGTTGTCATGGAGCATTTCATATTTAATAAAAATAAATGATGATAAGCATCTTCACACTGTTGAATGCTGGTTATAAGAAAGACCTAGCTGGCAGGCAAAACCTTTTTAAAAAAATTGGCCACCTCTTACAAACATCTTTCATAAACCTGTATACAGTGGCAGCCAATTTCTGTCTTGGCTGGTGCTGCATGGTTTAACGTAAAGTGTTCTCTTTGGGACACATTTAATCAATTGGTTAATAAAACCCTTAGTTGCCGTTAAGTTAAGAGTAAAAATATGATTGACATGATGTGACATAGGATTTCGAATCAGTTTATGATATATAAATAAACCAAAACACTGAAATAAACTGCAGGCCAAAACATTTTCTATTTTTACTACTGATTGTAAAAAAAACCCAACAAATTTTCCATCCAGTGACTCTTGTTTTCCCTGATTGAATTTGAGAATCAAGCAAACTGAATCATTTAAAAATGTTTGAAAAGCATCAAAGTGCTTGGACTGATAGTTATTTAGCTTACTTCTTCTAAATGGCTAATAAGGCCATGTGACTGGACTTCAGAAAGCAGCTCAGAGCAGTAAATTCGATTATCATGTTAGATTTCTGCAGGACAACAATCTATATTACATATTAGAGGCATTCCCGTCAGATGACTTGCGTTAGTGGAGTTAACATCATTTGGGACAGCCTTACACCTTCTTTGAATCTTATCAAATGTTTACAAAAGAACCTAATGTGCCAAAATGCAACCAGAGACTCTGTTACGCCGGCATCATCCCTGAGCCTAGTGATGCATTATGGGTAAAAAGCCAGAAGGACGCCTTAATGACCCAAGGACAATTCCTCACAAACAGCATTTTTGCATTTGTCTCACCCTGCTATTGTGTTCCGAATAATTTGCAGACACATTTTATTTTACGTGTAGAATTTATTCACTCAGGCGAAGAATGTTGAATGAAAAATCTCATGTCACCACAGTAGATTCCTGTGCAGCTCGTATTTCACTTTATTTCTGCTGCAACAGTAGGAATGAAGGCTGGCCTTCATTTTTATCTGCAATTGTAAATTACAATATCACAAGCATGAAATGATAAAATGACATGCATGGGCAGACACATATAAAGTCTCAAATCCATATGTACTCTCTCATATGTCTCTCACTGAGGAGCTGGCATGCAACTCACAAAGAGTCGCAACATCTTACTCCCCTCGAACAGCAGGATTTTCCATCAATGCTCCGAATTAAAGCAGTATCACAGTGATGAAAACTCACTTTGATTTGTACTTTTTTATTTGCTGCTGCTTACTTAATGAGTATTTATTACTTATGTAATGGTTAACCGTCTTTTTTTTCGCCTACAGGAACTCATCCTCCTGGGTCAGGTTTTGCTGCATCCTGCGAGTGGCCTGCAAATTTTCAGGGGTCCACAAAGGCCCTATTCTCCTCTCTTGTTGCTCTTCTTCATCACCCAGCTCTAGGGCATAGCAGATCTGCTCAAACCCCAGTATTGTCTGTGCAAAACCACATATTAAATTTGCCCCGCACAAGCCAATTCATTGAGATGCATGCAGGAATTCCTTTGCTGGGTCATTCATCTGTGTACATGGTTTGGACACACATTTGAAACAAAGCAAGCCAGTCAAGGATAATATTGAGGAAGTTATACACATTCTAAGTTTTGCAGCATATGTCATTTCTGTTTTCTGCTCTTTTGGGACTGCAGTTATTGGTGAAATTATTGCAGGAGGAACATTGCAACGACTGTGGCTGCAAGATTTCAAAAATTTCTCCCTGCATATGTAATGTTTTGCTCTTTATTAGGAATTCTGGATTTTCCCCATCAGGAATGTCAACTGAACAGAAAAAGCGACAAACTAAGAGAGCTCTCTATGCACAGCAAACAAGTAACAATGAATAATAAAGAGGAAAGAAAAAATGAAGCCAAGCAGTAGTCCAGTAGTCCATAATTCATCAGTTTTGTATGGGGTGAGTACATGGGCTCATCTCTTGTTTGTTAATTTAACTGATGAAAAGGCAAACTTTTTTTATGCCATATCTGAAGCTTCATTTCTGCATCAGCACACCAGGCAAAACATGTTTCAGAATCATGTTAATTATGTATATTTTAATACTTTACTGTAATTACAAGAGTATTTTAACACATTCATTGTACAAAAAAAAGGAAAGTTTGGAAGGAACCACTGTAAACCTGGAGTGCCATTACAACAGAACCAAACCCGAGAAATGCACCGATGCTGACAGCAGTTGTCCGTGGTGCAAAATGATAATAATTTAACTTTGTGTCAAATGTTTTGACTGCATGATAGAGCATAAAGTAATGTATAAGCCAAATTTTGGGGAACCAACTTTATAGGATGATGGTATGCAAGTATGAAGCTGCAGTTACATTTTAAAATGGATGACACCTCCCATTTTACATCTCAGTCAACATTTCATGGCAGTTCCTCTAATTGATCTTCAATTTGTATTATATATGTCTTTGGATTATAATTTGCTTATTTGTATTATTCTCTAATGACATGTTTTTTCTGAAATTAGTTGTATTTGCACTCTGTTATATCTTTGTATTGTGTTTTTTCTGTACTTAGTTGTGTTTCATGGATATGGAGTGCATTCTGTTTTATTCTGTGTACAGTGATTGTATGTGTCGTCAAACTGGTAACAAAGTTGTATGCTTTATTTCTGTGTTGTTTTTACATCTGCCAGCAACTTTTCTCTACCATTAAAGCTGGAGGAGAGTTAATTTTTAAACCTGGACTTCGTGCAAAAAAAAGAAGAAAAAAAAGGGAGAAAAAAGGGAGTGTAAAGTGTGTGTGTGCGTGAATTATCCCAAGGAGCAATGCTTAATTAAGCAAACCAAGACTAGTGGAATTTGGTGATTTCAGATAGGTGGTGGAGGTATGGAGGTATTTTTTTATTGATTCTAAACTAGTGGAGTGAAATCTCTGGGCCAGTATAATTCTCTCCTTGAAATTTTAGTTATGGAAAAAATTGTCCTTAGCTATCTAATTGAACAAAATTTCAATGGCACAGACCATCGTCTTTAAACCAAGAGTGAATGTTCATGACCGGGCTTCCTTTAGCTTGTCCATTTTGCAAGTTGAAAGGGTGAAGACTTGAAAGCTCTCCTGTTATCCAGCACGCTGAACATGGCCTTCACTTCTGTAACTCCATGTTGACATACATCAAACAACTCGGGACTGCTTCACAGACCTTCACAGTGTTGTTTAAAGTTAAACTCATGACCCATGGTTATTGTTCCAAGATTCCTCTCAATTTAGTACATTTATTGCTCTGTAAACATTTGATTTATCTCTAAGATCCTTCCAGTTACCTTTAATTGTATTTATTCTAAAGCAGAGTCATCTGACAGGAATTACTCTATATTTGCAGCAGATAAAGCTCAAGCACAACTCCAATAGAATCTAATAATCCTTGCTGCAAAGGCATCTGAGGGGTGTGTTGCTTAGGTTGACTGTGGTCATCTCACATGATGGGCAACCAGCTGCATTTGCAGATCACTTGTGTTTTATTATATTGTATACCATTTAAGACCTAATAAATTTATTTCTTGCCAAGCAGTAAAATAACTGTTATTAATGACTGAAAAAACACTGACACTGCCCTTTTCAGGGCAGTTTTACTTCCCTGTTGCATCTACAAGCATGGCCAAAGCAAAGTACATAACAACCATTTCAGTTTTAATTTAAAGGGAGGAGACCTGACTTTCAGTGAAAAATATGGTATTGATAGATGTAAAAGAATGGTACAGCTTTTTAAAAAACATCTTATTGTTACACAAGGCACAGATTTACTTATAAAGGAACTAAGAGAAGTTTGTACAGTTTAAACGTTTCTAAATTTGATATCCATCTAATAGTTCCCAAAACATTTACCTTCAAATCCGTCACCTTGGATGAGAAGTTAGCAGATGACAAAAGGTTATATATTTCATCTTTGGAGGGCCATGAATGTCTTTACAAAAGTTCATGGCAATCCATCCAATACTTGTTGATATATTTCAGTCATGACCAAAGTGTCCAGTAAGTGTCTGGCTAGCCGATATCTGTGGCAAAAACTTCATCACAAGTTAATGGGGTTCCTAAAAACATATTTTCAGTGGTTTAAAGACTTGTTCACTATAACACCGCCTGAATTATAGCATATTTTAACATACATACAGTAGTTCACATGAATTGAGTGACTTACTATCTAATATAAACCTTCGTAGAAACATAAAGTAATGTAGAGAGTGGAGCTAAAACTGCCGGCATGTTGTGAAAATTTGCGTGAACTAACATTCAGCTATCAAAATGGAGACAGTGGTTCGGTTTACAGTAATGTCACATTGGACAGATGACCGTATTGACATTTAAAAAAAAACTCCAAAAAAACAGACAAACATCACGTCTCAGTGTGACACATTCGTAGGGTGGGTCGTCCAAATAATACAGGCACACTGAAAGGGTACTCATCCACCCTTCTTCTTTATTTTTCTTGAGCAGTGAGAAGAGTTAGACAGATAACTGCTTGCCTGTCTGGCCACAAGATTTGCATTTACTGACAGTCAAATTAGGAGGTGAAGGCACGTGATGCAAAGCCGAAGCACAAAGATCTATGGATCAGAGCTGATGAAAACCTGCTGTAGCTCTTTGCCACTTTGTGTAAACACTGAAATCCTGTTCAAATAGGTCTGCTAAGGTCTCACGGGTCACGCTGACATTGTCCATTTGGTGGTCACGTGATCCCTTAGAACTGTCCGTTCAGTATATATTATTATCAACGTCAGTGTAATCCCACGAGAATTATCAGTTGTGTTGTGTTTGTCTACACTGTAGCTACCACTCATCTGCACCTTGCGGAAACTGTCAGACTTCTCTGTTCGCAGCATGCAAGCGCTTGTGTTAAGTTATCAAGCGCGTGTGTGTGTGTGTGCGTGTTGTGGAATCGTCTCCCCAGTGTATTCTAGGCCTGTTACTCAACTCTCATATGAGGATGACATGAGGCTTCTGGTTTCACTCTAATATTAGGCTGACATGGACAGAGAAACAAGAGTCACCATGTGGCCACCCTGCATGCCATAAAATACATATAATATATACATACAATATTAATACAATATACATAGAATATGATGCAAAATTAATGCTACTTGAAAAGAGCTTTGTTTCTTCTCTTCTTTTCTGCTTGTGTTTGTCAGTCTATCAGCCAAAACATGGGGGAACCTCATATTAATGTCAAGGCCAGTCAATTTAACCCAACAAAAGTTATCTCACGACAATTAACATGTGGATCATGTCTAGATCAAACCCTCTCATGATTAATTTAGTTTTTAATTAACAGAGACCAAATCGTTTTTTGAAAGTTTCATCATAAATTTGATAGATTTAGGTGGTAGGTCTGGTTACACTCTCTGGTTATAAAGGCGAAGTCCCTCCTCTTTCAATGGACCACCATGGGACCTTTTTTCAGAAAAAAAAAATTGTGATTCGAGTAAGTGTGAGAGAAAGATATCATTTTGATTATGTTTAAATGATTGACACGTATCATATTTGTCAATTTAAAAGAACATTTTGTCACTGAAAAAGTTGGCCAAAGCCTGTGTAGGTATAAAATCTGTGAAAATACATCATTAAAAACCTAACAATCACAAAAGTGTACTCTGATATCCTCATGACTGAGCTGGTCTGCAGGTTAGCTACTGTAGCAAGAACAAACCCTCCTGTCAAATGTCTCAAAAAGGTCACTGGCAGGAATTTGCACCTCTTTTAATGTTTCCTGTGACATTTTGGTGTTGGTGATTGTGCAAAATAACGGATGTAGTTCACTGAGCCGTTTCACACAAATCTAATGATACTTTACTCTATTATCCTTATTTTATTTGAACAATTTAACATTTATTTACCAGAACAGCTTACTTTCTGATATTCTGGAGATAAAAAGTAGATTGTTTGCCACTTTTGTTATTGTACATGGCAGGCTTGGCTCATTGAATTTCTTTTTTGAGGGCACATCAAAAACAGCCGAGCTGACAGTAAAATAAGTATAATCTTATTGCTTAATAGGCATATTATATTTGAATGTGTTGAAAGTCAAATAGAAAACTTGAGGATCATAGTTAAACTCTGCTGAAAACCAGCCAAAACAATGTCCAGATGTTTCATAACCAGTCCTGTATCACAAAGTCAATTCTGTCAGCGGATTTGTGTTGCACTGCTGAGTGAGCTCTTGCCCCTCCCTGACTAGATCATCTGTTTCCACCGGTTGAAGGTCTCTGTTGGCCAGTCTGTGGCAGGACCGAATTAAGAGGTGCACTGAGAATGGATGAGCGCAGGAGGAATGACAGATTGGCAGGCATGCTGAGATTTCTCCAGTTTTCTCTACCTTTTTTTCCTCCTATTGTTTTGCTGCATTCTGTCAGATGGATGACATTCAAGAAAAAAATAAATATTGGTTCTGTTTTCACTGTTTTTTCTGACTTGTCCTCCTCAGAGTTGTTATCTCAACTTTGATGACAGAACTGAGAGATGAAGCCGCCTAAAGTCCTGCCAAATATGAACTGTAGAGCTGCAGCTCTATGATAATGATCATTCTATTATAATTCAGGGTGAAATATTGACTGAGTATATTAGAATTTTAGTTTTATTGTTTGCAAAATCAGCTGAGCAGAATCATGATGCTGAACTTCCGAGATTAAGGTTTGGAAGTTGAGCTAAAGATAAGGTGGGGTTTTATTTATGATATTATTATCAGTCTACAAACTGTACAAACATACAGAATGTTTACTATGTAAGCCATATTATCAGTAAGTTGCCAGTGTTCTGCAGTGCAACTCTCATGTGCCTGAATCACCAAGTGATAGTGGTTTCTAAAAACACGAGTGGCAAAGCTCAAAAAGAAAGAGAAACTGAATCACCAACGTTGTGACAGGTGGGTAACAGCTTCCAGTCGGCGTTTACTACTGTGGAGCTGTGTTCCCCATGGAGAGAACAGGGTCAGAGGTTACAAGTTAGTTCAGATGAAATACTTCATAGCTGTTAGATTTCTAGTTTGGACAGATAAAGGGGCTAGGTCACCAAATATATATTGATCCAACTGTCACACACAGTGTTCCACTGATTGTCATGTGTGAGGGACTGCTGTCAAAAAACTTACAGAGGCAGTGCAGCGACAGTGTACTTTTGAACTGTTTGTTTTTATATAACCCTACTCTGTTAGCTGTTCTGGTTTAGTGTCAGTGTTTTGGAGCCTCCAAGAAGCCACTGCCTCCACCGAGGAGCTCGTCACAGCCTGAAAGCACCTTTAAATTGCATTAGGGTCAATGCTAATGTACTATACAGGTCACAGAATCTTGTTAATGCGGAGGTTGTGAATCAGCTGGGAATTATGATGTATGATTGCAGTTGTAAGTATGATGACAGTTGTTCCATTGTGGTGCGTACATTGTATGGCCTTATGTACTCTTTATTACTTTGTAATATCTGTGTTTGCATTAATAAAGAATTGAACTTGTTGCTTTGAAAAACTGGACAAAACGAAGTGGCGTGTTAAGATGTGATAAAGAGTTTTGAATTTGTTGCAAATTTCTGTTTCTGAGCACTTGAAAACTTATGAGCTCAAACATTGAGATTTCGTAGCAAGCCTTTAATCTCAAATTTTAAGAAAGCATGGACGATCGTGCCATAGTGCTCAGAATAAAAAAAAGATCTACCACTTTTTGACAATTGAACAAAGTCCTTTTGCTGACGAAGATTGTGTGAAAATGATCAGAAGCTCCAGATCAACTATGAAATGGACACAACTTACTTGACTGACAAACATCTAATCATGAAATAGTAATTATTCTGTTTAATGCAACGGAAATACTTTATCATTCTTTAAATATCTACATGGAAAATAAAAGGAATATTTGTTTTAAAATGAATTCATCACTGATTTCCTGTAATCTGTGAGGTACATGTCATCATATACAGCATGTGCTGTATTTTTTCTTTCCAGAAACAGTGACAGAAACAGTCCTGTGACCATGTTAGTGAGGGTGGACGGAGTCAGTCAGTGGCTATGAGATCATCCTATAGAGACAGATCATCAACCCAGTTACAAAGGAGTGAGCTGTGTGTCCTATTTACCACCCATGCAAGTGAATATATGTCGGTTTCCTCAGTGTAGGCCCTCATTTTGTATGTGTCTTCTACCACTGTCATTCTCACCTCTACTACTAACCTTAACTGTCAGAGACCCGCCTCCAAATGGTCAATTAAATGCCTTGATTTTGGTCGAAGTAGCGTGGTGAAGAATTACTTACCAGTACTGGCAGGGTTACCTTTCTGTAAATGGTGGTTCCTTAGCATTTGCTGGCATTTGAGGGCCTCGATGACAGGAATATTTCACGTCATTTGTATGTTAATGACTCAATGACATGTAGTTAAAGTTAGGTGTGTAACTGGGCGCCTCGCTGAGGCAAAGAGCTGGGCAACACAATTACAGGAATAGGATAGAATATACTGAATACAGAGTAACAAAACAGAATAGAACAGAATAGATAGTGTACAAACAATACAATTTAAATTAGTAGACAAAACAGTTTAACCCCCCAAGTCGATTTAGCATTTCCAAAGTGTTTGATCCCACCAACATAGTCACCCACATGCATTTTATCATTCATTTATGTCCTTGTTTGTTTGGAAAAGCAAATAAAAAGAACTTCTCTACATTTTGGGCGGACTCCCTCTGTAAATTAAATTATACAGGATAAAGGACAAAACTTAACAACAAACTTAATGGACCGTTAGGATTGTAATGTTTTGTGGCAATGTCCATAGAGAAGTGAGGAATAAAAGCAACTGAAATGAGGAAAAAAGTAAAAGGTTTTCAGGGAAAAACTGTAAGGTAATTAAAATCAAGTCAAGTGAAATGACTGATGTTTTGCTTTACTTTTTGAACGTGAAGAATGCTGTTGTGGAATACATAAAGTTTGCAAAATTTGGTCCAGGATGCTTGAAGCCAACCTGATCATCGCTATGTCTTTCAGCAGAAGCCACACAGAGTGAACCAGCTGCTGTCACAGAAAAGGGACCAGACCCAATGAAGTGTTCAGATGCTGTTCAACAATCAGACAATCCCTTCAGCAGAAGCACGTCGCTGGTGTTTTGTTGTTGAGGAAGGGATATTACGTCATCCTGTTGCAGAGGAACGCTTATGCAGTCCATTTGGGAAAACCTTTATTAAGAGCATTTTAAATCATTTTTATTTCTATAAAAATCTAACCCAATGTTTTGCAGCTAGGAAATGAATTGCCACCCGATTCTACATAACTCTGACTGTGTTTGCTGTTACCTAACAATATAAAGTAAACTGTTTGTCAGAGAACTCTGTGACATTGTTTTTAATTCAAAAACAATTCCCATATGTAATTTAACACACTGTTGGCCTCTTTTAATAAGTACTGGAGCTATTGATTGCTCCTCCTTCTGCAGCGCTCCTGAAGAGAGAGAAGAAAGTTGTGTGAATGTTCTATGCAAATGTTTGGTGTATTAGCATACACAGTTGTAATTAAAGCATAATTAGAGAGACAAATGGTGCTGTGAAGCTCTGCGCCTTGGCTCCAGAGTCTGTTTATCAGCAGCCCCTTGTTTAGTCGGCTAAAACAGGTTTATATGAAACAAGCACTGCCGACTGCAGCATTAATTGTTATCATTGCCTTGGAAAGCAAATAGGTGCCATAGTGCTGCAGACTGTGAGAGGAGAGAGCCGGAGAGGGACTGGGAGAAATTAGTGTGGAAAATGAGAGTGTTGAAATTGGAGAGGGATTAGCACAGACGATAATGAAGCAATTAAAGAGTAAGCGCTCTGCACTCAGGTGCCTTTACTGAATGGGTTCGCTCCAGCTGCTTTCAGACGCTCCAATCTAAATATATCCCCAGCGGTGAGGGGAGGCAACACTCTGTCCTAATACATCACGGATACAGATTGAGAGGGGAGAACATGACATGCCGGGGTATAATGCAATGTGACAAAGGACAACACAATCTGACACAACAGGATGTGACAAGAGAGAACAGCTCAGCATCATAAGCCCAAGTACAATACAGCACACGACAACGCAACACATAGACGACAGTGTGGCAAAAAAAATCAGGCATCAAAATATAAATCAAAACAATACAACCCAACTTATTTTTTTTTCCCAGTGACAACACAGGAAATGAATATTAACGAATTACATAAATTGCTGAAATCTCAAACACATTCAGAACTAGGTATCAAATATGAATATGATTTTTGTGGTACCACATGTCTGGTCAAATTTGAATTTTAAAGAAATATACGTTTTAGCAATAAATCCATTTAGGAGGCAAATAAACTCCTTCAGAACTGTTTGTCGGCTGGCCAACTAGCTTCAGTTAAACCCCCTCCAATAAAACCTTTCAAACACTGAAATGGGAGAGGGCTAATTTCTGTTATTTTCTAAAGCTTTCGATGATCAGAGATGTGAAAAGGTAATAGTGTTCGAAAGTGGCTGCAGAACATCACTTCTTTTTAAATATAAACTGACCTGTGGTCTAGCTTCTTCCTTGTTCCTTGTTTGTAACTTTCATACAATATCCTGAAACAACTGAGCGCTGCAGTTTTTGATAAATTTAAAGGAAGTTTAGAGGAACATCCATGCTGTGGTGTGTCTTGTGTTTCGAATAATTTTTGGGCTCCATTGGAAGCCTATAGCACAGTGGAATAATATACATGAGGCTTTGGCTATGAAGACTATCATAGTCCACTCCTGGTTTTCCCCTCTACCAACCCACTCTACCTGCCTGCCTACCTCTCCTAATCAAGATCATTAGACTCACCTGTTCCCCCCAGTCGGCTCTATCACCCAGCCTCCTCTTAACCAGCTCCTCCACACTCACTCTCTGCCAGATTGTCATCGTATCATGCATTACTCTCCAGCAATCTGTTCAGGATGGATCTCCCGGTAGCCTGACCTGCCTTCTGTCTTTGGACTTTGCATCTGCCCGCTCCCTGTCTGCCTGCAGCCTGCCTGGTCTCCCTCTCCGGAGACTCCTGCCCCATTCAGAACTTGGACCGTGCTCGCCGACCGGGCTTCCTGATTGTCGTCTGTTTGGACTCTTGAACATTGTCAATAAAGTTCTGAACTGTTCCGGTCTAGGTTTTTGCTGTTCTTGGGTCCGCTCTCACACCCGTTACAGAAGAAAACAGGTCAATTTATTGCTAGTTTAGTCTTTTTGTGGGATTTATCAAGTACTGAAAAATTGAATATCAATATTTATTCTTTGAATGAAAGTCCATAATGGCACAACACAATATGATAAAACAGGAGTACCCATCCTACACCAGCAGTGTTGGATGATCGATCTATAAACAGTGCAGAAAAGTCCAACTGGGCTCACCACAAGAATTACTGAGATGGTTATGAACGTGGGACAAAAAATACAAAATATTCAATATAGCAATCGCACTGAACAAGAATATCGGTTTTTTTTTTTTTTAATTATAATTTTGAGACAATAAATTGAAAAATCACAACATGGGCTATTTCTGGTATCATTTCCATGCCATTTTATATTTCCTAAAGACTACAAAAATATATGTCAAAGAGTGAAACTGCAACATAGAGGAGAAAGACAGCCCACCACATGGCAGTGGCTTGTCCAGCACTCGAGAGTGCTATAGTGATGCAGAGTCCATTCTAACAGTCAGGCCCATATGCAGACAGTCCACCCATTGCTGCTAAATGATGGAAGAGGAGGCAGCAGGAGCCAGGGGTAAGAGAAGGAGGAGAAGAGGGTGAGAGGAGAGAGGAAGGGATGGGGGGGGCTGTCCACATCGATGCCAGACATCTATGGTTGGGGGTAATAAAGCCCCTCTCAAAGTCAACAGTTCAGAAACTCCTTTGTCCTCCTAAAAGAGCTTTTAATTTTTAACATAAACTTGCACTTAGGTATGCATGAACTTTGGTAAAATCCTGAGACATGTGTATGAAAGGGTTTAATAGATGACGGTCATGTGCTCTGCTGCTGGGTAATGATGTCAGCCCCTCCATCTCATTCCCTCTCTGCCTCTCTTGTGGCTTCTTTGATAGAGGAGAGCCTAATGTTAATTTAATTTGGAGTGATGTATGGCAGCGATGGGCGAGTGAGTGAAAATGAGGTTCTGGGTTTTTGGGCAGTGTGTGTGTGTGTGGTGGGGGAATTGGGGCTCACAAGTGAAGGTGGAGGGGATGGAGGGGTGTGGAGATGGGCTGGTGGGTGGGAAGACATGAGGGTGCTTGATGTTGGGGAGGGTGAGATAGAGTGTCAGAAATGTATTTTTATTTTTTTGGTTGGTGGGGGGGGAGCAGCTGGATTAGGGTGTTGCCGATTTGCCAACACTGTCTTCTTTAAGCAGGATTAATGACTGTGTACGCCCCAGACTCATCCATGAGCATGTAGGCCTCACTTATGCGCGAGCATGGCTCCACACACATGCACACACTCCCACCGCCTCACACACTCTCCCCATGTCTCATTTACACAGACATTATCGACCCCCGCCGTGCCACATTTACCCCTCACAATGCGGTGGGGAGGATCAGTTGCTTTTGGTGTCCAAAAAGAGGGCGACATCTGAATGGGGGGAGGCACCCCCATTTTTGCCAACCCCCAGCCCTCCCTTCCCCAGCGGTCCCCTTGTCTCACTTCAAATGAAGTGGACTAATGCTAAATCAATGTTTTTATTGTTGCTCATGACCATGTTTAACCCCCTCCCCCATTGTTTCCTGGCAGATTTAAAGGGTATTGATGGCCACCACTGTCATAAACACAAATCTCAAGCTCTCACCCTCTTCTCTTGATGTCCTCTGTGTGTTTGTCCACATTCATGCTATTTGAGAAACACACTTAAATAAGGATGTCGCAGCTATTGTGGAACCCTGTCCATCCTCCATCTATTTTGCATTGACCCTGCAGGATTTTCCCAAACAATTTCTTCATGTGCAGTCATCATGGGGAGGGAGATGGAACTGTAACTGAAACGATTGAACTGTAAGTTGTTGTGGGGCTATTGGACAAAACATACAAACAATCGCATGCAGAGTTCAGCAATAAAATCCTTGTTCATTAAGATAAAATTGGTTTGTCAATGCTGGGAGTTCAAATGATGCAGTCTCATCTTTATTAATTCATGTATAACATCATTTTAGCATATTTTTGCAACCGCACAACTTGTTCAGAAACTCCCATTCCCTGTTTTTTTTTTTTTTTACTTTTTGTTGACCAAACAAACAGAGCTCCACAGCCTCCTGTAATGGATGCAGGATAGAGGAAGATGAGCAGGGGTCGAATGAATAGTGAGTGGTATTCATCAGACCAGGGGGAAGCGGCGGCCAAGATCCAATTATATGTATTCATTAAGTGATAATGATATCATGGTCTTTTAACTGAGAAGAAAAGGGAGCGTAATTGAATAATAACAGTTGTACAATCCCAGAGGATTGGAGCCCCCCCCCCTCCCAACCTTTCCTCACATTCCCACCACAACCACAGAGACACACTCCCCAGTGTGGTGACCCCCCCGAGGGGTGGGCAGTAGGAGGGTGTGCAGAGAGACTGAGGAGCGAGGATTGATGGAATTCTATTACTCCCTGATAGATTTATTATGAAGGCCCTAGTGGACTCTCTGCTCCACTTTGTCACTCACACTAATCAGCAGCGGGGAGGGATGGAGGGCAACTCATGCACCTCTCTCCTTTTGTGTGCCCCCCTACCCCTCTTTCCTCACTTTTGCCCTCCTGCCCATCACCAAAGACAAGGTTAGCAGCCGTCTGACAGGCAGACGTGGCGTGTGACCATTTTGGATCCCCGTGAGCTGAGAGATCGCCGCTGCAAATGGGCCAGCTGAGCTCCACTGACCTCCAGGGTGAGCCCTTCATTTGTTTATTAATGGAGGGCCATGCACAACACCATAAGGGCAGCGTGTCATGCAGAGATCAACAGCCTTTGCATTGCAGCCCGTCCTGGCCGCCAGCAACCCCCAGGAGAGGACGACCAAAACAATTTGTAAACACTTAGCATGGTGATGAGGCTCTGGCTCACAGCCCCTTTCAGTTTCGACTTGTATATGAGATGACAGGAGACAGATGAAGGGATGGTGGTGGAGGGCCACTGATACTCGGCGTGTTTACACTGTAACCTTGTTACATCTAGTAGCTTGAATTCTTAAAGAAGATATATATTACTTTTATTATCTTAATAATTGTGGTATGAGTACTCAACGCAAATATATCCCTTTCCCAGTTGAAAATGATCAATGAATGGGACGACTTCCAGCGTTTTCTTGTGGTCAAACTCAAAAACCAGCATCTAAAACATTTAAGTCCTAAATTTTAAGTCTTTAAGTCTTTAAGTCTCTCTGAAGTCTATGCAAAGGAAGTAGTAATATATTTATGACCCCCAAGTTCTTAATTTATTAGAACAAGTCTGAAAACAATAAATTTTTTGGTTGGGATTAGCAAGGCTAAAATAGAAAACAGTATCAGAGTCTTGATAGGAGTGCCTGTGCATGGTGAAAACTTCTCAAGAGCAGAAGCAGTGCACTAGAACAAAAGGAAGGATCAGCAATGGACATTAACTAATGTCTTAATAAGTTTGTTTCACAGCTTGACAGTTGACCATGTTCAACATTTATATGCATTCCTACTACAAGAACAAACTTTGTGAGTTATCTGACCGACAAGCGTGTCCTTTTTTTCTGTTGTTAACACACATACTTTGGCTTGAAATCAAAGCAGCATTCTCAAAATAAATCTGCGGTAGAGGAGAAATCTGCCTCATGTAAACTACATTTTATAGTCCCAAATCAGCGCATGTAAACAGTCTGTGTAAAGGTACCCACTGACTCATACAAAATGCTATGTACTCAAACTTCCCTTCAAGTCAAGACAAAAAAAAATCACATTTGCCTGCCTCTTCACAGCATGTACCAGCCTGTATCCTAGTTTTAGTGTCAATTTTGAAGCTACGGTTCTGTAGAACTAATTCAATCCACTAAAAGAATACCTTATTCAAATATCTATGTGTGTATTTTAATATTTTTGTGTTTGTGCATGTTTTTGCATGTGTCAATGCATCGCAGATATGTTCATCAAGGATGACAGGCTGAGACAAAATCATTGCCATCAGACTCCTAACAGGCTTCCACTGTTTACTCTGTTCTTGTCCTACATCACTTACTTCAACGCCGAAAGATAAACCACTCAGTGGTGGCCTGTGTTTATTCCCAGGAGCATCGTCTGACATACTAAAAGGTCCTTAAGACCAGAGAACGGGGGAGTGTCTCAGTGTGTAGCTGTGTTTGTGGGCATGTCAGCAAGGTGGAAGTGAAGCTGAGAGATCTTCTCAACTTGATTGGTGTTTCGTACGTGACTTTCATCTCACATATATGCACACTGCGCATGTCCTACGTACACATCAAATATGCATGTTTGTGTGTGAACTGGACATCTATGCAATGTGCATCACCTTTTATATTTTTTGTGAAACAATCGGTTGCTTGCAATATTTAAATTTCTGCTTCCAAACAGTTCACAACATTGCAGAAGAATTCCTTAAAATGTGTTGTTTTATGTCGGGATGCACAAATTTGTTGATTCAATATTTGTATTGGCTGTTATTGACATGGTTGATTGGTACCTGTGTATTGTTAAATAAGATGGAATTCACAAATGCCAGTGACTGATAATAATAATCTGTTGTGTCTCATTTATTTTACACTAGTTACATCCACTATCCTATACATGGCCCCCTTGATGAAAATCAGGTTTTTTGACCTTGTACATATTGTATTTTTATGTACTGCAAGCCATCATTTATGTGTCATTTCATTTTTCATATGGAGGATTCATCTATTTCATTTACACAAAAAGGTGTCATATTGGCCAAATTGTTGTTTAAAAAAAAAAAACAACAAGAAACCGTATTGGCCCAGAATTTTCATATTGAATGCAGGTATGCTTTATTGTATATGATTAAAGCAAATAAATGAGGTTTTCTTTTGGTAAAATGTCACCTGTCATCTTTCTTCAGTTAATCTATATGATATGAGATTTAAATGGCATTTTTACATTGTCCCTAACAAGCAGAATTCACAGTTACAACTTTAAATAAGACAATGAGTTTAGTGCATAAATCCAAATAAATATATATTAATTCAAATGCCTTTAATTGTTCCAAACTTGCTTGTGTTAAGGAGAAAACTTCTGGTCCATGTATTTAGTTTTTATATTCAGTTATTTGCTATTGTGCTTGAAGACTGTGGGAGATAAGCTTATTAACCAGACTAGAGCAACAAACAAATAAACAAATTATTTAACTGCAACATTTTTGCATCTGTGAGTAGTAGTGTTATCTTACAAATTCTGCTTGTATGTAACATTGAATAACAAAAATATAATAAGACAAGAATTAATTCAGTAAATTAAATGATTGATTAAATATTTAATCAACTTTTATGATAGCTGCTTCCTTTATGTAGGACAAGTGAATAATACAAATATTTAGGTTTAGTATAACTGAGGGTGAAGAAATGTATTTATGTATGAGTCATGACATGTATGTGATGTTTATTTTAAACTATCTTATTTAAATTAAAATTACCGTAATGGGATTTGCTTGTCCATTTATTTTTATGATGTTTTGTCTTTTTTTCCTGTTTTTTTTTGAGGTGGAAGTAAGTGCTGTATGTAATGCAAAACGTAATTTTAAAAAAATGCAGTAAATACAATACAATAAAATAAAGAATACCACAATCATAGGTATCAAAGATGCAGATGCTTAACCAGGATTAAATGCATTTCTTTATGCTGAAAAAATAAATGTCCTGTTAAAGCCGCAGCAGACAAAGAGATTTTGAACAGAATGTTACTGTTTGAGCAGCTTGCAAACATTTTGATTTGTGTATAAGTGTCCCATTACTATATTTACTTTTACTATATTTATTTGTTATTATTGTTTACATGGTTGATCACAGCGGCATCCCATCTGTCTTTCGGTGTGAATGTGGCCACATGTGCTGTTGACCACCCCTGGTCATCTTTCAGAAGACCACAATAACAGCCATAAGTCCATCATTGTAAGAAAGATCTAAGATGAAATATGAGCATTAAATCGTTATCTCAACTCTGCTCATTGCCTCTGTGTGATGTCAGTGCCAGAAAGTGCACGTGAGCCTGTCAGGCACTGGTTTATGTGAGTTTAACTTCTCTCACCAAACTCCATCACCTTCCTCGGGTTGTCCTACATTGTTTTTTCCCCCTACGCTGTTTACACCCGTGCGGCTTTGATACAAATGTCTATTTGTTTTCTGAGGCCTCGGCGTCATATACCACGAGGCAAGATAAATATTTTGAAGCTTCATAGGCATGAATAATTGATTCATGTCACACAGCAAAGCACGACATCTCCACTTCACACAGCCTCAGCAGTGCTTTGTTTTGGGCTGGAATATGACTGAGAGGACAATAATGTTTACTCTGGTGGTATCGCAATTAACAGAAGAAAACAGCTGCGTAAATGCATCCAAGGCTGTATCAAATTAAAGAGCAATTACGAACAAGCACATCTCTGGCTTTTGTTTACGGGTGGCAAGGGAAAGCAGTAAACAGAACTGGTGAGTGATCCGCTGCAACTGATACATTCTGTCTGATGGGAGAGCTGTGAATCGATTTACAAACATCCTGAGATGCTTTATGCAGGCCTGTCTGTCTTGGTCTCGTTCCCGTGTCTCTGTTTTTGTGTTTGAGCTTATCTTTTTCCCTGGTTTTACATTTGGTCCGTATTTACGGCTTCTCTTTGTCTGTCCTGTCTTTCCCTCTCTGCCTGCTTCTCTTTCTCTCTCACACACATACTCACACACACTGGAACAGAAATTCTCATTACCTCATTAGCAGAGGCAGCTCTCATTTAGCTCTTTAATGACGGTTCTAGATGAATGGGCCTGGTGCTGATCGCAGTGCTGTGACTGGATTAGTGATAATGACTGATCTATGGGAAGTGTGACAGCCTCATCTTGACTCTCCCCAGGTCCTCATCCTATAGCCTGGGGCCAAACAAAGTGGGGTCTGCAAGCCAAGTCTGGCCCTTCACACTGATCAGAAATTCATTATATGTCCCCTGTTGGGCTCTGTTTCAGGCAATTAAACGATCTGTGATCAGACCATTGATATTATAGACCAAGTGATATTGTTTTTTTTTTTAAATGTGATTTTTTTTTTTTGCGTTGGACTTGGACTTCTCCATTTCATTGTCTAGTTTTTTTAGCCTTGCGCATGTAAACATAAATGATCCAAGTTTCAGGGTAAACTGATTGTGTTTTGTACTGTTATATGTCATGAATAATCTTGATGACTTTTAAGTATTATGTAGGCCCATCCTTGGCCAGACACTGCACACTATCTTACACAATAAATGCTTTCATTTTTGACATTGGTTTAAACTTGAAATTGTCAACATTAAGGCTGGAGGCTGGGGACCTAGTTTAATTCTTTGTAGCTTGTCTGTTATTCAAGTATCTCAATCCAGTACAGAGTCCAGATTTTTTTTTTTAATGTAATTTGATGTCGTAAACTACCTGCATTTCAGTCATTCGTGAAGACGACCAGTGAATACGATTCCATGTAGGTTACAAATTAATAGCTCATTTGTGTAATAACTGTTTTTTTTTACTTTCAATAAGAAAACCTACTTGAAAAATTAAATCAAACATCTAAATTTCACGACAGCTGAGTAAACTGCATCTGTTTAGGAAGATTGTATGTTACAATGGAAAGCTCCAGAATCTTTGTGGGCTTAAATTCATCGATTGATGTTTTCAACATTATAAAAAGCCTTTTGGTGTCATTGCTCTTTACTTTTAATTTTGTTTTTGTTTATTATTGCCCTTACAAAGATTCTGCCAGAGATTCAATTTCATTTTATTGTTTTTCGACAAATACATTCGAAAAAGCACAATATCAGAGTATTACGACCAACATTTACACTCAACTTGTGTGAATGGCCCATGTTCACTTGTGTGCAGGCTGTTTCATACGGACGATTAGAAACATTCCCTCATGTTTTACTACCAGCCCCACCATGCCACATATTTAACCCTGAGGCCTTCATTTGATCCCCTACAGTTGGCCCTCAGCTGATCCATCAGAGTTGCCAGTCGGCCTCCGGTGTTTCCAGACCTGGGACGTCCAGGCCAGACCACAGGGGACTGAGACCTCTGTCTGGAACACCCAGCAAGACCACTGAGACCCGCTGAGGGCCAGCCAGGCTGAATTAGTTAAGGTTATTAAGGTTCTTGAGATGTGTACTAAGACCTTATTTAGTAGCTAGGCAGCATGTTGTAGCTCGGTACTGGGCTCACTATTGCAAATAATGCCCTTATTGTTTGTCTTGCTAAGAGTCTAAAATAGCAAATAAATCAAAGAAAAGTGTCACAAACAGACTTGTTATGTCATTCGTGTCAACAGTATTGCATTCGAAACAGAACTAATAGACAAAATTGAATGTGAGAACAGTTTATTCAATTCGATACAACAGTACATGCAATATAATTTAATATACCAATTTTGCTTAATTAATAGTTGTACTTAAAATAGAAGACTCACTATCATGAGGCCCAAGATCCTTGACTTGGCTGCTGTTTTCCAACGTGCAAGCATATAAATAGACTAATCTTCTAATTGATCATTTTCAATCTGCAAAATGTGTTGAGAGTGAATATAAGGTCGATAAACTAAAAGAAACATAAGCAGTATCCCAGAATAGAAAATAAGAATAGGTAGATCCAATCAATTTGACATGACAACTGTACATTTTGTTTAAAAATTAGAAGTTACAGTAATACTGATACTAATAATAGTAATATTCTAATAGTGAGCTGCTGTTCTCCCAAGAAAACGGACAACAATAAAAAAGTGAAATGTTGTTGTTTACATTAAAGAGCCTCAACATCCAATGTGAAATTTCATGTATCCATTAAAATTTATAGCGACAAAATATTCACAATACTTTCATGTTAGAAAGTATTGATGAAGAGTACTGCATCAGTGAAGTGTGGCCTCAGAGAGTGTCTTCCTTTATCTGTATGGTTGTGAAGTCGAGTGGGTCCAGATAATGTGATACCCCCTCCTTCCTCCACACCACCCGTTACCCCACGGTGTGTGTGCCCAAGGCAGTGGGTGCCCTGGCTCCTGTGACTAGTGGGTTTGCTTCCTTCAGCAGCACCACTCATCTCCCCGTTTAATGTCATTTAGCTGCAGGGTGGACAGCGCCTCGCTCGCCCATTAATCCCATTCCAAATGCCATAACATTTCCCAAAAAGCCCTGCTTCTTAAAGCCGATAATTACAATGTCTATTTAAAGTTCACCACTCTCCCTCGCCGTTATCAATTAAAAGACGTTTAAAGGAGATGGGTGGCAATTGTCAACAAATTAGATCTCTTCCTTGCTCTTTGACGTTAAGTCTAGAATGCATAATATGGGTCACTGAAGGTTCCCTCAAAAGAGAGCAAAATTTTTCAATTTCCAAATAGTTTTGCTGAGTTGAGTTGCCATATTCACTGCTGCTGGCTGAAGATGCAGTATGTACTGACATTTTTGAGATGGCTGTATTATCATGTGATGTAATTTGATGAAAGTAAAGATGCCCAGAATTAACAGGCCAAGCGAGGTTCTGGTTAACATTAAGTTTGAGTGGCCGTAAAGGTCAACTAACCAATAATGCATCAAAAAGACAGAAGAACACAGGTTTCCGTTAGATCAAAGCTAATTAAAATCTAAATCAAAAGCCACACATTTTTCTCCCTCCTAATTTTGTTTGAGCAGAAAAATTAGAGTTTTGATTGATGACAGATGATATGTATATTATAACGAGGCCATGTGTTAAGGGTTTCTCTGAAAACAAATTCACAAATCTAAAACTCCTAATTTTTTAATCTACCATATGAATATGTTGCTGTGACAAATTTCCTCATAATATTTCTGCTTCTATATTTTGTCAAAAAGTGCATAAATGCATATGGTTTGCCACATGTTTCAGAGACAAGCAAGCACAAAACATGTTTTTCACGGCTTTCATTTAAACCAAGATGAAGAAACGCTGGCTGCATTTTTGCAATTTTCATTCAGGAGCATCATCTCATTACTGGCTGATGATGATGATACATTGGTGTTGCACACAGCAAGAGGACCATTTTCCAATGGAAGCCCAAACCTTATTGTTAGGAATGTACCATCTGGATCTCAAAGGACTTCACTCCCATATCCGTCATTTGTGGGATAACAGGGGAGTCAGCACGCAGGGGCAAGACTGATTAGCGATGAATTATGTATACTTTTAACAAATTGTCATGTCTGGCAATGTGATGATGCATATGATATTCCAAATTTTTTGAGCACGTGCACTTGACAAATGACCATTTTTTTCTTTAGAGACAGATTTTTTAATCAAATTATTTTGAAATACATACTGCATATAGCATATATTTTGTGTTACCCTCCCATCATTAGAGAGTTGAGTGAGAAAGTGGGCAGAAAAAGCAAAATCGACATATTTCTATCTTATGGCTAGCCTGTTCGTTGGTTGTGTGAATGCTTGCAAATCCTACTATGTTTGATGTTGCTCTCAGTGCTGCACACAGTGTCCCCTTGTTCCTCTTACCTCTGATAGTGACAAGACCAGCCTGAGGAGGTGTGCCCTCTAATAAAACATTTATATCCAGGGAAACAGTGCGTCCAGCTCCAGCCATAACACTGGCTTTGACACCAGGGGTTCTTTTGAAGTTAGCCTCCAAGATTTAGGGGCTTTTCCAAGGGAAGCCCATTGTTCAGGACTCTCTTCCCTTCATATTCCCCCCACCCCTGCATGATGCTTGCCAAAGTCTCACAGTAGTCTGCAGCCACATCAAAAGATGCCACACATGAAAGCGCTTGGTTTGACCCCTGCCCACTGAATGGTGGTTAAATTGGTAGATTGAAAAGTGGGGTAATTTGTATCAACTCAGTAAGTTACTATGCGGCTAAACAGGAAGGTCATGCCTTTATACCATGGCCTTAGCCCCAGCCCCATAGCAACAAGACAATGTAACATCAGTTCCCCAAAACACTAGCTTGCAGTCTCTCAAATCGATGCATGTAAAATAGGACCAATTGTGGCGGACAATCCGCCTCCACTTGTGGTAAATAAGTTTGCAAAAGGAAGCAAGGTAAGGACAGGAAGTGTGTGTGTGTAAATGACGGATTGAATTTTTTTCAACCCTGGCATGGGATAAGTGTCCTGTTCATCCTGGGAGATAATGTCTGATGATGGTAGGCTAATGGTGCTTGAGCTGATTGAATTAGGCCAGAAGTCCAGCGGGTCACAGCCCTGGAGCCTATGAGTGACTCACCTTCCCCCCTGCAGCTCCACACACTCTCCTGGGAATGGCAAAGATCAGTGATCCCCCCCCCCACTAGTCCCAGTTTTTACAGCTCAACCAAAATTCTCATGGCGCTAAAATCAATGTTGCCATTGTTGGGGCCAAACGGCAAGTCCTGACCATGGCCAATGCAAAGAATTCCAAGTGGCAGGGCCTGTTGGCCTGTTGGGATCTACAGATTTGATTATGAGGAGGGCCAACATTTTTTTTCAAGCCTGTCACATAAAGGGGCTCTTGTTCAACATCAGGACAATGGGACCTCTAAATGGCATGTGAAACTGACCCTCCTATGTGCACTAATTCAAGCCTTTGATTTGACAAATGTTTTTGTACCTTCCTCCACATCTGCAAATACCTCCAACATCACTACTTATAAAGTCTTCCTCTCTTCCTTTGCCTTATACTGTTCTAGCAAGAATTGGCTTAAACAAGATTTAGCTCACTCAATGAAAAATAGTAGTGGAAAAACAGAGAGGACTCCAAAAGACTTTGCAGGAGAGGAGAAGGAAAGAGCTTGATGCGTCGCAGAGAAAATGTTGGGCATGCAGATAAGTTTGGCTGTTCGGCTTTTGTTGTTTGAATTAAAATAAAGGTTTCCTTCTCTGCTGTCACATTGCATTAGTGGCATCTGCAATGGCCGCTATCAGCCCTGCTCCGAGCTACGGCTCTGTGTGAAGTGAAGCTGACGGTGTGTGGAAAACTAACACAGGCACTGTGCTGTGACCGTGTCACCTGCAATCAGGCCCAGCAGCCAGTCAGATTAATCATGACAGTAGGCAATATTTCCAACATTATTAGAAGAGAAACCTAATATTTTGGGACATCAGCGATCTCGGTGCTGGTGTCCATCAAAGTGAGAGCCTTCATTTAATGCTCCTTGGATGGGTAACCCTGGCACTTAACCCCTTTTAGATATTCCATCTCTCTCCTCCTGTCCAAACACACAGACACACACCCGCACGTACCTAGACACACAATCACGCATACGGGCTGATGACTTATGATGAGGCATCCTTATCAAACAGAGGTGATGCATTTATTCCCAACACGATTTCTCACTGCCATCACACCTTGTTTTCTCAAAGCCAAACAAGAAATTGTACACCTATATCAGCCCTATAACATAAGTCCTATTTCCCGGGGATTGTGCAAAGGGCTGTTGGGGTTAGAGAAAACAAAATAGACCTGTCACACATGTGTACATGTCTGATTGTGTGTGGGAGCAGTACTGAGTGTGTTTGTTTCAATAACCACTTAGTACTTTTTACAGGATTGTACTGTCCATGGAGCATCTTTAGAAACTTTCCTTGGTTCTTTCTCTGTACCCCTAATGTAACTTACACTTTCTTTGTTGTTAATGTGTGTGCGCGTGTGCGTGTGTGTGTGTGTGTGTGTGTGTGCATTGAGCTTGATTTGATGTGACTGTATCTGGCATGCAGTGTGTGCAGGTGCTGTGAATCGTAGAGATCCCAATCTTGGTCATCCCCACTCCTCTTCTCCGTTCCCAGGACGTTTCGCCTCTCAGAAGGCCTGTCGATATGTTTGCTACAAAACAACAAAACAAAAGCCCCCCCCCCCCCACACACACACCACACAACAACAACACAAACA